>CM040993.1:5938501-6064572 GCA_022985145.1 Pangasius djambal | reverse complement strand
GCTGTCTGTCCCCAGCACTCAGATACAGAATGACCGGTGGTAATGAATGCTTTAGTCATCATGTCAAGAGTTCAATCAGTTTAGCAAACACTGCAACAATGTCTCAGTTAGGGCTGAAAAAGAAAGGTGGGATCAAATGCCTATAGGTAAACAGCTATATATACCTATAACATTATACAGGGAGGTAAACAGCTAATATAACATTATCCATGTAGGTAAAGAGCTGTGAGTGTTATCCAGTATAATAACTAGTTACAATGTTCTGGTTGTAGATGAGCCGAGCTAAACCAGAGGACGATGAATACTGGAACAGCTCCAAATTCAAAGCTTTCACCTTTGAGGACGATGACGATGAATTTACCAAGGTAAGCTGAAGGCTGAGACATGTTCTCCAGAACAGAGTCCAGGGATATGAAAATGTGTTTTCAATCGAATGCTTGCAAAAGATTTGTGCTTATTCCAGAAAAAAACAACCATGTCTCTGTTCCACATGCATTACATGTGTCAAAAACATTTTTTGGAAAAATGTTTGAACACACCCTATTGGGTATCTTTTGATAAACAGAGTCAAGGATGTTTCATATGAGCTTCATGAAAGCTTATCCATGGCTTATCGGTGGGTTTGGCAGTGCAAGCACACTCCAAAATTTTGGCAAACATACACCTTTACTTTTTGCACACTTTATTGGGTTGTACAATTAATTAAAAATACATTCAGTGTACCTTTTTGACCATAATGACAAAGAGAAGACACGTTTTTATATTTTGGTTTACTTTTGGCAGCAATTACAGCTTCGAGTCTTTTGGGTAAATGGTGTCCACTTGGATTTGGGCTGTTTCTCTCACTCTTCCTGGCAGATCTTCTCAAGTTCAATCACACTGGTTGAACTGGATGTGAACTGGCATCTTCACAGATGTTTTATTTGCTTCATGTCTGGGCCACTCAAGGACATTCAGAGACTTGGACTGAAGCCACTCCATCTTTTTCTCAGTTTCATGTTTTGGGTTTTCTTCAAAGACCAACTCCATGCTTCATCATTTAGACGAATAAGAATCCTTTATTTGTCACATACATTACAGCACAGTGACATTCTATTCTTTGCATATCCCAGCTTGTTAGGACACTGGGGTCAGAGTGTAGGGTCAGCAGAGAGGGTTAAGGCCTTGCTCAAGGGCCCAACAGTGGTAGCTTGGTGGTGCTGGGGCTTGAACCCCCAACCTTCCGATCAGTAACCCAGATCCTTAACGTCTGAGCCACCACTGCCACCACTACTCCCACAGGGAACACTCTATGGCCAAAAGTACGTGGACACCTGACATATCACACCCATATGTGCTTGAACATCCCATTCCAGATTTAGTCCCCCTTTGCTGTTATAATAACCTCCATTCTTCTGGGAAGGCTTTCCACTAGATGTTGGAGCGTGGCTGTGGGGATTTGTGATCATTCAGCCACAAGGGCCTTAGTGAGATCAGGCACTGATGTTGGGTGAGGAGGAGGTCTGGGGTGCACTCAGTTTTCCAGTTCATACCAAAGGTGTTCAGTGGGGTTGAGGTCAGGGCTCTGTGCAGGACACTCATGTTCTTCCACTCCAACCTTGTCAAACCATGTCTTCATGGACCTCACTTTGTGCACAGGGGCATTGTCATGCTGGAACAGTTCCAGTGAAGGGAAATTGTAAAGCTACAGTGTGCAAAGACATCCTATACAATTGTGTGCTTCCAACACTGTGGCAACTATTGTAAGTCGCTCTGGATAAGGGCGTCTGCCAAATGCCGTAAATGTAAATGTAAATGCAACAGTCTGGGGAAGAACCACATATGGGTGAGATGGACAGGTGTCCACATATTTTTGGCCATATAGTGTATTAGCCAGTTGATCAGCAGAACCTGGTTTTTGCCAGATGTAGTACTTGGAGTTCAGCCCAGAAAGCTCAATTTTTGTATCATCAGACCAGATAATCGTTTTCCTCATGCACTCGGAGTCCTTTTCAGAGCAAACAGGATGCACCTGTGCTCAGTTTGGTGTGCCTTAGCCAAAGGTCTGAATACTCATCTAAATGAGTTATTTCAGTTTAAATTTTTAATATATATATATATATATTTTTTAATCTTGCTTTTGCTTTGTCATCATGGAATATTGTTTGCAGATTAATGGCCAAAAAAGTAAAAATAAAATTTATAACACAATAAAGTGTGCGAAACTGACCTGAATACTTTCCAAACCCACTGGCTTTGTTTTGGGATCAGTCCACAGTGAACTTGATCTCTGGGGTTACTAATTATGAAAGAGAACTGGAAAACGAACATTTTATTTGTGATTAAATTATTTTACTTGCAAAGCATTATATTCACAAATGTAATGGAATGTTATGTGCAAACGTTAACTACCTCACGCAGCAAGAAAGCTGTTAAAACATTTCCAAAATTGTGCCTTGGGTTTTATGTATTTATTAATGCATTTGAATAATTTCTTTATTTTTGCAATATATTTACATTACGTGTGTTGACACACTTGTTTAGCTGAAAGAATCCAAGCGTGCAGTGAACAGCATCCTGGTCGATGATGATGAAGATGATGATGTTGAGAAGGTCAGCTGGAGTGGAGAACCTGTTGGAAGTAAGACAAACCTCACACTCACCACTTCCTGCTCCTTCCACAGAATATATTTGACTTTGGTCTTTATTTTGGACTTTCGTTTGCTGGTGAACTTCAGGTATCTCCTGGTCTGTCAAAGAGACGGCCTCCAGCATCCGCTCAGGTGGAGAGCAGAGCTTTCCAAAAATCAACACGGCCCCCTCGTTACCGAAACAAGGCTCTGGATACTCCTTAAGTTCTTTGTTCCGAGGTGAATATCAGATCATATGCTTCATTTAAAAGGTGCAGGTGTGTGTGTGTGTGTGTCTGTGTGTGTGTTTAAATGCTATCTATTTTTAGCCTATTAATCAATTTTCTAATTCTCTGTTTCTTTCTCATCAGCAAAGAGCAAGCCTTCTTTTTCTGAATGTAAGTTCAAGCACGCATCATTAAGACTGAAAGTATTGTAATTTTGAGGTTTCGAGCGTGATATTCTGACATCCGTGTCTGCTTTTTAGCTTTTACTGACATGCCTGCTAGAGTATACGCGCCAGAGTTACGCAAGCCAAAGTCAGAGTGTCAGGACTATGGGAGTGATTGGAGCCCTGAAGAGACCGTAAGGAGGATGCGGAAAGGAAAGGTAAGGTCAATGATCTCCCCTGTCCCCCCTGTGCAAATACCCCCCTGACTCCCTCCTCCTAAACCGCCCCCGCCATCTCCCACAGCACTGTTGAATTATTGAATCTGATCGGTCAGATGATGTTGATTAATTTTCTATAAAAACCAGCTCTGATGTATATATATGAGGTATATATTAATGCACTCGTTCCAATGCATTATAGTTTCTATAGGAACAATTCATTCAAAGGGACTTGTATGGTGGATGCGCCACATAATCTAAGGCTAATGTTAAAAATAAAAATCTATTCAACAAATAATAACAGATTTATATGGCAAAGCTTTCTGTAAGGAAATGTTTATTTAACATTTGTGGGAGGAGTCCCAGATGTCAGAGCTTTGCAAGTCAGTAAGTCTTCCTCCATGCAAGAGTCTTCAAGATAGAGGACTTTTATACTATAGTTTTTATACTGTAAGTGATAACAGGAACTAACTCGTTTCCTCAGCATTAAATGGATAAAAAGTATTTGGTGTGTGTGTGTGTGTGTGTGTGTGTGAAAGAGAGAGAGAAAGAGAGAGAGAGAAGCAGTAGTTCCTATCCTGCACATCAATATAACATAGTACAGCATTTTACTTTTCACATTCTATTTGATAGCAAGTAAGTATACAATATTGATGCTGTTGTTATTATTATTATTATTATTATTATTATTATTCCAGAATTGAAAGTATTGACACTTCAGTATCAGTGTACCCGTAACTACCAATAGTGTACAAATGGACACGTAGCATAACACCTGCATGACTGCTGAGATGTTAGCAACAAGCTCTCCTCTATAATTCCATGTTTTTACTTTTATCATCATATACAGTAAGTTCCATGTGACAGCTGGCCATATTTATAAAGAGCCAAAGTGAAAGCGATGCTTTAGGTTGAATCTATGATCAGATCGTAGATCATAAGATTGGTGTTTCTTGTTAGCTGTTTAATATGACATTACAAAATTATATATATTTGTGCAGGCATATTCCCTGGAAAGGTTCCGCTCTCTACAGGACAAATTGCTGCTGCTGGATGAAGCAGTCAGTGCTCATGATGGCAACGTCATCACTGCTGTAAGCATCCCATCCTGCTTTTCATCCACACTTTCAATTCATTCGGAAAAAGAACATGCACGCAGTGGGATCTAGTGCCTGGTCACTGATATGAATCGCTTTCTCCTCTTGTAGGTCTTAATATATCTAAAGAAATCATTAAGTAAAGGTAGGCAGGTATAATCAATTGACTTTTATTATTTTGTAACGGTTAGAAGAGTAAGTCATTGCTTTTCATTTTGCATTCTTTTTTGCTATGACATGTTTGCAGAAATCCTCTTCCGAGTGTTAATGTTAAGGGAAGTAGCTTTGCGGCATTATGTTCATTATCTGAAAGAAATGGGAGAGCAGAAGCTTTTGGTGGAGGTAATGAAGTAAGTCGACATTTTGGACCTATTTAAACCCCGTACTGATTAGTAGCTAGGTTGTTGATGTAAGACTAGTTAATGGCTTTTTGCCTGTATGTGTGTGTTTTTGGCTGTATTTGTATAACTGCCTTTTTTACAGTGTAATCAACTCTTATCAAATGACTTTGTAATAGGGCACTTGGCAGAACAGAGGATATGGCGGTAGGTGCCATCTGATTTCATCATCAGTTTATTTAAAATTAGTTTTCACATTATGACTTGCTTGTATGATATGCAGCACTGATAGGCATTTTTTAAATACTCCTATAGTTAATGCAGTACAAGGAGCATCTGAATATTAAAGATGAAGGCGAAAGGAGAGACTTCCTGAAAAAATCTCTGAGGTATACACAGACAGTACAACAGAGATTCAACATAACTCATCTTTCGTAATGTTCATGAGAGGTACTGACTGTCTCTGTTTATCTTGTTGTTTGTTATTAGTCTTCCTTTTTCTCAAGACGATGCCACTCACGTGCAAGACCACTACACACTCCTGGAGAGACAGATCATCATAGAGGTGAGAGCTTAATACACAGGAAACCAATTCTGGTCCGGACTTGAAAATATACACTCACCGAGCACTTTATTAGGAACACCTTTACACCTACTCATTCATGCAATTATCTGATCAGCCAAACGTGTGGCAGTAGTGCAGTGCATAAAATCATGCAGATATGGGACAGCAGCTTCGGGTAATGTTCACATCAATCATCAGGAAAAAATGTGATCTCGGTGATTTTGATTGTGGCGTGATTGTTGGTGCCAGACAGGGTGGTATGAGTATTTCTATAACTGCTGATCTCCTGGGATTTTCACGCACAACGGTCTCTAGAGTTTACTTTTTTAGAATGGCGCAATAAAGAAAAGCATCCAGTGAGCAGCATTTCTGCAGACAGAAACGCTTTGTTGATGAGAGAGGTCAACAGAGAATGGCCAGAGTGGTTCGAGCTGACAGAAAGGCTACAGTAACTCAGATAACCACTCTGTACAATTGTGGTGAGCAGAAAAGCATCTCAGAATGCACAACACTTCAAGACCACATCAGGTTGTTTTGAGAGCAAAGGGGGGGCCCTACCCAGTGTTAGTGTAGTGTTCGGTGAGTGTATATCTTACTAATATTTCAGTTATAAGACTGTATTCTGTGTGCTTTTTCTAGGCTAATGACAAGAAGGGTGAGGCCGAGATTTTTAAGAAGTTCCCCAGAAAAGCTTCCATCCTGAACATGCCCATTATCACCACTCTGTACTACTCCTGCTTCTACCACTATGGAGAGTCTGAGGTAAGCACACTCAGCGTATTCATGTTACAGCATTTCTAGGAAAGTCATTGCATTATGACAAACTTATTGTAGATATTTATATGTCTGTCTTTGAAGTTTTGGCATGTGTGTGTTTATATGCAGGGTACTTTCAGCAGTCCAGCTAACATCAGAAAAACCTTCAGGGTAAGTCACACTCCATATTTCACAAGCGAAATCAGTTGTTTCTATTTTTTAAATCATATATCCTACTTGTCACCTGTCTTTGTTTTTCTTGCTTTGATCTCCACAACGTATGATGGTGCTGTAAGCAAAATAATGTGGCTATTCTAATATTTGCTATTGACAGTTTAGTATCTTATTTATTGCAAAGACTGAAAATTATGCTATTTGTTGGTTTCCGATACACAACATTTACAACAAACGTGCCAAAAAAAAAAGCACAGCAGTGACACTGACATGGTAGTGTGTGTGTGTGTGTATGTGTGTGTGGTGCTGGTACAGTTATCTCATGTGCAGCAGTTTACACTCACTAGTCATTATATACTCATTAGTCAGTGCACATTGTAGATGTATTATTTGCCACTTTGTTATTTTTCTATGCACAGCCTGCATTAATCATCCTCACGGCTTTCATCTGTTTTAGTTTCTGACAGCTGGACTGCTGTTGTGTAGATATTTGTGGTTGTCATGCTGTTGTCAGTCTCACTGCTGTACTAAGAATGGACCAACAACCCAACAATGTCTGGTCACTAGTGGTCCTTTGGTAGTTGATAGATGGAGTAGAGCAGGGGTATTGAACTAAAATTTATGAAGGTCTAGCTACATACAATTCCTTGCTTACAAAGGTCCAGCTAACATGATGGAGTAACGACAACAGTTACCTTTTAAGACCATTAACCATTAGTGATTAGTTCATAACCATAAATAAGACAAATCAGCTTAAACTTTTGACTCGATCCTCAGAACAGATGAAACAGCTGTTCTGACCTTGAATCGGAGAATAAACACATACTTTTCTGTCCAATCATCTTTAAACATTCGGTTTTTGTCACTGACTTTTTTTTAACAAGCCAGAAATGAAATTAAAAAAAAAAAATCTATATATCAATATATGTGAAAATTCTTCCCTTTCTTGATGAAATGCCTAAATAAAGAAATAATCTACATACATGCATGTGATACATCCAAGCCAGAACTGAGGATCTGCTACAGAAGACGTGATGGTTCCCCACAGCCTCTTTTTTTTCCATACATCAATCAGATCCGCTACAGTATTTTCAGCTGCTTGGTTCGATCTTGGTTAAGTCTACATCCGGACCGTGGCCACCAGTCAGTGACCTCCAGAGTAGTGGTGGGCTGATCGTCTGTGCATGAGCTACTATCAGTAGTTATTTACCTGCAAAGTGCGTTTATATGTCAGTGGACCTGATAAAGTGGCCAAAGATTACAGGTGCATGGCAGGTGGACCTAACGTACCCAGTGAACTAGTGTAAATATTTGCGTTTGTTCTTCATGGACGGATGTACCGTATCAATAACTGTGTCAGTGTTGTAATGGGAATTATTATAATAATTATAATGCGCAACATATTTTTCGTTGGTAGATTTCGGAAAAGCAGTACATCCTCACAGCACTTGGAGCTCGGGCAAAGTTGAAAAACTGGTTTGATGTGGACAGTTTATTCAACACCAAGACCTGGCTGGGTTACACCAAGAAGAGATCCCCCATTGGCTTTCACAGAGTGGTGGATATCCTGCAGAAGAACAACGCTCCTGTTCAGGTGCATCTCTTTCAGTGACGAGCTTCTCTCAGCAGGGGGAGCTGATTAGCAAAAGCTGTTTACTAGTCTGGCTTAATATTTTTGTGATTCACAGACACCTGTGGTTAACCAATACTTGTCTGCTGAATGCCAGTTTGAGTTTTGGTTTGGAATGTTTTTTTTTTTTTGTGATCACATTTATTTAACTGTCTTGATTGCACTCTCAACATATAACCTTCTTGTAACATCAGTGTCTCAACTCCTTCTCCTTTTTTATAGGTCTTGCAAGATTATGTGACCCTGATTGATGACTCAGAACTGAAGCTCAGTTTGGCTCAGAAGTATAAATGTCATGGCGTTGTCATCGATGTGAGTGGAACAGTTTTGAAGTGTACAGTACATTGTCCAGGGGTAGACAATGATAAATTTATTCTGTAGCTCACTGAGCGAGTAACGCCTCAGTGTGCGGCCCAGTCCCTTGTTTTGGTTGCCCAGAAACCTAACTGGTTAAAAAAGTGGTAGCTAACGTAAGGAATAAAACATAAAAAAATTATTTAGCCATGTAACAGCACCCAAAGAAAACAAAATCTGGAGACAAATTACAGTAAAGGGGAATTCGATGGGCCATTCCATTTCAGTTCAGATGGGGTTGCTGCTGCATGATTCATTCTTTTTTTTGCTGCAACATGGAAGGACCTTACAACTTGAAACATAACATGACCATCTTGAATATCTTGAATTGTTTTGGTTTTTCAGACACAAAGTTAATAAAAATTTATAGACATTTTTAAATTAGAAAATATATTTTCAGGGGAGTGAAAAAAAATGTGATGTTAGAATTCATTAAATATGTGTGTAATTGAAATGAGCTATTTATACTTCTGTATATCTGTATATAAAATTCCTGGGACATGTCTCAATTATACTATTTGAAGGGATTATATTACATTTACACAACCTCAGGAGCTCTTGTAAGGTATTAGCATTTTGCCAAACTAATAGGATTTTCATGAAGACCAAATTTCTTGTGTAAATGTTCCTATGAATGATTTATTGTATCCAGCTTTGTAAATGAGGGCTGTTGTTACGCAATGTCCATGACACAAGTTAGCTCCTGTTATCACTTACATTATAGCAGCTGTAAACAGTTGTTTACTCACCAGCCTCTCCTTGCACCTTGTCATTACCGAGAAACCACAAAGCATGAAGACTTTCCCATGTTACATCTTTACCTCTGACTCTTAAGTTCCTAGGTATTTGTCTGCCCCTGATTATTAAATAATCTGAAGATGTGTACTAGATGCTTTGTTTATTTTCCCTCAGACATATAGAGACCTGAAAGACCGTCAGAAGCTGATCGTGTACCAGGGTAAAGTGGAGCGGGGTTCACATGAGTACAGGAAGATCGAGGAGCTCCTTAATAACACGGTAAGTGGAATCAGCTCCAGTCTTTTCGTGTTATTTTTTGGAAAAAGCATATGCAGAGATATAATCTAACTGAGCACACCTTGTCAAGTTTTAAAGGGAACTTATGCCACAGTGTACTTAAATTCTCAGCGATGATTGGCCAGAAGGTGTTGTTTAAGCAAGGAATAACACGCGTCAGACTGTGCTATTATACGAAAATAACCAAGCTGTAACTTTAGGTTTTCTCAAATACAAGAGTGAGTCTTCAGTGTAACAAATCTCAACGATGGGCAAGGAGGAGGCGGGAACCGAGTGAACTTAAATGTAACGGGTAATCGTAAACAGAACATAAACATAACATAAAACACAAAACACGCGTGCACCTCTCTCCCAACTGAGCTATTTCGGCAGTGGCCGAAACTCAGTGCCAGGCGTGCGTCCTCACAGCCTGGCCCCTCCCTCCTGCTTGTCACATTCAGTAATATGACAACCTGCATTCTGTTTTTTTTTTTTTTTTTTTTTTTTGCCTTATTAACTTCAACAGAGAGGGGGAAAACAAAGCTAGTGTGGGAACAACTCTTTATAGCCATTATAACATTCAGTGCAACTATAAATGGATAAAAAGTACAATATGGCATTCTGTAATAAATCAGAAATTGTTAGCGGGCAAGTGGCAAGTTGATGTGATATAAGAAGTATAAAACATTTCAGGGCATGCTGTTATAGGAAAATGATCAATTCCCACAAACCTCATATTAACATACTTAGAAAGGAATTACAGAAGTAGGTGCTTTGGAACCTCAGTATTTTACAACAGCAAAAAAAAAAAAAAAGAGGAAATATAGTAACATCCATAGTAATATCCATCTTATGATTGTGTTCACTGCGCATGATATCGCTCTTGTAAATTCATTCTTCTAATATTCAGACATCTTTCCTCCCTAACAGCAAATCCGATGGAAGAACTGACATTTGGATAGAAGAAGAGGTGTTTTATACAGACGTTTTGATATGATCATGCTCAGAGGCTTCAGCTGGCAGTCAGTGCTTCAGACGATCTTCACAGGGAAGGCCGTTAGAGTAATGACTTCAGACAAGTCAGAGAGCAGCCTCAGCTTTCAGCCACGGCGCAATGAAGCCCAACAACTCAGCCATGGCAACTTCAACATGTTTCATGTGCTTTGTCCTTGTAATTTCCCATTTCCGTTTTTGAATTTATTTTCCCGGTTCGTTATGAATGTAGAGGTGCAATGTGTCCGTTTGCCAACAAAAGTTGAACTTGGAGATGTACAAATACCAAATGTTCCTAATCTACAGTAATGCCTGTCCATAAGTCAGTAGTCCTGATGAACTGATGAACTAATGTTTTATATATAAAAGTGAAAGTTAAAGTATTTAATAAAAACCTTTTAAAACTTTCAGCTGATTGATACTTAATAAGCCCCACATTTTTGCATTGCTTTTATTTTATTTCAGGGTTACTCTTAAAAATAAAGGGGTGAAGATTCTTTAGAGCAATGCCATAGAGGAATCTGTATTTTTTGGTTCTGTAAAGAGCCATGTCAAAAGTGCTGATGTGTAGCTTATAACACATTGGAAGCCTCATCTGAGTGAAATACTGAAAGTGGACAAACATTTATTTAATACCACTTTCCATATTATTCTTATGAGGAGTTGGTGGTGTTCGGGGGATGTGCCTGTGAGACTACATGACTGCCAGTGGGTTAAAGTGTTGCCAACTTAGTGACTTTGTTGCTAGATTTGGACTTTTTGAACCACTTTAGTGACCTTATTTCAGAAATGAGTCTAGCAACAAATCTAAACACTTTTTGACCAGACAGCTCTCCAGCTACTGCTTATACAAGTTGATGCCAAGTTTATATTAATGTGTTTGTTCTAATACGGTATCGTTTCTATAGTAACGTTGACCGGGACTTGTACGGCAGATGATCTGCATAATGTGAGGCTAATAATAACTAGATTAAAATAACTTGGTACCGTGACGTTGAAGATGTTTATTTCATATTTATGGAATGAATCAGCATCAGTGATTTACACCTCAGGAGGCCTTTGCGCTTTTTTTGTCTTATTAACTTCTAGAGAGAGAAAAAAGAGAGGCTACTGAGATGAAGTGTTTGTAGATGCTATAAGTGGTAAGAGGAACTAACTTCCACAACATTAAACGTAATATATATATATATATAGTAACTATATATAGTTAAAAGCATGATGTGCTGTTCATTCATAAATGAAAATTGGTTAGTGCTGCCAAATTATTCCTTACTTAGGCTATATTTCTATTCTGATAAATCTCTATTCTAGTCTGTGATGCATATGATCACAAACATGCAAATTAGTCTATGACTACGACTATTTTGAGTATGCGTTATTTACTTTCCCCTGAAAAGAGTAGGAAGCATTGAATCATCAGACTGTACTCACTGCAGTGGCACCACACTGCTTCTCATACACATGTGGTATATAAACTTGTTAACACATATCCTAATTTTGTCTGGAAGCATTGCTGAGGTAAGGCAGCTGCGGTTTTGTCCTAAGCTAATCATTTGTCTGTGATTTGTTTAGCAAAAAACAACAATTTCTTAACTGTCTTTCTGTGTAGATGTCTCTGAGATATTTCTAAAAGTTTATTGTCTGATCCTGGGAGTCAGCTTGTCATATTTATGTTAAACAATGTGTGGTAAATACGCAATAAACAAAATTATCACTCAGATATTCTTACTATCAGAACTCTTAAAACTGCCTTTACATGACGCATGAATGGTTCCTAAGAGAACTCTGATTTAATAGGAAGTCCCAAAGGTTCCTACACTCTTCAAAACACAGATACCAGAAGAAGATCATAGAAGAATTTTTTTTTTTTTTTTGCTCTTTCCTAATGAACCTTTTGATTGAGGTGTCTTTAACCATTCTGTTGGTGCCAAATTCATTATTCATCTTCAGGATCCACTTTACCCCAGTCAAAGTCACGAAGGATCTATCCTCGGAACACTGGGTAGAAGGCAGGAGTACCACCAAGATAGGACACCAGTCCATCATGCGCACACACACGTGCACACTCCACACAGGCAGTAATCCAGTCTCAGATCAAACGATCAAAGCAGGGATCCTGGTGCTGTGAGGCAGCAACACTACCCGCTGCACCACCATGCCATCTGTAGTGTACAGAGTAGTACAGAAAGCTAAAAAAAATCAAGTTTCCATTAAGTGGAAAGATCTTTGTGGTTTACTGCATCATGCACCGGAGGCAGAACTGTGGTTATTTTGAAGAATCTTTTTTTTTTTTTTTTTTTTTGAGTTCTTTGGAAGTGGGTGTTTCAGGGCAGGTTACAAGTCACACACCCCAATTGTTTTGACTGAAGTGCACAGTTAATTTTTCTTTTTGTTTCATTCAACTAATCTACAAACACACCCATTCTTGCGGAAGAAATCATCCAAAAGCACTGATTAGGACTATCCAGTGTCTCTCCAGCTTATGTTTGAGCTTGTTTGCTTCAATCATTTGTTTTAAATGCAAAGCAGTTCAACTCAATAAATAGCATCATCAAATCAAATCAGTTCTAATAGCAAGTTCTCTCAGATCCATCTTTGCACATGGCACTCATTTGTCTGAAGTTGCTCTGTAAAGTGGGCCGTCTGTTTCCTTTCTGTCCTCCCCATCATCACAGAGACAGATAATGAATATTTCAGTTTTGTTGAACTGGGGCACGTTTGTGGATGTGGAAAGGAAGTGGTGTCATTTGGCTGGATGCTTATGTTTTAGATCAAACATAATGCAATCCTTATTGTCTTTAGGCTTTGTTTACATTTTGCTCTACTGCCATTTTTTGTTCTTTAATATGGTTGAATAAGCACTGCAAAGCTTTGCCAAATACACTCACTGATAAAAATACTGATGTTCTTAATCCTCTTCTCCTCATTCCCTCCTCTCCTTCATGACTATAGAGACCATGCACCGGACTACCATGACTCAACCCACAGTGACAGTGGTAAATGGGAATGTAAGTGTGAGCTGTATAATGCCATATGATGAGGGCCGCATTCCACTCCTGGTGATCTACATTGCCGTGCTGCTTGTGGGGCTGCCAGCCAACATTGCCACCATTTATCTTACGATCCTCAAGATACTACGCAACAATGTTCTGGCCATCTACCTGCTGAACCTGTCACTAAGTGACTTCACCTACCTGTTGACGCTGCCTGGGTGGGCCGTTTATGTGAGCAGCAGCCACTACTGGCCCTGGAGTTCTCTGGCATGCCAGGTCACAGGGTACGTGTTCTTCACCAACATGTACATCAGCATCTTCCTTCTCTGCTGTATCTCCATAGATCGCTACATGGCCGTGGTCTATGCTTTGGAGTCACGTGGGCTCCGGCACCAGAGACTTGCTGCTTTTGTGACTCTTGCTATCTGGGGTGTGGTGGGGCTTGGCCATGCCCCTGTTTTCAGCATGCCCGAGGGCCAGGGTGGCAGAGGAGAGCACCGCTGCTTCGAGCCGAGTCAAAGCACGCCCACTGTGACAGGGTTCAACTATGCTCGCTTCAGCGTGGGCTTTATTGCTCCACTGGCTGTGCTAATCTACACCAACCACAGCATCTTGGCTAGTCTGCATGCGAGTGTGAGTATAACGGTGCACCAGAAGCAGAAGGTGCGTCGGTTGGCTGTGGCTGTGGTGCTGCTCTTCCTGCTCTGCTTTGGCCCGTACCACATGCTCCTGCTGTTACGTGCCATTACTTACCACTTTCCATCACTGCAGGATGACTGCCACTTTGAGCAGCACGTCTACACCCCCTACATCATCTCACTGGGCCTGTCCACAATCAACAGTGCTGCTAATCCTGTCCTGTACATGCTGTCCAGCGATAGCATCAAAAATGAGATCCAGCACTGTATGACAGGCCTCAGGAGTAGATGCAGCCATTGCTGCATAGATAGCAGCCAGGACATAAGAACAAACTCATAATACACAAGGCCAAGGGACCAGAATGGACTGAAGACTGATTGTCTGAAACAGTGGCTTTTCCACAGGATATTTTGGACCTACAAGAGAGCTAAAAAGATGTAAGTCTAAAAAAACAGAGTACAGAGCACATGACATTACATCTTACACATTGATCAGTCTCTTCTAATGCACAATGACTACTGAAAGGTCTACTGAAATGGATTTTTATGGTATCACTATTTTCAGTAATAGCAGCCAAAGTCACTGAGATCAGAGAACAAGATTTTTTTCCCCCATTCTGATGTTTGATATGAACACTGAACTGAAGCTCTTCTCCTGTATGTGCATAATTGTATGCCTTTTACTGCTGCCACGTGATTGTACTGCTGCCATTGGATAATTGCATGAAAGTGTAGATGTTCCTAATAAAGTGGTCAGTGAATGTATATAGTGGAGCTCTGCACTACCTGCCCCTATAGATGAGCCACCACTGGCAGATATACAAAACATGATACCATAGATTTTAACAGAATTGTTATGTTCTAGAAATATATAAGGAATAATCTAAAAAAAATTAGTAGACAGCAGCTTCAAACTTCACAAATGTTTTGAAAAGATTTTTGATAGCGTGCCACTGATGGTTTCAGGTACAGGAAAACCACCATAAGCCTGATAATGCAGACAGCAGTGACAGTAGTAACACACTGCAGTGTTGAAACTGCTGGCATGCGGTGATGCCAGATCAAGTGTTTCATTGTAACAGCATATGTTCTAATCTTATCACAGCAGGATATAGTGCCAAAAGCAAGGTTTTGAAAAATGAGATATTTGATCATAGGATGTTAAAAAAAAACAAAAAAACTGTGTCACAAAACGAGTACTTTTATTGGATGCACGTGCAGAGAAGTGAGACAGATCAGTTTCTCATTGAGCCAAAGCTTGCCTATTACACTGAGTATTCAAGGAAATGTAGGGTTTTTTTCAGCGGTTTCATACTCTAGAAGTCATTAGTTACACTGAAATCTGTGGTTAACTATTTTTCATTCCACCGTTCAGAATTCTTCTAAACCTACACAAAAAAATGCTGTAAACTTACAGTATTTATTTTACAGCAAAATACTGTTTTATTATTTTACAGGATTGTTCTGTGAACAGTTATGGAATTAGAGCAATGCACTGATTTACAGTAAAATACCAGGAAGTGCAATGGGATATCTAATGCTTTTGGCAGGGGTGAAAATGATAAAAAAAAAATAAAAAAAAATCTCTGCGTCGACTTTGAGTTAATTTTATATGCTAGTAAAAACGTTGGTAATTTATTAATTCAGTAGAGTTGGTTGAATCAGTGCAAGCTAGCCGAGCTAGTTGTGGTGGCTCAGTGACTAGGGCTTTAATTTACAGATCAGCAGGTCGTGTGTTTAAATCCCAGCACTGCCAAGCTGCCATGGTTTGGTCCTTGAGCAAGACCCTTACCATTCAGCTCAGCTGTATCCTGCATCAATGGTAAGTCACTTTCTTTTTTTTCCCTTTTTTTTAAAATGCATCAGCCAAACTTTATTTATTTTTAACTTTAACTTTATTTTACGCTATAATCATATTTACAAGTATTTACTGTACATTTGCAGTGTATTCCTGGATGCATACATCTGTAAAGACATTACAGTACTGTGAATATGTTTTACATTTATTTACTGTAAATGTAAAGTACTTAACTGGCAGTAAAATACTGTAAATGTTACAGTAAATGTTTTACAGTGTACACTGACATTCAGAGTTTTTCTTGATTTTTTTTTAAATTTTTTAAATTTGCCTTTAAATTCTTGTCCCAGATTCACAACATGTAATTGTTATGTAACATGATCTGTTGCATTGGATTTACATCAGTGTAAAGTTTGTCTGTAGCCAAGTGCTGCTGCAACTGGATTAATGTTGATCGCACCACGTCAGTACGGTTCACTGTGTGGTCTAATCTATACACACAGGCTCAAAACCACACATGCAAGCTGAGGTCTTTATGTTCAGAGTGCCTTCCGTGAATATGTTTATAACATCAAACAGGAAGTTGACGCACACTCCCAAAAAACATATACTTTGACTAGTTTTTTTTATAAGGTTATAAAATTGATATGACAAATCAATGTAAAACACACCTTAATGATGCATATATGTATAAGATCTACTACTGCAACAACATAAACATCAAGTTAGTTTAAATCATGTATATATGTTTTTAATATAATCCTTTTCAAAATGTCCCAAATGATAAAACATGGTTAGCATGATTCAGGTAAATTGGGACAGTCTTAAAATACAAGAAGTGGAGACAGGATTATAATAAGAGGAGTGAAGGGATTTAATGGATGCATGAAACACCCAACAAATACAGTTAAATGATGCATTAATGGATTTTATGTGCATTAAAGGGTGTTTTTATGAAACATATTAAGAAGCAGGGGAATACGGTAGACTGGGAAGTATATAATGTTACTTAGGCCTGCTACAGTACTGAGTTTAGTGTCCTGTATTCATATCATTGTAGTGATTCATGTCAGTGTTCATATTTTTTTTAATCCTGTGTTATGCTGCTGCTGCAAGAAATAGATTGTAGAAGTAACCAAGTGTTACTTGGTGTTTTTACTGTGACTGTCTTTTTTTTTTTTTTTTTTTGCTATGAATTTAGAAAATACTGAAGATTTTCTAAACACTGTTATTGTTGTTATTGCTGCAAGAAATGAATTATAGATTGTTTCTCAGGCCAACATCTTAATATGTACTCAATTTTACTTAGTCTACTCTCTTCATACAATATTAGAATATGGTGATAATGGATTTAGAGAAGGTTTTTGAGTCTTGTTATTGAAATTTGATTTGTTGATGCGGTGAATAATTGTGCTACAAATAAATAACAATTTAAACATGTTTGAGGATGAAACTATAAGACCAGTGAGTCCCAAATGACCAAACATGTCATTAAAAATGATTTTCAGTCGGTCTTGACAAAAGCTTAGGCCGTGCTTCTTTAGAATATGACAGACATTTTTCCCCCTTGCCATTTAAAAAGTCACATGTAAACAACTTGAGGATTTGTATCACATGTTGGGGGACTGTGTTTTATTAATGGCAAGCAAGCTTTAACAAGTTGGAAATTCAAATACTGCTCCAAAATGTCTGAATTCACCCTACGTTCTATTTCTACGCTTTCAACCATTTGCACGTACTCTTTAGTCCATCTGCACACTACAATTATCCATAAACTTCCTCTGAGTCACAAAGCAAATACACTTCAGAAATATAAACCAGCTTCAGCATTAGTAAGTCTCTCTGCTAAATATGATTGTCTGCTACACCATTGGTTCAAGAACCCTGGTCCTGGAGTGCATTAGTGTCCTATGTGCATTTGTGTTTTCCTGCTCCAACACACCTGAGTTAATTAATCAGCTAATTAACAGCCCTAACTGTGCTGAAGTGGGCAGAGGGTACCCCAGAACCAGGGTTGGCAACCTGTGAGCTAAATGTAAATGCCAGTGCAAGTGCCTATAATGCCATCTACTGGGCACAATAATCACCTACACGATCTGGGACAGAAGAGAAATATAACAAATTACTTTCAGCACTATGAAATCTATGCTTTGCAAAACAATCACATTTACATTAATGGTAATATTACTATATTCTATGTTACTACATACGTTGATCTTACTAAGGTCGAGATATTAAATAAGATATCAAATATACAAGATACTTGATAATGAGAAGAAAAAAAAACACACACACACACACACACACACACTTTAAAACCCCTTGTTCTGGCTCATGGTTTGGTGAATAGTTGTCTTTAGAAAATAAATAATTAAAAAGGTGCTTTCAAAGTGAATATGCAATAAATTCATAAAACTAATGTTTTTTAGTCACCAATTCCTGGCACCAAAAACGAAATAAATTAGCAAAAAAATCATGATGTGCTTTGCAGAGATTTACATAGAAGTACCATCAGCTAAAAACGTGTGTAGCTATTACGTGTGTAGAGAAGAGAGACAGGTCAACTCCTCGCTGAGCAACACTTAACTCTTACAATGAGCGTTCAAGGAAATGTCAGGTTATTTTTTCAGTAGTCTAGCAGGTGCACTGAAAATCTATATCGTCCCACCATTCAGAATTCTTCTAAACCCACACTGATTCAGAGTTTTGTTGATTTATTTTTTTTAATTTGTCTCCATTAATTGTAGATATGTTACACATTGATAATAAACTTACACTAAATGCATGTGCATTTGATTTAATCATTAATTTATCACAGAATGTATAAATATTAGCCAGTCGTTATTTATATATTCTTAGAAAAAGGCCACTCTAGGGATTGGATAATGTCTTTACCTCCAAAAAATGGTTCTACTTGGAACTGTTCTGCTAGGGAAATACTCTACATACAACCATTGAAGGTGTAGGATATAAATATCCACACAAATTAATCCTGAAATTTGCAACAACAGAGTTAAAAAAAAAAAGGAATACAGTAATCAAGGGGTCTTATTTACAGCCCTGTACCTGCCAGTACCTGGGAAACGGTCCAGACAGAGGCACACTGCGAGTTTTCCGGCTTACTGACCTACTGTCTTTACATGCAGTATACAGCTACTGTATAACACGCCCAGCATTTCATCACTGAAACACTGCAGGTGTTTAGACTACTGAATACGATTAGAGAAAGAAATACAGAGAGGCACTTTTGTAAAGGAACCAAATGAAATAACAACAGTAATCTCAGTTTCTCCTTCGAATCTTGTGACTTTATGTTTGGTAAATTCATTTTTGCAGATTATGAACATCCAAGAGCTTCTGACCTGTTAACTCACCACCAACTACACATAATAATAAATAATCTATCTCAGTCATCTTTGCTGAAATGGTTGGTGAAATCTACTATTCTGGATTACAAGGGTAATAGTTGGGGAAAAAAACTACACATAACAACATAAAGTCAAGGAACAGAATTACAAGCGCATTATGTAAACAAAATTGGATTTACATATAAAAAGTAATAAAACTACAAGTAAGTAATAAAACACCACAGGGCATTTTGTTATAGGAAAATAATCAACAGCAGCATGTGTGATGTGTTACCGCCCTGAAGTTATACCACAGTAATTTGACAAAGATTACAGCTTATTAATTTATTCATGAATGACACGTCATACTTTATCCATTTATAGCTAGTTTTGTTTAATGTTATGGAACAAGTTAGTTCCGCTTATCACTTACATTATAGCAGCTCTAAACAGTTGTTCTCTCACCAGCCTCTCTTTTTACTTTCTTTAAGTTACTGAGGAACTGAAATGCACAAAGTTCTCTGTCCTGAAGCCTTTCCTGTGGCAGAAAACTGACCATTACAAAGCACTGTCAACCGAGACACCTTCCATAAATGTTCAATAAACGTTTCCTTACAGAAAGCTTTACCATATCAACAATTATACACTTTACTTTGTTTGAAGTAACATCTTTTTTAAATCCATTTTGAATAGCTGTAGATTATTGTGGAGTGAATGAGTATTTTACTACCGAAACAATAACATATTTAAATGACCACATTAATATAAACCTATGATTTGAATTAGAGATGGCACTACTGTCAGAGCTGCTGTTACAGAAAATGAATCAACATCTGATGACCAATCAGGTTTGAGAATTCAACAGCGTTGTGGTTCAATGTGCATTACATCACATTTGATAATAACACTGTAGTATACGCAACTGTTCCATAATTGGGTTGAACCTAAAAATGCACTTTGTTTAACTAATGGAGGAAAGTTTTTTCCACTTTACAGTCATTCAAAGTCCTTTGTAGCTGTAGATCTTGTGGCACCCAGTAGCAAAATGAGTGGCGAATCTTCAGGTCTGAGAAACTTGTGAACTAGTGGAGGGGCTGGTACCCTGCAACAATAAAGCAGATGAACAACAGGACTTCCTTCATATTAGAATTTGAGGAACTAGGGATGCACTGATGTGACACTGAACATTGGTATCAGAGCTGAAACTGCTCTGATACAGTTTGAATTAAAGCAGGTCACCACCGTGCCGGTGATATTTCTTCTGATATAACTTGGCGACAGATGGTGGATGAGAATGGGCTCGGTTACTACGAGGACGTCAGCACAGGAGCAGTCTCGGGTATTGTTCGATCAGTGCATCCCTAAGATGAACACTATATATTACTAAACAAATCTCACCTCTAAATTTATATTGACTTTCCTTTTGATGTCGCAGATTTTCTCAGAGAGAAAACGTCGAACCAAACGCAGCTGCCCATCAACTTCCTCCTTCTGATAGCCACGCTGCTGTAGTCGGTCCTTCAGGCACTCTTTTTCAAGAAAATGAATACAAATATTCAATTCATCCTCAGCAGGTGAAACACTAAAGTCATATGATTTACAAAGTTAAAAGGAAGTAACTACGTGCTAATCAAAGTCCTCCAGTGGCTCAGCCATTCTGAGTAGTGCAAATGTTATAGATTTATTTATAGATTTATTATGGTTTTAAAGATGACCATTCTTTAAAATATTACTTGTCAGCATGTAACTACCTCTAATGACACCAACTTTCTCTGGTGATAATGGAGGCTTCGCCACAGACCCTTTGATGGCATTTGATTTGGAGCCGGTCACACTCCTCTCCTTTAGCGTCTCAAGGCCCCAAATGGCTACAGCCAACGACTTACAAAACTTAGAATGAGAATCCATTCTTTGGATGGCCTTCCATTTTTGTTTGTCCAAAAGGACCCCATGTCCTAGGTCCACCTTTAACAAAGTATATTAAAGAAACTGGAGTTAAAATGTAATGAATTTTTTTCAATAACCTGAAAATAAAACACTGTAAACAGTATAGTTATTCAACAGAAGTATTTCAGGCAAATAAAATGTGTGGTGGCTTGGAAAAAACCTGTCACATGGTGAAATTTTGCTAAACAACTCTAATTTTGCTAACAAATTTACTAATGATCACTTTAATAGGAACACCTGCTCATTCATGCACTTATCCAATCAGCCATGTAGTAGCATGTAGTAGGCCAAAAGTTTCAGATAATGTTCACATCAAACATCAAAAAAAGATGTGGGGAAAGATGTGATCTCAGTGACTTTGGTTTTTGATGAAATATTTCAGAAACTGCTGATCTCCTAGGTTTTTTTTTTTTTTTTAGATTTTTAAAAAGAATGGCATCTAATACACAAAACACCCAGTGAGCAGAGGTTCAGAGCAGAGGTTCAGAGGAGAGGGGCCAGATTGGTTCGAGCTGACAGGAAGGGTACAGTAAATCAAATAAGTAATCTTTACAACCGTGGTGAGCAGAAAAGCATCTCAGAATGCACAACACGTCGATCCCTGAGGTGGATAGGCTACAACAGCAGAGGACCGCAATGGGTTCCTCTTCTATCAACATCAGGTAATGTTTTCCAGTTGTCCAGTTTTGCTCGCTGCGTATAAGGCTGTTTGTCAGTTTCTCAATAACAGTGACATCTGACAGGTTTTCCTAGACTGCCACACATATACGAATGATGGTAGTTAAAAAAAATATTTGGAGTTACATCTTACCCTCCCAAAGTCCTTCTCTATGAGATCCTCAGGTGGGGGTTCTTTAAGCTCATTCACATTAGGAACCAATACATTTTCATAGGGCTCATACGAACATTCTGTGTTTTCTGTGTAAATTGTGTGTTGTATCTGCGTTCCTGTGACAATATATAAATATATTACATTTATATATTTGACTACTATTAAATCTAATCGTGTTTAGGTAAAAGATAAGACTAATTGATAACTGTATACATATTGCGGCAACAGACTGACTACTGATCAATTTGAAACAAAAAACTCTTTCAAACCTTCTTCATTTAAAAAAAGTTGTTCTTGAAGGCAGATATTCAGTTGTCTGATTTTGTCCAGCTCCACCGTCATCCTTCTGCACTTTTCACTCAGCTTTCTAATTGCAGCGTCCTTCTCTGCAATGATCACATCCTTCTCTCTGAGACGTTTTTTCAGCATTACGTAACTATCTTGAAGTTCCTGGTAAAGTTTATAAGAAACAACAGACTCCTCATCACTGTCCAAGAAATCCCTCTGTCTCTTGACAGTGATCTGTTTCTTCATGAGCTCCAGCAGAGAGATTTTCTGGGACTCCACTGTGATCTTCTTTTCTCTCTGTCGACACGACAAGAAAACAATAACCTCCATATACTTCGATGGAACATTTCCTCTACATTTCATATTCAGCAACACTACTATATGTCATGGATCAAATTCACAGATGGTGTTAGAAATCGTGTCAATTTGAAATATTCGTGTCATGTTTTCACCAATCTGCTAATAAATAAAAAAAAATGCATGTTCATTCTAGATGCATAATACATGCATAATAAATGATCATAATTATGATCGTCCAATAGTTTTACCTCTGAGGTTTCACTGTGATACTCGCAATCATCCTGCAGTAATCTTTCTTCCTCCTCACTTTCCATGTAGGGAGCTGGAATTCTCGAAATGTCAAGGTCCATTTCATGATCTTAAATACAAACACAGATAAACACTTATTATATATGCTGCTGTGGCTGAATTCTGGCAAACAGACAAATAAGCTTTTGGGTCAACTTTAAGAAGCCATAAACACATACAATTCACCAAAATGACAGAAATATTTTTATTTTTATTTTACTTTCAAATTCTCTAGGCTGTTTTCCTGCAAAGATTGTGTTGAGTAAGTAGCCAGGCTAACAATGCCAGTGTTAAAAACAATCAGTCTGCCTAAAGATGTCAAAACCCTTACTAGCTAAGTATGATTTCCTCACGCAGTGGATGAACGTCATGCTTTGATCAAGTAGTTGGACAGACAAAAGTCTAAACAATTCTGTCTGTAATCAAATATCAGCTGTCAGAATGTCTGTGATGTCCCAGCCCTATCACATCATCAAAACAAAGAAGAGCGCTTACAAAATGTACTCTGTACGAAAAATAACTCTGTACGAATAATAACAGTTTTAAAATCTTGAATTATCTACCAAAACGATGGAAAATTTTGGCACCTCACAGAACAGATCAGTCGGGTGATGACTGGCGATACAGTATATATGAGAGAAAGAGCGAGCTGTTATTCTATATCCTGATGGGAAAACAATTCTCTAATGGAAACTAGACTAATGGAAAACAACAATGGGTGAAACCACCATCAGCTGTGCTAGAAAACAGTGGAACAATATCCTAATGGCAACAATCTAATGGATGTCAGTAAGAACCATTAGCGGGCATCATGCTGGAAAAACCTTAATGGAGATGGAGACCATTAGAGGTTTTCCTGCTTTCTAATGCATGGTCCATTTGATGTGGTATTAAAATGATGTTAGAGCCGCAATCAGACAAACAATATATTAGAGAAATGCAATGTCAGTCCTGGTTGTAATAACTAGCATATAGAGTCAGTGGTTAGTCTCTTGATCATGGAGATACAAGTATATCCACAAGCATAACCTTCAAATTCAGCGTGTTGGAAAAAACACAAAACTTTCAGCATAAGGATATGTGGTGCAAATAGACCAGTAGTACATTAGGAATGTACTATTTCTGCTTGAATATCACATTTGTAGCATTTCCAGGATCATGTAGCATTTATGTCACTGTGCACTCGGCTGAATTCTGTACACACTCTCCACTTAAAACCATTCAATCAACTGCTACTATCCGACGCCATAAACAATCTGGAACTCTGCAAATGTGCAATTAACGTAATACTGAGGCACTCACCACCCAGTGAGCAACTGTGCAATTGTCTTCACTGTGCAATTATGCAGATAATGCATGTTTGTGTCTATTGTTGCGATGTTGATGCGCGAGAGCGTGCAAGTAAGAATTTCATTGCATATTGTACACCATGCTTGTGCACATGACAATAAACTTGAAACATATGCACTTGCTTAGGCAGCTCAAAGTGGCGGTCATCCACACCTACAGGCATGTCCCATGTTAACCAAACATGTCATGCACTAAGACAAGCTTCTTGCATGGGGTATTGTTGCGGCTTCACAGCTCCATGTTCGCAGGTTTGATCCTGAACTCGACTGGGAGGTCGGTGGAAACTGGAGAACCTGTTTATTGTCTGTGCATGTTCTCCCTGTATCCACATGGTTTCCTCCAGGTTCTCCGGGTTTCCTCCAATCTCCCAAAAACCTGCCAGTTGGATTGGCTATGCTAGATTGCCCCTAGGTGAGAATGAGTGTGTGCATGGTGCCCTGACATGGGTCTCATCCAGGGAGTATGATCCATTCCTGCCTCACGTCCAATATTCCCGGGAAAGGCTCCGGATTCACCGCAACTGATGAAAAAGTTACTGAAGATGAATGAATGTACTATTTATTCAAGACAATTCAACTGATTATTCAAATATGCATGCTTGGGGTGGGCGTGGGATGCGGGGGGTTGGCGGCAGAAGCAGGATTCGAACCCCCAACCCTTTAGGTGTGTTTGCCTCACACCTAAAGGGTTGGGGGTTCGAATCCCGCTTCTGCCCTCTGTGTGTGGAGCTTGCATGTTCTCCCTGTGCTTCAGGGGTTTCCTCCGGGTACTCTGGTTTCTTCCCCCAGCTGAAAGATGTGTTGTAGGCTGACTGGCATTTCCAAATTGTCCATAGTGTGTGAATGAGTGGGTGAGTGTGTGTGCGATTGTGCCCTGTGATGGGTTGGTACCCTGTCCAGGGTGTCCCCCACCTTATACCCTGAGCTCCCTGAGACCCTGTGTAGGATAAGTAGTATGGAATATGGATGGATGGATGGATGGATGGTGCATGTTATAGTTTTCAGTTATAGAAAATCAGAAACTACATTTTGTCTCCAGCACTTCACCTGTCATGTCCACAAACTCAAAACATCTTAAGTGCATTTTTTATGTTGTATATAATGATTTAATGTACATCACAGACTTGTAGGCTAATGACCTGTGTCCTAACTAAAACTCATGAGAACTAGCAGTCAGTTTGCTTTGCCTATCCTATGTTTGAACAATAGATACATAACTAAAACGCTCTGAAAAAAACAAAAAAAAAACAAAAAAAAAACAGAACATCCAAACAGGCAAACGTAAATGATTTATAACATGCACATGTAATGGTCAGACTCTCAGTAGCGATCAGACTCTCAGTAATGGTCAAACTTTCAATAATGATCAGACTTTCAGTAATAGTCAGACTCTCAGTAATGATCAGATTTTCAGTAACGATCAGACTCTCAGTAATAGTCAGACTCTCAGTAATGGTCAGACTCTCAGTAATAGTCAGACTCAGTAAAGATCAGACTCTCAGTAATGGTCAGACTCTCAGTAAAGATCAGACTTTCAGTAATGGTCAGACTCTCAGTAAAGATCAGACTCTCAGTAATGGTCAGACTCTCAGTAAAGATCAGACTCAGTAAAGATCAGACTCTCAGTAATGGTCAGACTCTCAGTAAAGATCAGACTTTCAGTAATGGTCAGACTCTCAGTAAAGATCAGACTCTCAGTAATGGTCAGACTCTCGGTAAAGATCAGACTCAGTAAAGATCAGACTCTCGGTAATGGTCAGACTCTCAGTAAAGATCAGACTCTCAGTAATGGTCAGACGACTGAAGTTGGTCAGCATTACAAAGCAGTCGGAGTACTTTATCATTATATTAGTGTGCATTCGGCTTCGTTGTTTAATTTAAAGCGTAAGCGAATTTGTAGCTTTGCGCTTACCTTCCAGAGGACTCGGCTTTGTCTGCTTTCGACGCGACATCTTAGTGTAATAAACCAGATCTTCCGTTTGTTAACGCAACCTTAAATAGTGTAGTAGCGGAACATCAGCGCGTGCAGCTGCAGCGTGGAGCTGCTCTTTGTATCTCAGTCATCCGTCTAACTGCGCTTTCTCAAACAAAACACCACCCTAACATACATCTGATTCAGTACCACCACCCTGCTCACACAGTTTCAAGCCTTTACAGCGTGTTCTGACTCAAAGCGCTGTGTTTTCACTGGTCTGTAGTGTAACACTGATGGTCTGTAATGGTACACTAATGGTATTTAATGGTTCCCGATGGTTCCTAATGGACGGTCGCGTTTAATCCTAATGGTACGGTAGCTAAAGCAGCCAACAGCTTTTCACATGGAAAAAGGCTTACTGAAACAGCGAGGTTTAGCAAGGATTGAATACAGTGTATATATACTTTATAGCCTACATAGGGAAGCACATTTAAGATATGAAAAGCCCTCATGAAACATCTAGGAGTTTTTGTTTGGTTGTTTTTTTGGAATTTGAATACATTTTAAGGGAGTATCCCTGCTGAATAATAAGACACAATAGGGAACTGGTCTAATGTTTTCCATCAGTATCTGACCATCTTAATGGCTCGTGCAACCATCAGGTCCATTCCCTCTCTCTCTCTCTCTCTCTCTCTCTTTTGGCAAAAGGCATTTCATAGAGCATTCCATGAGTTAGACCATTTAAATATTACAGTTCTCTATGATCTATTTATTTAACAAGATGATTAAAAATATATATAAACTCTGTATACACTATATTGCAAAAGATTGTGGACAATTGATCATCATACCCATATGTGCTTGTTGAACATCCCATTACAGATTTAGCCCCTTTTGTTATCATAATGACTCTTCTGGGAAGGCTTTCCACTAGATTTTGGAGCGTGGCTGTGGGGATTTGTGCTCATTCAGCCACCAGAGCATTAGTGAGGTCAGGCACTGATGTTAGGCGAGGAGGCCTGGGGTGCAGTCAGCTTTCTAATTCATCCCAAAAGTATTCAGTGGGTTTGAGGGTTAGGGTTAGGGTTAGATAATCTAGATCTAGATAACTGTGTGTTTTAAACTTTGTGGCAAGTGTTTGGGGAGGGAGCACATAAGGCTGTGTAAGGTCAGGTGTCTGCATACTTTTGGCCATATAGTGTATTTTAATACTCTGATTAATAGATGAATTGCTTGATTCAGGATTCAAGACTTTGTGGACAGTACAACAGGTAGTTACACTATACGATGAAATTCTTACTCTGCATTCCTTCCGATCACCTCAGTACTGTTCAGAAAGTGTTATAAATTAGTAAGAAATTGCACTGTAGGATGGAGTATGCTATATATTACAAGTATAATGTACATATAATACAAGTAGGAAAGTGAGGTAGATAGGCCATAGTGCAGTAAACATGTACAGTTACACAGACATTGGACATTGGATTGGTAATTGGATTATATACAGTATATAGCGCAATTATAGACCAGTGGTAACAAGATGTTATGTCATTATGTGGAAAGGAGCAGCAGTCGGAAAGTTCATTGTGCAAAATATGAAAAAAATTTGCAATTTGCAGTGTGCTGCAAGGTTCGGAAGTTCGGTGTGTGTGTGTGTGTGTGTGTGTGTGTGCATGGTGAAAAAAACTGTTCTTTTGCCATGTGGTTCTTGATTTTACACTCCTATAACATCTACCTGATGGTAGGAGTGCTAATAGGCTGTGATAGTTGTAGGTTCTATTCATGATGATATTTTGGGCTCTCCTAGTGACCCAGGTATTATAAATGTCGACCAGTGATGGGAAGGCTGCCCCTGTGATGGTTTGAGCAGTTCACAGCTGCGCAGCTTCCAAACCAAACTGTGATGCTGCGAGTGAGAATGCTCTCAATGGTAACCCTGTAAAACTTGCCACATTTCTTTAGCCTTCTCAGGAAGTACAAATAATGCATTTACATACTTGTCCATAAGCAACAATGCTAATTCACAGTCCAGTTTCATCCCCTTTGTCAGTACTAATTTTTTCCATCACGGAAAAGCTCTACCAGTGTTCATTATGGTTTTACATGTTTCTTATCATTAGGTTTTTTGGGAGTGCCGTGTGTTTTGTTTTTTTTTTGCTCACAGTAATAGTATCTAGTATTGTACAGCTCATGTAATGATTCTATTTAGCAATATTTACTCATTCTCTCCTAAATTAATTCTGGATACACCACTGTGTGATGAGTATCATCACTGTTCTGTTTGTGCCGCATCTACAGGCAGCAAAGGTATAATACTGATGCAGATAAATATCATAAATGATGTAAATGAATCTCTAGGATAAGGGTAAGCAATGTCTCAGATGAAGTTGCTTTCTCCTAACATTAATATAAACCTATCGTTTGAATTACAGCCCGTTTTCCGCAAATATAAGTAAGAAATATAATATGATGGGACGTGGTGATATTTAATATAGCCTACACTACAGGACTGTTGAATATTTAAGTTTGTCAGAAGGTTTTTATAAATGTCCTACAACAGCAGTTGTAATTCAGATGAGTTTTACATTAATGTGCTTATAATACTTTATTGTCTCGCGTTAACTCACGGGGACTTCGTTGGTGGATGCTCCACATAATATAAGGCTAATAATAAATGGATAAAAAGTGTGTTGTTATTTAACAAAGAAAAAGGTCTAAACATTTATATGGTGAAGTTTTCTCTACAGAGATCCTTATTTAGAGAAGGAGTCTCAGGTGTCAGAGCTTTGTAACAGTTTGTAAGATTTCCACCATTGGAGAATTGCCAGGGCAGGACTTTGCACCTTCCAGTATCTTGGTAACAAACAAGCTGCATTTTTCTTGTTTTATTAACTTCAAGAGTGAGGAAAAAAAGAGGTAAGGGAACAACTCTTTACAGCTGCTTTAATGTAAGTCATAACAGGAACAGAAACTTGTCTTGTGATGTTCTACAAAATGAAATGTAACTATAAATGGCCAAAAGCATGATGTGTTTGTTAACATAATAAATTTTGTAATATTAGCAATTTGCTGTGGTTTAAGAGAATTAAAACACTTTGGGACATGCTTTTAGAGCAGAATAATCCATCACCACGCTGTATCACACCACACTGTTGTGGATAATATTCCTATAACTGCATGTCCCATTGTGTTATATTCCTTACTTAATAAAGGGATTTGGGAAACACTTGCAGTACAAAGTAGTGTGTAACGTACGTTCTTCTTTACGTTGTTTGTTATTCACTAAGATTAATTGTTATTGGGAAGTGCACCCAAGTAGATTTTTTATTTAGGGTGAATTCAGATATATTGGGACAGTTAAACTTATCAGCATTTATTTTCTGGCCTGATAAGTGAAAGTCAAAACTTATGTTGCTAAGCCCTTGCAGTGGAAGCGCTTGATAGAAATATAGCATATATATATATATATATATATATATATATATATTTTTTTTTTTTTGCATATCCACAAAAGTTCTATTTATTTAGTCAACTGTAGTAACATTCTATCAAACTAAACATAATTTTATTTGTTTGTTTGTTTGTTGATTGATTGCAGCACAGAACCACGTGCCCACTGTATTTCTACAGACATGCTGTGCTCTTCAGCAGTCAGACAGGTTCAGAGGGCCATCTCTTGTTCTCTGGTCAATCTTCTTACAGCTAATAAAAGTAAATCTCACCATCTGAATCGAAATGAACCTCTCAGCCTGTTCTATACAACTTTCAGCCTGTATATGATATATTTGGACATATCCCTTCCTGTAGTTTAGAACTTTACCAGCCTATAGTATTAGCTGGAATGCTGAAACTACACTGGTCTGGTCATGTCAGTAAAGCTGGTTCTCCTGTATTTAGTAAATGAAGATCATGTCATTGAGATAGGCTTCATGGAGACCCTTGTTGATCTTTTGCAGTCTGGTGATCATACACTACAGTGCAGCTACAGTGCTTGTATTGTTCTGCTGGCGTCGTCAGGTATGTACAGTATATTCACAGTTATATTTACAGTTTTTAATGGTTTTAGTTTTACCGGTTGCTTTGCAAAGTGTGAATGGTTGTTTAATTTTTATCCTTCATACATGGATCAGATTAATAAAAATAATTGAGCCTTTGAGCTTCTTCACAAGAGTTTACTTGAATTATTCAAGGGCTACTTTAGGGGCTGTGACACACACACACACACACACACAAATCAATAACATGGAACCATGCTCTTCTTCAGTAGCCTTTTACAGGACCACACAGTAGCACATCAAAAATAAAATACAGTATAGTCAGAATGAAAAGTGTGCACTGCAGTCACACCTAATGAACATAAAACCAGTGGGAATGAGCTTCCTTAATACAGCTCTACTTCACTTCATGTAAAGTTATGCACCCTACAGGAACAGATTGCTTTAGACAGAATGTGGCTAATCTCAGAAATCGCCTCAACTAAGATGGCGGCGCTGTAGACGCGTCAATACACGAATTCCCAGAATGCAATGCTTTAGCCCTGGCGCGCATGCGAAGTGTGATTCTTGGATTCCAAAACGCTGGGAGTGGAAGTTGGTGTATGCTACTTAGCGTTCACGTTTATATCCGTTTCTGATTCAGTTGACAGAAAATGGCAGCCAGATATGATCGAGCTATAACCGTTTTCTCTCCTGACGGTCATCTTTTTCAAGTGGAATATGCTCAAGAAGCGGTGAAGAAAGGCTCCACGGCTGTAAGTGTGTGTGAGCGCGAGCTGTGTTTAGCAGAAACGGCTGACCTCTTTAGCTGAGATATCCTGAACATAACCGCACATTTTCTAGGTATATAGAAGCACCTCTGCTGCAGCGCTGTTTAATAAATATAGAAGTGGTAAAATGTTCAGAGTAGTGATAATGAGAGTGATAATGAGTAGTTAGCGACAGAGCTAACTTGGCTAACGCTAGTGCCATTGAATGAGCAGTCGGCTAATCGTGACTTGCATGTTCTCGCGCCCAGACTCCCAGGCCAAAGCTCCAGCTTACAGAGTGAGCAGATTATTCTGTTTATAGACTTTATAACAGATAATCTAATTACACAAACATTTGTACAGTGTAGTAGTATCTCAAGCCTTCGGAGCTATTAATATTAATAGTGTATTTTTTGTTATAAGACAATGCACAGAGCTTTGTGTGATATACCCAGCGCCTGTAGGGGGAGACATTGCATTGATATCTATCCATCCTCTGCATCGCTTATCCTCCAGAGGAGCCTATCCCAGGGCACAAGGCAGGGGACACCCTGAATGGGGTGTCAATCCATCGCAGGACACACTTACACTCACTACGGACAATTTGAGAATGCCAGTCAGCCTACGATGCATTTTCCTGGACTGATGGAGGAAACCGGACGAAACCCCTGAAGCATGGGGAGAACATGTGAACTCCACACACACACAGGGCAGAGGCAGGATTCGAACCCCCAAACCCCAGCAGTGCTAACCACTAAGCCACCGTGCACCGTGCTCACTGCATCTAAATTTCAATTTATATCCTGAAACTGAAATTGTAATCACGGACTGTTTCTTTTACCACAGCGCTGCTGAATGCTCAGATGCTGTCGATTAATTTTCTATAACAGCAGCTCTGGCAGTTGTTCCAGCCGCGAGGTTTATATTAACGCGCTTGCTCTTATGTGTTATCGTTTCTATAGTAACTCAGTCACACGGTCTTGTATGGCAGATGCTCCACATAAGCAGATTCTAAGGAGACGTTTGTTTAGGATTGTGTGGAAGGAGTCTGCAGTGTCGGGCGCTTTGTAACAGATGAAAACGTCAGACACAGGAGAGTCTTCAGAACAGAGGGCTTAGTGGTTTCTCGCTAACATTTTGAGCTGCAGTTGTAGCTGAACAACATGAAACGTAACTATAAACGGATAAAAGGTATAACGCGTTGTTCTTAAAGTAGTAAAAAATTCTAGAGTTGAGTTGTAGTAGCAGAGGAATAAAACATGTCATGCTTTTTTCTTCTTTTTTAAATAATCAACTTCTCACCACTTTGTCCTCAATTATTTTCCTAACACACACATCCTGCTGTGTTTTACCCCTTACTTTTACACCTGGTGGACATGTTATCAAGTGCACAGTCCCTACCGCATGAGTGCACTTTACACAGGTGTACAGTTATATACCCACACACGCGCTACCTTGAGCCTGTGAAGTCAATTAAATATACATTATCTATTGTGTTTACACCAGTAACCTAGGTTCTGAAAGTAGAATAGGACGATGTTAGGAAAGAGAAGAACTTACAGCCCTGTTATTAAGATATATTTTGCTGATTAAAGTTTTTTGAATGTATATTAGGGGTTGCATAGACTAGTCGATTAGACTAATACACTCAGTAGTCGAGCAGTGATGGCAAAGAAATGCAGGTGCAAAAAAGCAGTGTACTTCTGGTGAGATGAAGCTAGTCAGCTGCACGTTACGTATGACTACACCTTTGAATTTTTTTCTTTTGTCATAATGAAACATGATTCACTTTTAGTATCACCTTGTACTGCACTAATCAGTTTTTATTTTAACCACGGAAAACTACTACTCATATGAGTTACTGGTCAACAAGTAAAAATAGGAGTGATGATAGTGCTAATATCTGTTTTGCAAATATTGAAAATACACTATATGGCCAAAAGTATCTAGACGCCTGACCACCATATCCATGTGTGTTCCTTCCTTAAACCGTTGCCCCAAAGTTGGAAGAACACAGTTGTACAGCATGTCTTTGTCTGCTGTAGCATTACAATTTCCCTTCACTGGAACTAAGAAGCCCAAACCTGTTCCAGCATGACAGTACCCCTGTGCACAAAGCGAGCTCCATGAAGACACGGTTTGACAGGGTTGGAGTGGAAGAACATGAGTGTCCTGCACAGAGCCCTGACCTCAACCCCACTGAACACCTTTGGGATGAACTGGAACACCGACTGCACCCCAGACCTCCTCACCAACATCAGTGCCTGATCTCACTAATGCTCTTGTGGCTGAGTGATCACAAATCCCCACAGCCACGCTCCAACATCTAGTGGAAAGCCTTCCCAGAAGGGTGGAGGTTATTATAACAGCAAGGGGGACTAAATCTGGAATGGGATGTTCATATAGAGAACATAACAGTAAGAAAGAGATTTAAGAACTCACATGAGTTTGTAAGCTAAGAATATGCATATCTTTAGTCCCCCATGTCTCGTGTCTTTACGCGCCATCAACCTTACGTTATTCTTCATATTTGTAGTTTGGAGTCAATCACTGAACCACACTAAAGGCCAACAGCTCACACGTTTCTGAAGCGTTTTGGTGGCAGGTCTGACTTGCAGCAGATAGGTGTTGATTTGAACCACTTTCAGCACTGTGAGATGCGAGCGCATGCACGCTGTGCAGTGGTGCATACAGAACACGGGCTCTCACTGCGCTACTGTAGTCTGTTTCCATATTATTTTTTGCTCAAACGTGCAGTTTGTCCTGAAGATTTCCTTTATTTTGTTTCCTCATACAGGTTGGAATCCGGGGTAAAGACATTGTTGTTCTGGGTGTAGAAAAAAAGTCTGTAGCCAAGCTGCAGGAGGAGAGAACGGTTAGGAAGATCTGTGCCCTCGATGAGCATGTGTGTATGGCCTTTGCAGGTAAGCTTACTTTTTTCCCAGCACTGTGTTTGAACGTGCCTGTGTGTGTGTGTAATCTCATGTTTGTTGCAGGTTATATGATTACATAATATATTGCTATTGTTACTTGGGTCTAAAGAAGCTGAACATTCTCTTTTTTTTCCCCACAACATGAAGTTGAGCATGAAGGGGAATGTAATATCTGAAAACCAGACGTGCATGGTTTGTTCTTGTACAGGTCTCACGGCTGATGCAAGGATCGTCATTAACAGAGCAAGAGTGGAGTGCCAGAGTCACAGACTTACAGTAGAGGACCCTGTTACTGTAGAATACATCACACGTTACATTGCTACGCTTAAACAGGTACCGGTTCTTTGATACTGAACTAACTAACAAATCTAATATGAGGGCATTAGATGTCCCACAGCAGGGCAAAGAGTGCTGTTTAATAAATGATTTAGACAAGTTAAAACTGAGCTTTCTGGGCAAGCAACACACAAACACGCCAGGATATGTGCTCTCGCTCTGCCTCATTTTGCACACATGTATTACTGGCTGTGTACTGTGTCAAATACCTTTATGAATGTAATCAAATATTAATTAGGTATAAAATTAATGTGAATTTTATACTGCCATCAGTCGAGTAAACAGTTATATTCATATAGCTTAAAACACAGGAAATGGATGTTTATATGACAAAATCCAAACTGTTTCCACATAGAGCTTTTCATATTAATGTAGTCTCTCTATTTTTCACTAGCGTTACACCCAGAGCAATGGACGGCGGCCATTTGGCATTTCCGCTCTAATTGTGGGTTTTGACTATGACGGGACTCCACGTCTGTATCAGACAGACCCTTCAGGAACGTACCACGCATGGAAGGTAAGAGAGTCAGACTGCCGTCAGAGTTAACTCTACCTGATAACTGACACACCACGTATGATGTGTTTCATTGTGCTGTTTATGAGTCAAATGATGAAAATAGGTGTCACACCACATAGTGTATCAGTTTTCTACATAAACATCAGTTGCTTCAATGCAAGTGTTCCAGCACTTAAAGGTTCAGATTCTTCTAGGGAAAAAAAGATTCAATTCTAATTTATGTCTCAGTCTTAAGGCTTTCATTTCACTCAGATATGACTTTTAATTGAAACAAATTTATTTCTAAGAAAATAAATCGTCACCACAAATATTTTAAACAGAAGTACATACAACAATTATTGGCACCCCTAGGTATGAACAAAAATGGAACTGAAACTTTTTATATTTCACCAGAATGTTTGCTGCTGTTGTTATTACAACAATTATTATTACTATTACTCCAGCAAACATCCTACTGTGTGTAGTTAACACATGGCTGGCTCAGGTGTTTGATTATGGTTTTATCTTGGTAAATATCATTCAATTCTTTCATTATGTTCCTAGGCAAATGCGATTGGACGCAGTGCCAAAACTGTGCGGGAGTTTCTCGAGAAGAACTACACGGACGAAGCCATCGCTAGCGACAATGACGCTATCAAACTGGCTATTAAAGCCTTACTCGAGGTAATAAACAGAATAAACACAGGCACTTTCCCCCCCCCCAGACATTATCAAATTTGTTCATTGTGTTTATTGCCATTTGAATGATGTTACTCAGGTTGTCCAGTCTGGTGGAAAGAATATTGAGCTGGCAGTGATCAGGAGAAACCAGCCTCTCAAGGTAATATACTTTTGATTTCTTGTATCTGATGGTGATGGTTGTTTGCACTGTTTATTTCAGTGCTTTACAGGCTATTAAACATGGCTTTCATCACTTGTTGGTTAAATTTGTGCATGTTCAGATTCACATTTAACTGATTTGGCAAAAAGTATATGGAAGCTATTATAATCCTAATAAATGTATGTTCATGTAAACAACTAAAATCTGGATGTTGGTCACAACTAATGTTCAAATCTGGAAGCAAGTGTTTTTGTTAAATTGAATGCTAATCTAAGCCTCCACTTTTTAATACTAGTAAGATTTTACATTAAATAGTATATTATTCTTTCTTAATTTCTTTAGGTATGTCTCTTTCTTTATGAATCTCCCCGAGGTAAAATCGTTGCAACTCAGATTTGGCCCCAAACCCTTTAGGATTTTCACTGTGGTCAATTTTCCTTATTATTTGGGGGCGGACAACTCACCGGGGACGAGCAGGTTTCACCTTGCAGTTAAACACAGACTGAAATTTCGTTTACGTGCGATGTGAGGACAGCACGTCTCATAGCTGAAACATTGGCAGACTTTTTTTTCTTGAGAAGAACAACAAAGCTTTTATTTGCATTTATTTCATTTAGTATGTATTAATGCGCTTAGCACACTATACATTATCACATGACGTTAGCTACCACTTTTTAGCCTTGTTAGTGTTTTCAGGCAAGCAAAGCGTGGAACTGGGCAGCACAATGGAGCTTTGCACTGCTTCAGCAAACACATGTCTGAGATATAGCTGTAGCAGCAGGTTTGAATTGTCTGTTAGTGCATTCCCTCCATACCTCTTCATGTAAAAACATCACTAAGGAATACGCCTGTAAGCTGGCTATGAAGCAGACAGATTTTTCATCCAAGTATGCACTCCTGGGTAGTTGTTGTTGAGCTGTTGCTTGGCAGGTTATTCACTTTTACAATGCATTCTTAGTGAACATTGTTCTGCTCTCCGTATTCAACAGATCCTAGAGTCCAAAGAGATCGAGACGCTGGTTGCCGAAATTGAGAAGGAGAAAGAGGAGGAAGCTGAGAAGAAGAAGCAGAAGAAGTCTTCATAGGTCATAGACACACTAAAGCTAACTTCAATACGCCGTTAATGTTTCGTTTTTTTTTTTTCTTTTCTTGTTTATATTGGCACAAGCACTTGGTCCACAGTTTGCCTGACCCTGGCCTCATTTTTCATTGTGCTCAAACTAACTCACCCAAATAAAGTATTGTGGTTTGTATTTTCTGACTGGATCCTATTTGAATTATATTTATCATATCATGTAAAAGCATGACCGACACCACATGCACTACTTGTCTTGCTTGTTACAGGAACATGTGCATCAGATAATGTTAAAAGTTTCTGTCTTAGTATTCATGAACAAAGACATTAATATTAATAGGAGAGAAACTGCCTTTGTCATCCCACATTTAATGTCTCATGAGTGGGCTGGAAACCTAGCACATCCTCTTGCCTTTGATCTTGCGTAGGAATCCAAGACAGACGACAAGGAACTCTCGAGCTAGTCTGAAGATGTAATCAATAATTAAATAACTTAAAAGTGCCAATCCCAAACAATTTTTACACCATCTAAAAATTTGCAGGGTGTTTACACAGTAGGCAGAATGAAATACTCAGGAGTCTGCTGCAAGGAAAGGGACTTATTCTGATAGAAATTATCAAAGTAGCAAAAAACAATTGGAGAGCTAGTAGTAGCTACTTCCACAGTGCTGAAAGATTCAACTGTTCAGAAAGCGCAGCGTGAGCAATTGTTCAGCACCTCAATCAAGTCTTATCAGCACAAAAAAAATAAATAAAATGCTCCAGCTCATTCTTTTTCTGTATAAGAATGTATGCAAGAAGTCTTAAATGGATGTTGATGGACAATTTTCTCTCTGTTTTCTTTCTCTATCATGCAAGTTGTGGGCCTACAGCTCTGAAATCTGAAACAAGATCATATTAGGAGTTGTTACAGTGGCCTGTAATAGACTGTGGAGCAACAAAAAAGCATGACATGCATGGAATACAGCCTGTACAGTTAAGGGATGAAGACATCCAGCATGGAGGCTGAGTAATTAAAATGAGTGGTCATTAGTGGTTGGGAATGTGTTTGTGTGACGAGTGTGTGGGTTACTGTAGGGCACGGGCTCAGCTGTGTGTGAATGCATTTGTACATCTCACTGAGACACACACACACACACACTGTAGAGGGGCTGGAAGTGCTCCAGGCATACTGTACATAGCTCCCAGTGTGACAGTTCTGCTTATTAAGAGATAATAGAATAACCAGACTCCTGGGTCTCAGGAAAGCTTTAAGCTCCTGCAGCCAAGGTCAGACAAGGTGCTTCTATCAAGCTGTTTTACTGTCCTGTAATAATATAAGCTTGTTTCTTTTCACTTATTCTATTTATATCTGAGTTTGTACTATCCTGCTGTAGTCTACATGAGTTCCTGGTCTTATCCTCAGTATCAAAGAGGAATTTGAATGGAATTGCGTTCATGAACGAAACACTAACATTGAATATTGTTCACCAAGTTTTAGACAATGATGTTTAGCTGTGAGCTTTGAGGTGATTTTACCTCAGGTGTTTTGCGCCAGTGATACTGGCCTGGCAGCTCTTCTCTTGGCCCTATGGCTATGTGTAGTTCCTGTTGGTTAGCTCTAGGGCCTGAAATGACACCCCCATCTGATTGGTTGTCCCCAACCCCTGAGGCTGTATCATACCCTGATTGGTCAGTCCCTTGGCCTGCAGCAGTGCCCTACTCTGACTGGCTGATCCCAGCTCCTGAGGCAGTGTCCTGTTCTGCACAGGCTTGTTGCTGTAGGGGATGCCCTTGAGCTTGTTCTAAAACTCTCTAAATCTCCAACTCCTCATTCATTTACTAAATTGCATTATAATAAAATTAAAATAACATTAGTACAGTTGTATAAGCAGGAAGCCACAACATTATTTTGGGAAACTAATGAAGTTAAAAATAAATACATAAATAAATAAATAAATAAATAAATAAAACTTTTTCCTCAGACAAGGCCAATCTCGATCATCATTCTCAACACAGACACAATATAAGTGCAATGCTGAAGTGTTTTAATAATAATAATAATAATAATAATAATAATAATAATCACAGTCAAATTCCAAAATATTTCAAACAAATAATTGCAAGGATCAAAATAAAGATTTTTAAATTTTAACAACACTAATATGATCTAGATAGAAAGAAAAACTTTAATCCACAAATGACATGGTCCTTAATGCAAGATGTAGTAATTAGTCCTCTATATAAAGACATGTAAAAGGTGATTTTGGAACTAAACTGAAGGATTTCTACCGTAAGAAAGCATCGTAGAGTGTAAGGGAGTGTCTAAGTGCACGGTCCTGTTCCATGCAGAAGATCAGATCTCTGAAAGTCACACGTGTCGGAACCCTTTGAGCAGTTCTCTGTGCACGTAAACCCAGGACCTGGGGGGAAATGAAGAATGTGAACTTCCTGCTGGACTTCAAACTCAACCAAAGAAATGCATTATTTTACTACAATTATAATCTTTTCCAAAAAGAGGGTTCATCATGACTTGTCAAAGAGCATACCAAAGATTAATTTAACGCTGCTTGAATGATTCCTTTCACTAATAACCACACATTTTACTAACATGAAGTGTGTTGCACAGAGAAACACAGACCAAATGAAAATGAATCTCAGCGTGACTGCAGGCCAGCACATGCGTGGCTGCACAAGAGTGTTTACAAGACTGCAAATCCTTCCCTCAGCAGAAACACAAAGAAGTGTTGAAAGATACAAAAACAACAAACCTGGTTATCACTTCCACAGTAACATTCTCTCAAACACACAGAGAGGTGCTTGTGTAGAGGTCAATACCTGGTTAGTCCCAGAGCCAGAAGCCTCCAGAGGTTTCCTCTTACGAGGCCCGAGAGCCGCAAGTGCTGCCAGGTTAGCTTCTCTGTGCTCCATCTGAGCTAGCTCCAGCTGCTGCATCTGCGCAAGAGAGGTCCACTTGTTATAATAAAGGCCATGTGTTTTCCTCCCAACTCTCGTCTTGTCTCATTTACTGTATCATTACATACCTGGCCAATGCTCTAATCCAAAGGAATTTACTACTGAGTCAGGATACATTTAAGGGGTTAGGGTCTTGCTTAAGGACCCAACATTAGCAGCTTGATGGTGCTTGGATTTGAACTTCTGTTCCGTTAGACCAAAATCTTAACCACTGAGTCATGACTGCACATACAGGTCAACCTCTGACCTATCCATAAAACCGAGGTGTAATCTGTTCTTTCTGTTCTTCATGTTGCATTGTCTAGTGTTGCAATAATTGACAGGGGGAGATGTGTCAGTGTATGTCCAAATGTTTGTGGACACCTGACCATCACACCCATGTGTGGTCCTCCAAACTGTTGCCACACAGATGCAAACACACAGTTGTCTAGGATGTCTTTGTATGCTGTAGGATTAAGATTTCCCTTCAGTGGAACTACGTGGTCTAATTCAAACATGTTCCAGCATGACAATGCCCCTATGCACATAAAGCAATGTCCATGAAGACATGGTTTACCATGGTTATTGTGGAGGAACTCAAGCGGCCTGCACAGAGCCCTGACCTCAACCCTACTGAACTGATCACTGGGATGAACTGGAACACAAACTATGCACTGGGTCTTCTTCCCGGACATCAGTGCCCAACCTCGTGGGATCTTGTGGCTGAATGGGCAAATCCCCACAGACACGCTCCAAAATCTAGTGGAAAGCGTTTCTTAGGAGAGTGGAGACTGTTATAGCAGCAAACGGGGAACAACTCGATATTAATTCCCACGGTTTTGGCATGGGATGTTCAGTGCTCAGGTGTCCACATACTTTTGGCCATATATGGTATAAATAATGCCAACCTTCCCACTCAGAGAGCAGGGCCAATTATAGCCTTAGCAAAATATCCATAATCCTACTTTATGTAGGTACTCATGCTGAATTTGATTACCTTTCTTATCCAAGTGCAAGGACATATGAGTGGAGCTAAAAATAGTGCAGACAGATTGATCAGTCACACAGACATCCTGAATCTGATTAATGTCTCTGGCTGGAATCACTTCTCTACTGGCACTTAACTCTTCAGGAGTAGGTTAGTGTACTGTCTGCCAAAGTTTCTCACTTTTTTCAGAAGTCTTTTTCTAGCAGATTTAAGAGGCCAGCAATTTCAACATTAACTTAATTTTAAACAGCACTTTAAATTAGGTTATGGTTATATTGGTTTGCTAAGTGAGAGCTATAATTAAAAAATTGCAAAAATTACAAAGCCATCGTATCAATGTTTTTTCACTATTTTTTTTTTTTTACAAAAATGTATTTAACATTTATTTCAGAAAGAAGGAAAATATATATATTAATGTCCAATCAGCCACAACACCGGCATCAGTCAGTTTTATAAAAGCAGACAGTACCTACTGACAATGTCACTGCATTTTTATGAAAGATTACAGAAAATTTTTTTTTAAAAAAGGATTAATATGGACACATTTTTATACACAATATTAGAGGGAACATAAACTAGCAAGGTTTAAGAAAAAAAAACACACACACACACACACGTTTGTCTTACTCTTCTTGTGAAGATGAACCATAAGGAAACTTTTTTAGCTCTTTCAGTTTTATTTTAATAAAAGCTGAAGTTTATGTATTTAAAAAAATAGTTGTTTCCTGATGGGGACCAGAAAAATGTCCCCATAAGGTCAAAACTGTCAGATATTCCTTGTGGACATGCGTATACACACACACACACACACACACACACACACACACACACACACACACACACACACGTCTAAGGAGACTTCATATTGCTCTATGTACAGCCTCAGGCTTCCGTTTCTGCTCCAATTAAACTCAAATTAAAATTAGCTTCCAATCAGAAGAAACACTAGTCTAGTCTAGACTAGTGTTTCTGGGGTATGTGTCCTAGGGAACTCTGACAGCTCTAACACAACATAAATGGAACATGTGCTCACACACACACAAACTAACCAACCTCTTTTGCTCTCTGTTTGAGCCTAAGTTGCTCGGGGTCCTCACTGCTTGAGCGACTCTGAAGGGAAAATAAAACAAGACACAAAATGGCTGGCCTGCTCACTTTCAGTGACTCTCCATGTATACACACACGCACACACGCACACACGCGCACACACACACACTCACCTTAGCGATGCGCAACAGGGTTTCCCTCTCCTCCTCTTCTCTCTTTTGTTTCTCCACTTTCTCCAGCTGCTCCAGGAACTTTAGCTGGGAGCGTGTGTCACTGGTCTGAATGTTCCTCCAGTCATCCTAACTCCAGAAACATGCATTTAAGCTTTAACAGCATTCAGTACCTATTAATTCAGTTTTCGACTGAAACCAACAGAGACTCTTCATATCTTTGTTTGGCATTACTTCTACAGTGCCTTGCATAAGTATTCACCCCCTTGAACTTTTCTACATTTTGTAACATTACAACCTAGAACTTAAATGTACTTAATTGGGATTTTATGTCATAAATCTGCACAAAATAGCCCTCATCATTGACGTGGGGGGAAACAATATAACTTTCAAAATTATTTATAAATGTGGAAAAAAAAAAAATGTAAAAGTTGTGATTGCACAGGCATTCACTCCCATTGCTGTGAAACCCAAAAATTGGTTCTGGTGCAACCAGTTGCCATCAGAAGTCATACTGAATGGAGTTGAATGGAGTCTGCCTGTGTGCAATTAAAGTGTCATGTGATCTCAATACAAATACACACGCTCCTGGGAGGCCCCAGAGTTTGTTAGTGAACATACCTAAGCAAACAGCATCATGAAGACCAAGGAGCTATCAAAACAACTCCAAACAACAAAGTTCTGGAAAAGTTTATTTCAGGGATTGTTTAAAAAAAATATATATCCCAAACATCCAGCAGAGCACCACTAAATCCATCACTTAAAAATGGAAAGAACATGGCACAACTGTGACTCTAAGGAGGACAAGAGAGTCAGACAATAGCCAAGACTCCAAGAGAAATTCTGATGCAGTTGTAGAGATCCACAGCTCAGACAGGAAAAGTCCAGACACTCCATAAAGTGAAAAGAAAGACATTATTTAAAACAAACATAGGAGCTCCATCTCATATGGAGTTTGCCAAAAGGCATGCTGCAGACTCAGCAAACATGGAAAAAGTTCTCCGGTCTGAATCTTTGGCACAAAGCACTACGTGTGGTAAAAACCCATCACTGCTGAGAACACCATCTCCACAGTGATGCATGGTGGTGGTAGCATCACAGTCTGGGGATGCTTTTTATCAGCAGGGACTGAGAAAACTAGTCAGGGTTGAGAACAAGATGGGTGGAACCAAATAGAGGGCAGTCTTTAAAATACTATAAGGGTCAGCAAGCGGGACATTATAAATATTTTGTATACCTTCAAATGTTTAACATACTGAGTAAACCGAATTAAGTCCATTTCAACTCCAAGTTGATGCTACAAAATGTGGGAAAGTTAAAAAAGGCACTGTATGTGTATTTAGAGGAGCTGACCTATTTGTGTAACAGTGTCGTTCTGATGTCATTTAGCACAAATTCATCAAGGCTTTATGGAATTGTATTAGTTACTAATGAAAGTATTCAGGTTGCCAGGATGATCCATGCGAGGTGTTTTGTTTCATCCGTGTGTGTGTGTGTGTGTGTGTGTGTGTGTGTGTGTGTGTGTGTGTGTGAGAGAGACTGCACGTACCCTGTAAGAGATATTATGATGTGCTATAACAGTGAGTTTTTCCAGCAGATCTCGAAGTCTTTCCTGTGTGGCATGAGAAAGCAACCCAAGCACATCTGGATTCACCTCTGCAACACCCAGAGAACCACCTATGTGCAGACACACGCACAGGCATACACACAGACACAGCTAGCACTAGGTGTCCCTTTTGACTTGGACTGGAATTTATTTATATTAATCACTGCCAATTTTCATGTCTTTCTAAAAGGCAGTTGTGAAAGCATTGATTATCTTAGCGCTGTGTTCTCAGAAGTAAGAACAATGAGCGAGAATACTTTGCACATTTTATTTATCCAAATACACAATTAGGCTAGGTTTTGCTGTATTGTAATATATGTCTAAATGTCTAATTAACTGACCAAAAAATATGTAATTTGTCAGTTCAGAAATCTCCTGCTTTTGCAGTGTCATTTAAGTGGATTAACCTAGTCTTTCTCTCTCTCTCTCTCTCTGTGTGTGTGTTTTGGGGGTGTTGATTTGGAGGAAAGGCTGAAGGGACCAGTTCTATTTGTTTGGATTTAAGGTTTTAAAACAACTAGCTTCAGCTAACTTCAAGCAAAAATCGCTGACTGCATGCATGTTAAACAGAATGATGGTATTAAATAATTTCTAGGATAGGAAAAGGATTTTTGCTGGAGCACATATTCATTAAGTGGACACTGTAAAATATCAAGCAGACTAGACAGGTTTAACCTTTAACTTCGTTTCGGCAAGTATAGCCAGGAAATAAGTCAAAATATCTCTAGGGGTTCAGGCATTAATTTTTGCTTTGGCTTTTTGTTATGCTTGGTGAACAGACTGACATCTGCAAACGCTCTCATTTTGCCTTTTCTGCTGATGCAGACTGAGTTCCTGCAAGGCCAAGCCTGTCTCTTTTATTTCCAAATTCCCCTGCTCCATCTCCTCCTCCTCCAGGCTAACTCCATCTTCCCCTACCTCCCTTCATTCTCTCACTTTCTCTCCCTTGTTATTTTGATCAGCACGGTGGAAGGGATTCCTGCCAATCTGGCAATTTTGCACCATTCCACAGTCATTAGCATACTGATTAAGTGGAACAGCCTTGTCAGAGATACTGCTGATCAAAGAGAGAGCCTCTCCGTTCTGTCTCTCACTACCAGGGCACAACATGTGCCAAAATGTCAGGAGAAAAAAAAAAGCGTGAGAGCAAACGACGGAGAGAGAGAGGTGAGAAACAAGGATAACTTATGGATATTAAAGATATAAGGGAAAATGTGTGTGGTACAACCCTACCCAGGGCATTTTATTCACTACTCCCTACTTACTACTCCCCACCTACTCACTGAGTAGGTGTGAAGACACCATTACCAATGTGAAGCACTCTCTGCTGCAGTGCTGTGGTGTGCAGGAAGGGCTCGTCCCTGCATGAGCGCACCACTGTGCCCACCAGCTCTGAACTGGATGCCAAAATGCGAGCGTTCTCCTCATTCACATTAACACCCGCCATGGAGGCCACATCATTTATGTCATCATCATCACTAATTGACAAAAGCACATGGACATACAAACAGAATGAGATATTCACTAAATACATTTCTGTTTCTTTACTTATTGGTAGTTTTATCAGGTATAGGTTTATAGGTTCATATTGTAAGTATAAAATTACTGACTGTAGCCTGTTAGCCAGCCTGTTAGCCCCCTCTACTCTTTCTGGCAATGGAAAGGGACCACCACAGGACCATCGCTGACCAGGCGTTATTTGGGCTTTGGATCATTCTCAGCACAGCGGTGACATTGAGGGGGCAGAGGCGTGACAGAATGTGTGGTGGTGTCACTTTATTAGGGACACCTACCGTGTTGGTCCACCTTGAAAATAAAACTCATTATTTTACATCCACTATTTGTATCCTCCACCCTTTAGTTTCTGAACACAGTATCACACAGTTGGCAGTGACCTGATACACTTGTACCAGTGATCCACCACCCAGATAATATCTGGTTGGCGATGGTACTTTCCACTGTTGAATGGCTAAGAGGCTACTGGAAAAATCATGGCACAGTACCAGATAGGCTACAGTCAGTAATTGTGTACATGTAATGTAACAAAGCCTAAGTGCACTGCATTTTTAAACAGCCACACACAGGTCTCTACTCCTCAAAACCAAAACACAAAATCCACAGTGGAGCAGAGAATAGTAGTCATTACCGGAATGAGCCTGAGGTGCTGTCCTTGAAATTGTATGTTTGTGCTGCTTGAGTTGGTCCAGAGGGGGTTTTAGATGCCTGGAGAGAATATTGCCTCCTAAAAGCTCCTTTAAAAAAAAACACATCATACTAGAAAGGTCAAAATAATTAATACAGCACATAGTCATTTCAAAAATTCACCCAACTATGATACTATGATACTGCCATAGTTTCCCTGTGGTGTCTCAGGGTAACTGTGGTCATACTTGTGACAATGACATTACCATGGATTTAACTGATCTTATCAAGGCTTGCTCAATAAAGAATATCCTGTCTCATTAAATTTTATGTACTAAATTACAAACACTCCCTCAGTGTGGCACATTTCACCAACTCCACTTGCATTCACTCATAGTTTAATCAGTTCACTAAAGTTTAGTCATAAGAGGGATAACTTAGTGACTACAGTAATAATAAAACTGAGACATTCTTTAACAACCACTATGTGAGCAACGTCCCCTTCCCTTAAATGTGTTTTGAAAAGGAAGAACATGAAGTATGGTGTGCTTTAGGGAGGCTGTGTTGGTGCAAAGAATAAGGCAATGCCAACAGACAATGCATTTAGAACAGACAATGCACTTATACAGTCTATATTACTTAGCCAACAAAACAGCTGCACTTAAAAAATTATTCATGTATATTTCCAGATCTGGCAATGAGTGTATTGTCCAGTAATTTTATTATTATTTTTTTATAAGGGAGAGAACTGAACATGGCACATTTCTTTGAGGAGAATATGGAGGAGGAGAACCGTTACCACCTGCTGCCTGTGTGTTGGTCTGAATGACTGGATGCTTGGGCTGTGGGTGGTTCTGCACTGGCACCACAACACGGGGTGAGGAGGTCACACTTTGCTCCACAATCACACCTTTGGTTTGCTGGATCACCTGGTCAAATAAAAAACTTCAACTCAAATGCAGCATAGCTAGTACAACCCCATTTGCAAAAAAGTTGGGACGCTTTGTAAACTGCGAATAAAAACAGAATGCAAAGATTTACAAAATCACATAAACCCATATTTTATTTGCAACAGAGCATAGACAACATATAACATGTTTAAAGTGAGACATTTTACTATTTTATGAAAAATATTAGCTCATTTGGAATTTAATGCCAGCAACATGTCTCAAAAAAGTTGGGACGGGGGCAACAAAAGGCTGGAAAAGTAAATAATACTAACAAGAAACAGCTAAAGGAACATTTTAAAACTAATTGGATTAATTGGCAACAGGCCAGTAACATGACTGGGTATAAAAAGAGCATCTTATAGAGGCAGAGTCTCTCAGAAGTAAAGATGGCCAGAGGTTCACCAACCAGTGAAAAACTGCATGGGCAAGTAGTGAAACAATTTCAGAATAATGTTCCACAACGTAAAATTGCAAAGAATTTAAACATATCATCTTAATATCATAAAAAGATTCAGAGAATCTGGAGAAATCGCTGTGCGTAAGGGACGAGGCCGAAGAGCAATATTGGATGCCCGTGATCTTCGGGCCCTCAGACGGCACTGCATCAAAAACAGGCATGTTTCTGTAATGGATATCACTGCATGGGCTCAGGAACACTTCAAAAAACCATTGTCATTAAACACAGTTCGCCGTGCCATCCACAAATGCAGATTAAAGCTGTACCATGCAGAGAGGAAGCCATATATGAACATGATCCAGAAACGGCGCTGTCTTCTCTGGGCCGAAGCTCATTTAAAATGGACTGAGGCAAAGTGGGGGAAAACTGTTCTGTGGTCAGACGAGTCCAAATTTGAAGTTCTTTTTGTAAATCATGGATGCCGTGTTCTCCGGACTAAAGAAGAGACAGACCATCCGACTTATCAACGCTCAGTTCAAAGGCCACCTTCTCTGATGGTATGGGGATGCATTTGTGCGTATGGCATGGGCAGCTTGCACATCTGGAACGTCACCATCAATGCTGAGAGGTATATACAGGTTTTAGAGCAACATCCAGATGACATCTTTTTCAGGGAAGGCCTTGCATATTTCAGCAAGACAATGCCAAACCACATACCGCACTACAACCTACAACCAACCACATACCACACCTACAACAGCATAGCTTCATAGCAGAAGAATCCGGGTGCTGAACTGGCCTGCCTGCAGTCCAGACCTTTCACAAAGGTCATGTGTTTGGCACATCATGAAGCGAAAAATACGGTAAAGAGGACCCCGGACAGTTGAGCAGCTGGAATCCTATATCAGGCAAGAATGGGACAACATTCCACTTGGAAAAACTCCAGCAACTCCTCACTTCCCAAACGTATACAAGCTGTTGTTAAAAGAAGAGGAGATGCTACACAGTGGTAAACATGGCTCTGTCCCAGCTTTTTTCAGACCTGTTGCTGGCATTAAATTCCAAATGAGCTAATATTTTTCATAAAATAGTAAAATGTCTCACTTTAAACATTTCATATGTTGTCTATGCTCTGTTGCGAATAAAATATGGGTTTACGTGATTTGTAAATCTTTGCATTCTGTTTTTATTCGCATTTTACAAAGCGTCCCAACTTTTTTGGAAATGGAGTTGTACATACGAGCAGAATTAGACAATGTCAAAAGATACCCATATCTAATTGTCAGTGCAGGAAACCAAGAAAAGCTATATGTAAATGTCGGCTTTCATACAAAAGGTTTTTTTTGTGTGTGTGTGTGGGTGTGTGCATGTATCTTTGGTGTAAGAAAAATGAGGAGCAACATTCCTGGAGATATTCTTCAATATAAACAAATGCAATAAACAATAAAATCCCATAAATTAGATTAAAAGATGACAAATGGCATTTGAAAATGACTGCATCAAGCATGAGCTGGCGGGATACTGGTGCCTTTAAGTGAATTATACTGAAGTGTGGGTGGCAGGAACTAAACCAAGGAATGAAGATAAATTGGACAAAATGTCATAAAAATGAGTCACAATTCAGCAAAGGGGCTCACTTTCACTATTTCAAACATAACTGAATTAAAACTTGGACAGAAGAAAAACACACAATACATAGTTTTCAGTCACATGTTTACAGGAGATTAAACTGAAAATAGTTGGCAACAGTTCATATATTTACTGTCCGAAGCATTATTTGAGCTGGAATACCAGAGTATTTTCATTTAATATAATTTGAAGAGATGTGACTGGCCAATTCAGACTGTGTAATTTGTCCGACATACCACAGACAGCATATGATTACAGTGTAATATACAGTCCAAGGCACAATACTCAAACTGTGTAGTGGCAGGGAAAACAAAGTGTGCTTGAAAACCCTCAGCTAGCTATTTAACTACTGTGGACAAACTCCGCTGGTAACTGGGTCTGGGAGGCGGGGCTTTGTGTATGTGGGAGTGAACTGAAATTGGGATCAAGGAGTAAACAGATTGTTTCAATGTTATTGTACTTGACCTTATTGCCTCTACATCTCCTTTTAATAATTACCAGTGGATCATTTATTTACTCAGTTCAGCAGTATCTGCAGCACTTTCACAGGAGACATCATCACGAAGTACCTTTACAGAAATCTCAAAACAGAATCTTCAGAATGACACCAGATAGTGGGATTATGCACTCACAGAACATTTATTAGGATCTCTATACTAATACTGGGTAGGGCCTCCCTTTGTTCTCAAAACAGCCTCAATTCTCCATGGCATGGATTCCACAAGATTTTGGAAACATTCCTTTGAGATTCTGGTCCATGTTGACATGACTGCATCACGCAATTCCTGCAGATTCTTCAGGCGCACTTTCATGCTGTGAATCTTTTGTTCTACCACATCCCATAGGTGTTCTATTGGATTCAGATCCGGTGATATTCATGAAACCAGTTTGAGGCGACTTTTGCTTTGTGACGTGGTGCATTAACATGCTTGAAGTAGCCATTAGAAGACGGTAAATTGTGGTTATGAAGTGATGCACATAGTCAGCAACAATACTCAAATAGGCTGTGGCATTCAATGATGATGATCAATTCGATGATTGATCGATCGGTATTAACGGGCCCAAATTGTGCCAAGAAAACCTTCCCCACATCATTACACCACCTCCACCAGCCTGGACCGTTGACACAAGGCAGGTTAGGTCCATGGATTCATGCTGTAGGTGCCAGATTCTGACCCTACCATCTGTGTGCCTCAGCAGAAATAGAGATTCATCAGATCAGGCTACGTTTTTCCAGTCTTCAACTGTCCAGTTTTGGTGAGCCTGTGCCTACTGCAGCCTCAGCTTTCTGTTCTTGGCTGACAGAAGTGGAACCCGATGTGGTCTTCTGCGGTTGTAGCCCATCTGCCTCAAGGTTCAACGTGTTGTGCATTCTGAGATGCTTTTCTGCTCAACACAATTGTACAGAGTGGTTATCTGAGTTACTGTAGCCTTTCTGTTAGCTCGAACCAGTCTGGTCATTCTTTGTTGAACTGCCTCAACAATAAGGCATTTCTGTCTGCGGAACTGCCACTCACTGGATGTTTTTTCTTCACTGCACTATTGTGAAAATCCCAGGAGATCAGCAGTTACAGAAATACTCAAACCAGCCCGTCTGGCACCAACAATCACGCCACAATCAAAATCACGGAGATCACATTTTTCCCCCAATTCTGATGGTTGATGTGAACATTACCTGAAGCTGCTGGCCCGTATCTGCATGATTTTATGCACTGCACTGCTGCCACATGATTGGCTGATTAGATAATTACATGAATGAGTAGGTTTACAATGAGTGTATATCATTAGAGTATGCAGTTGTAGAAGAGTAAAGACAAACAGTAAGACCTTGTTGTGGAGAAAACTGTATGTTATATATCTGAACATTCTGTGCCAAGTGAGCTTACCATGTGAGGGGGTCTGGCTGGTACACTGCCTCGGAGAGGCTGAGAGATGGTGGTGGAGGAAGAATGGCTGAGTTTCTGGGTGCTGCTGCTGATTGTGGATGAAGAGGAGGCTTTGGGCTGCTCACACTGCTGGATGAAGAGCTGAGAGTTTGGTGTGAGCTGACGCACAGCAGGAAGGCTCCTCTGAAAAAGACAAGAAATCATCTGACTAAATTCTCTATTCCCTCTATTCTTTTGATATCAAACTCACAAAGACCAGATCCTACTTTAAGAAAGGGCACCAGGTACGGTTGGGGGGATGATTTCAGCTCCATGTAAAGTTTTTCAGTGAACTCCTCAGCTTCCAGTCGTCCATCCTGATAAGAAAAAACAGAACACCTTAAACCTGGCGCATGCTAATGTAGAAGGAGTAGGACTACAACAACGAAAGGATATGATGTCACACCAGCAGGTCTTTGACCAGAGCTCGAACATTCTGTGCCATGTCAGGTGAGCGGGTCCCACTCGATGCCAGCTTCATTAGAGTGATCAGGAAGTTTTTACATTTCTTTACATTCTCCAATGTCTCCTGCCGAGAACACAAACCACATTCATTTCACAAAAGAATGAAACATTTGAACATATTAGACTGATTGCAGTAGAATCAAGTATATGGTCAGTAATGCAATTAATCAAGATTACAAACATATACTTACTTGAAAGATCATTATTTTTATTCTAAATTTTTTCAGGGATCATGCATGAAATTGCTGGATTTTCAAAAACATTTCAAGCACTATTTTTTGTATGCTACATAGGTGCTTTATTCATAAAGCAAGTCTTAAAGCAAGAATGACTTATTTTCATGCTTAAGAAGCAGGGTTTTTCCAAACAATTATATTGCATTATCATAAAAAACAAAATTATTAACCAATTAATAAATTCTGAACCTATTGTGTGTGTTATGTTGCATGGTGAATGTCTTTTTTAATTTGCTTTGTGAGAACCCTGTTTCCTTACAACATACCTTTTATTTACTTTTATTCACATTATAAAGATGTGAATGCTAACATAACATAATAACATAAATGCTCCTCATTTAATGATCAACATCTGACACTGACTTCAATGTATTACCTATTATCACTGATACTGCTTTTAATAGAATATCTTCTCATATATAATAGTGAAGAATTAAGTATCGTGTTGGAAAAATAATAGTTTCATTAAAATGCTTTTTACATTTTCAGAACTAGACAGGTTCTTTCTAGTCAATTAATCATCACTTAATAAAGGTACAGTAACTAATTTGTGTTGCATTTGATTACTTTTCTTGCCAGGGTACCAAGAGTACCAAAGAGAGACATATGGGTGGAGCTACTTATAGTGCTGATCAATGATTGGTCAAATGAATTGACATTCTACCAGACTGTATAGCCCAGAAATCTTCAGTAATAATGTCTGACAACATTCCTGTCTAACAGAATGGAAAACCTTAATCCTAAACTCAGCTTATAAAAAATGTTTACTGTAAATACTACATTACGGGAAATTATGTCACCACCCCCAACCTCCAGATGCAGTGGAGAAGAGAAACGGGTACCCAGCCAGGGGACAGATAATTCTGGGTTTGAAATAGTAACTGTATAGTGCCATAGCACACTGTCTGGTGGAAAAGCAAGTTTAAATTATTGGACTCACTTGAAATATGTGAAGGCAACATACACAAACATGAAGAAGCATGATGGAGAAATGACTCACGGCGGTGACAGTGACCGGGGTGGAGACTTTGCTGCCGCTGCTGGCTTTGATGGGAATATTCGGGGAGATATTTCGAGGGCCACTGCCAACTGGGCGATTGCTTTGAGTAACTGATGAAGAAAGTGATGCCTTGCCAATAGACTGAATAAAAGAAAACAAAATATTGTTTATAGTAGATAAATACCTGGCATATCAGAGCCTGCATACTGTGAAATGCAGACCTACACCTACCTTCACTACAGATGTAGAGCCAACACTGGTGCCAGTGATGGTCCTTTGGCTTACGGTCGCTGTTGCGGTGCTTATCGGAGGTTTCTGAGCAGAGGTAGCTTTAATGACGGTGGGCCCTGTGATGGAGCTTGGCTTAAGGCCAGTCCCTAACACTGAGGGGGGTTTAATAATCGTGCTTCCTGTAGTGGTGGGTTTGATTGTGGCAGTGCCCGTGGTGGAGCTGGGCTTCAGAACAGCCTTTGCTGCCGAGGACCCGGGTTTTGCTAAGGTGGCTACTGTTGTAGATGAAGATGGGAGAGAGACTCTGATGATAGACGTGGCTGTTCCCTGTGAATAAGATTATTTTGTTTTATTGTACAACTTAGAATTCATTTATGTAACAGAATACATGCTGTTTTGTACATCACATGCTACATGTGTTCAGGGCCTCTTGATTGTATTGTATGTTCTATCATGGGAGACATATTTTTGTTCCTTTACATACATGTGTATGGATGACAGTAAAATTGACTTACTTATTCTAAAAAAAAGTGCCACTTCATCTATTCTAATTATCTTAGTTAGCCTCGCAGTAAACTGAGCTACTACAAAATTAATTTTGTAAAAATATAAAAAATATATATATATATATATATATATAAGATACAAAAGATACCTGGGAGGCTGGTGGTCTTACAGTTGTAGTGACATTGGATGATTTGGGCACTAAGCCCTGGGCCTGTGCTTGAGCCAAAGCCTGCTGGGAAACCAACATCAACTGCCCACTGTCGCTGCGAATTAAAACCATACCTAGACAAAAATAAATAAATAAATAAATAAATAAAATAAGATGAAGCACTTACAAAGGACAAATTAGAAACACCCTTAAGGCAACTCATGCCTGAAACCTCAACACAAACCTTGTGGAATCTGGAAGTTGGCAGGTAGCTGGAGAGATGTAGTCTGGGGACTCCGTGGCACTGTTACATTCTGCGGTGTTACAGTCGATGCCCTCGGTAAAGCCATGATCGCTGCTCGGAGCGGAGCTTGGGTCACTGCTGGAGGTCTGACCTGGTTAGACATCACAGTGAGTCCTCCAGGATGTGAAGCTGAGGTCTGTCCACTGGCCCCAGCTGCTGAAATAGCTGCCGACACCACTCTCGCCCCCACCACCAGCGGCATGGCAGATCTGACAGGTGCAGAGCTCACTATGACTTTTGGTGTTGGAGCCATGGAGGCAGATGTTAGAGTGGAGGTCACAGGATTGGGGAGCATGCTCGAGGAAGGAACTTCGGCTTCAGCAGGATGATTTTTAAGTGCCTCACATGGCTCTGGTGACTGAGTTTTACTTTCCTGTGTAAGAACTGAGCCTTTGGCTGAAGTGTGAGACGCACTGGTGGCATCATGTGCATTGCGTTTATCTGATACCTGAGTGCACGGTGCTGGTGGAGTGGCTCCTGTTTCTGGAGATTCACGCGCTTTTTCTGCCGAATCATCTATCTTTCGAAAGTCGTTTGCACTTTCGCTTTCAGACATGACACAAATTTATAACACAAACAGCGTCGTGCCATGTCAGTAGCACACGCTGGCTCGCTTGGTTGCTTAGTTGGTTATTTTAACACCTCATTCGTGTCAATATGAATTGATTCCCAACCATAAGCGTCCTCAGTGCGGAATTTAAACGAACCCGCCTCGTCAGTCAGCTGATCACAGCCTCTTCACCAATCAGCTGATACTTATACTGCCTTCACGTGCTACCGGAATTCTCCTACTTCCCACTGCTGAAGCGGTAACTACGAGTATGCCGAAAGAACATGAAACATGGACGACGCCAGATTCATTTATACACATTTCTTTTTTCTTTTACTTTTATTTTGACACCATAACACATATTACTCAGATAGCTAGCTGAAGTTAATGGAATTTTGGTCAAATACAGGTTATTTTCATGGTGTAAAAATGTACAACATGTATAGAATAGTTGCTGATATAGTACATAAATGAATATGACCAAAACAGCAAGCGCTAACAATTAGCTGCATTTAGAAAAATGAACAAAACCTGTCATTCAGTACAGAAACTGTCGTCTCCTCCGCCGTGTTGAAAGTTTAGGACTCCTCAAAATTATCTTAGAGTTTCCCGGTCGTAAATGACCTGAGGGGTCATTCATGTGCAACTTCCTAGTGGGAAACTAGTATTTGCGATAATTCCGATAGCACGTGAAGGCAGCATTAGCGTCAACGCTGGCTTTGTAACCACCATAGACAATGAGAGGGACACGCCCCCTGCAATAATATTTTACTCATATTTTACTATTATTGTTACTATTCTATACAGTATAATTACATATACTATATGGCCAAAAGTATGTGTACACTCTACCATCACCCCCATATGTGCTTGTTAAACATCATATGGAGTTGCCCCCCCCTTTTGCTGTTATAATAAGCTCCACTCTTCTGGGAAGGCTTTCCACTAGATGTTGGAGCGTGGCTGTGGGGATTTGTGCTCATTCAGCTATAAGAGCATTAGTGAGGTCAGGCACTGATGTTGAGTGAGGAGGTCTGGTGTTCCAGTTCATCCCAAAGGTGTTCAGTGGGGTTGAGGTCAGGGCTCTGTGCAGACCACTCAGGTTCTCCTACTCCAACCCTGGCAAACCATGTCTTCCTCTTTATGCATAGAGGCATTTTCATGCAGAAACAGGTTTTGGCCTCTTAGTTCCAGTGAAGGGAAATTGTAATGCTACAGCGTACAAATCATTTTAGAAAGTCGTGTGTTTCCAATTTTGTGGCAACTGCTTAGGGAAGACAGATAAGCACATATGGGTGTGAATGTCAGGTGTCCACATACTTGTGGCCATATTGTGTACATCATTGGCTGTTAAACATCGTATAAATATTCTTATATGTAACAAAAAGTAAATATATACAAGGAGAAATTAATTTTAGGCTTCTAATTATCTTTGTTTTCCCACTGTTAATACAATAAACTAATGCCATTTCTGTTTTAAACATTTTATATAATTGGGTCTAATTGATCAACTTTTGTCTCTGGAGTTTCCCTCTGGTTATAACTGTGGCCCAGAGCAAAACAGGTTTTGGAAAAGCATAGTTTGCAGTACAGGTTCCCTACCCTGGTCCTGAAGTAACCCCTGAATAGCTTTCATTTTTTTCAACATTTTTACTTTTGATCAACTTCTGATAAAATTTCTCCAGCATGTAAAAGCATTTACAAAAACCAAATGTAAAAGAGAGAGAGAGAGAGAGAGAGACACTAGAATAAAAAATATTTGCATATTCCTTTATTTTGTGCTTTTGTGTGTGTGCAGTGATGTCTGATAATAACATCATCTGCTAAAACTGTTTAGAGATACTTTGTCTGGGAACATTAATAGTACACAGAGCCCTGCATGGAGTTGCTTCTGATTTTACTTCTTTAGATGAGACTGGTGGAGATGAATCCAGTAAACACAAGTCGAAAAGTTTTAAAACAAACCTTTGCCTTGCTGAAGTCTGACGTGACAGATCTATTGGAATTTTTTTTGCATTTTAACATTGAAAATTCGATCATTGTATATACCCGTTGTGTATACTTGAAAGGCTGTGGCCTTTCCCTTTAAAAAAGATCATTTTCCACTAGTCCAATGGTTCCTGTTTAATCTGAGTGACTGAAGTCAGGACCCTGCTTCGAACTTGCTTGATCTCTCTCCGTAGAATGTACTCGCTGAACTGAGATGAGTCCACACCACCTCCACATGAAGCAGCAATCTCAAATCCCTTCTGCTGGAGCCGCTCCAGAACCTCACACACACACACACACACACACACACACACACACACACACACACATTATTGTTCTATTTAACAGATTATTAAGCAGACAGAAGAGGATTCAAATTTAATTTAGATTTAATTTAGAGGATACAAATTTAATTTAGACTGCATGTAAACATAGCTGCTGATTAATGAGTGTTATAATCTATCTATCTATCTATCTATCTATCTATCTATCTATCTATCTATCTATCTATCTATCTAAAGTCTTTTCTTTTGGCATGGTTGCATTATCAAGAAGAAGATATCACGTGACCTTAATGATGCAATGACAAAGTTGTAGCCCTTTCACAGATATTGAAAAAATTGTCATCGTTGAGCCATAGTTAGGCTGGTTCAGTTTACCAAGTCATGTGGTAAGACCCCCCCAAAATTAAAATGTGTTATTATTATAATAAAACATGTATATTTGAAAAAGTGTAAGTGTGATTTCAAGCAAAAGATTTATATGGGTGTCTAAGCAGATGCCTGTTTAATTTGAAAAGAGCCTGAAAAGTCAAATGGCACAAATGCAAGGTCAAATAGTGCAACCAGGGGAAATGTGTATTTAAACAAGTAAATTCAGTGTAAAACTGTGCAGTTAGGAAGTGTAACTGTATATACTGTATGTTTTTGGTAGTGCATATATGTTTTTTTTTGTTTGTTAATATAATTTTATTGTCTTTTAATGAAAAATTGGATGTGTTGTTGCACCACCTGACATTTTCTGGGTGGTGAAATTTTGAACACCTTATTTGTCACTGAGCCAGAGTGCAGGCTTAGTCAGTGTTACTACCTAGACAACATTATAAAGCACCCTGTAATAAGTGTATATGTATTTACAAGCGTATATATATATTTTACATGTAAAATATGTTGTGCAACCTACTTGTACAGAGCTGAGATGGCAGTATCCGTTAAGAGGGAACCGGATGATATGAGTAGAGTCATGGTTCCATCCTGCGTTGACTGAACTGCACATGACATCTCCAATTTCAGGGAAAATGTCCTCGATGAGAGCCTTGTCTCCACTCAGTGTGATCCTTTCGCCCAGTTCAGGGGCCACGCGCACCACCACACACTCACACGGCCGTGACACATACCTTGAGTCTCGCTCTGAACGCCAGCGCTCAAGCTCTGCCTGCAGTGGCTGCAGCTGGAAATACTGTGCTTCCTCATACAGCAGACAGTAGTCCTGCTCAAACACAAACATAGAAAAATAATTCCGATTGATACTTTTGATTACTAGGAGTAAAAATGTAACAAAAGACTGACCTGTTTACTGTGTATTGGGCGTATTTATGTCCATATAGTACAGGTGTAATGTTCAGTGCTCCAAATATTTGGATTTAAACCTGAAGTAGATGTGGCCTAAATGACTTTTTTCTTTTTCTTTGAAATAGAGAGGTGTGTGTGACTTCAGTTTCAACATTTCAATAACATACGTTATTTTTGTTTGTACCTGCCTGTGACATTTTGCCCCACAAGCTTCATATCTGACCACTCACCCACATTTGAGTAAAAACCTCCAGTTGTTTTGTCACAGGATCCCAGTCCCAATGCACACCTCTAGTCTCAACTAGACTCCCTGTGAACTATATTCTGGCAAGCTTTCTAAATAAAATGATTAATGTACCTCCTATTTGTATCTATATTTATATCTGTTAAAAACATTATCTGTTCATTCTGAATAATGTATTCATATATGGTTACACCCCTAAAATATAAGTATGCTGACTTATAATCCAGTAAATATTAAATCAGAATATCAGTGAATTGGTTGAATAAACAAGTTTCAATATCTGTCCTGAAATAAACAGCACATACATTTAACTATGCGTCTAAGAATGATTATCTTGATTAGAAATGAACACAAATACAGGAATATAGTTAGAATCAAACACACCTTAAAGTCATCTGGGATGAGTAGCTTGGAAGTCCTGAGAAAGTTGAGGATGTAGCGGAACATATGGCCATCACGATCGATGAAATAATGCTGCTTTAGACTGTCTAGCACTATGGGCTCTGTGCCATCAAACAAACGGCCAATCCTGTGCATAAGAAAGAGAGAGAAATAGAGAGGAGGGAGTAGGGTCGATGGAATCCGTGGCTTTGTTCCTGTGAACATGTTAAAAACCACCTCTTTTAGAGGACACCAGTGTATGTGTGTGCACTGGTTCCCCTGTGCATATCCATATGTGTGATATTTATGTCCATGAGCAGGCCAGCCTTATAATACACCTCATGCTCCACAGATGCAACAGAGGCGCCTGATAGTGCACCAGCCCCCCCAAGCGCCCGAGGATATGTGCACACAAACACACCAACATGATTATCAGTCATGAGTAGCAGAGTAGCATGACTGGGGGTGCTAGGCTGCTTATGCAGATGTCACAGTCCCGTGTATACCTGGACGCTGTCGACAAAGCTCTATATGTTGTAGCTAGGGGTGAAATAACCCACAACTGCATGTGTCAGTTATCACCACAGAATACAGTGTTTTAGACCACACCCACTGTCCCATCTGGACATGCAGCATATGTTTAAAGCCAGGGCCTAGATACATGAAAAACAGGAAGATAGATTATATAGAACAGTAGATTCCCTGGGGCACATGAACTCTAGTGGAATTGTGATGCCCTGACATTGCTGTATAACAATGCAAGACTCTCTAAGTGTATATATGTTTGTTTATAACGCTGTATGAGACTGTGTGAGTCTGTCTTGTGTGCCACTCTGAGAATGTATGAGTTTGAGTATGTGAATATGTGAGTATGAGAGAGCCTGTATAAGTCTGTATATGGCTGTATGAGAATATGTAAAGTCTTGAGTCTGTATGTGAAAATGAGAGATTGTGAGAGACTGTGAGTCTGTATGAGACTGAGTTTGTATGATACTGCTTGAGATGGTGAGTTTGAATGGGGCTGTGTGTGTCTGTGAAACTATGAGACTGTGTGTCTGTATGATATTGTATAAAACTGTGATATTTTGTGAAAAACTGAGAGTCTGTATGAGACTGTGAGAGATTGTGAGTCTGTAAAAAACTGAGGCTCATACTGTGAGTCTGTATGAGACTGTGTGAGTCTTTATGAGACTGTGAGAGGCTCTGAGATTGGATGAGACTGTGTGAGTCTGTATGATACTGTATGAGACTATGAGAGACTGGGAGTCTGTATGTATGAGAGACTGGGAGACTGTATATAAGTCTTTATGATACTGTTTGAGACTGCAAGTCTGTATGAGACTGAGTTTGTATGATACTCTGTGAGACTGTGTAAGTCTGTCTGATACTGAGTCTGTATGAGACTGTGAGAGACTGAGACTATATGACACTGTGTGAGTATCTATAATACTGTGAGAGACTGAGTCTGTGTGATACTGCGAGAGACTGAGATTGTATGACACTGTGTGAGTCTCTGTAATACTGTGAGAGACTCTGAGACTGTATGAGACTCTGTGTGTCTGTATGATACTGTATAAGACTATGAGAGACTGGGAGTCTGAATGTGTTAAGAGAATGTGTATAAGACTGTGTGAGTCTTTATGATACTGTGTAAGATGATGTGATGCTGTGTGAGACTGTGTAGGATGATGCCATAGTGTGAATCTGTGTGACACAGAGTCTGTGTGAGACCGTATGAATATGTGACATGGTGTTCAGAGACTGTGTTTATAAGACTATGTGAGACTGTATGACACCGTATGAGACTATGTGCGAACATGAGAGACTGTGGAAGGCTGTATAAGTTTGTGTCAGTATGTATGAGCTTGTCTGTGGGTCTGTGAGAGAGAAGTTGTCAAGCTGGCTGGAGACTCAGTGCTGCAGGCTCTCTTCTTTGATGTTTGACTCAGTCAGCAGCCAGGAGACTTTAATACTCCCTGGCATTGCAGAAATGTACTGGTCAGCAAGATAATAAGCATAGACAAGACACACACACACACACACACACACACACACATTCACAGGTGCAAATATATTTAGAAATACAAGAAAAACAGATGACAAACCTAGAGTGCATGACATACATTGTAGAAATGCAACACATAAGGAATGACATGAGGAAAAAAAAAACAGAATCAGTATGACTAGTGAAGAAACAGGAAATGGGATCTCATGTCATAGAGTGTTTAATTTTTCTCTATTTCTCTTCTTTACTCCGTTGCAATCAGTTGCTCTCAAGTGCATTGGTTAAAAAGTGCAAGGCTGCTCCTACTTCTCAACTCAAAAGCTGATTTTCTTCGTATTCGCATGTGTATGTTGTTAAATGGAAATCACCTGTAAATTACCGGGCCACATGCATGCCACAGCTGATTTGATGATGCTCACAAAACTCTATAAAAAGGCCAAGTTCACAAAGCGGAAAGCTCAAAATGCCCAAAAAAAAGAAGAAGAAGAAGGATTTCTCTGAGACAGAAGTTGGAATACCTTTGACTCATGTCTACAAGAATAAAAAAAAAAACAACATAATTTAGTGGAATATCCAGTGGAGTCACAGAACAAAATATGGAGAGATATTACGGGGGTCAATTCAGTGTCATCCATGCAACGCAATATGTGAGGTGAGAAGCACAAAAACTCTTTTTGTTTGACAAAAATTTTTTTACTGCTAATTGGCAGAGTTTCTCTGGTACCAGTGGAGGATAAACATTACACAGCTTTTAAAAATTGACCAGATGCTGAGGCAAATGAAACTGACTTATAAGCCAGCTTTCATCCTCTGAAAGAAAAAAGCATAACGGTCTTTAAATATCCACTGCCTCCTAGGGGCATCTTCTGCCAACTCTTCCAGCAATATCAGTTTTGCAGTTTGCACCGCCTCAGCTTACAGCTACTATCTGCACAGACCAGCCCATCCTCCTTTTATATAGCCGCATTTCATCTTAATTGAACAACTAGCATTAGAGACTTTGAGTATATCTTAAAATTGATTTGTGTTTACTTGCTGTCCTTATATATAATATTCCCTTAATGCCATTTAGGCCTATATGAAACGACAGGTCTAAAAAAGATTTAATATTGATATTTAAATAAATAAATGATTTGAACTTGACAGCGTAATTCGTATATAAAAATGCAGTAACTCATAGCAAATTATAAGATTCAAAGCCAATCAGTTGAGTTTTACATTAGTTAGTACTCTTATGCATATATTTACGCACACACTTTTTACATGAGTATAGTTACACATTTTTATATTCAAAAAAGGATATAAAACCTTTTCTGAATTTACAGGATTTTCTTGAATACCAATTTTTTTTTATGTAAACGCTCATATGAACGATTTATGCATATTACACCTAGTGGTTGAAAATGGGAATTGCAACAAGTGCTAATAGAGGTCCACTGGGGCATGAATCACACTGCCCCATGTTAGCTCTATGAGTATTTTTAGTGGAGGAGGAGCAGCAGACAGGATGTGTATGTTAATGACAGAATTGCCATGGTCGCCATGGGTTTAATGCCAAATAATGCCAATTTGTGTGGTTTTTAAGATGTAGTTGAGAAGGAAATTTTGCTGAACCCTGGCAACCCTGGTTAATGATATTAGTTCTTCTGTGAGCTCCTCATAGACTGTGACAATGGTGATGGCAAACACACTTGCTGAATCAAATACCGTTGAACGAAGGTACAGTATGTCTGAAACCACTTAGAATGAGCTGCTAGACTGTATGTTGGATGACTGTATGTTGTTGACTCTCAACTAGTTATTATGGGGTTAACTGGGTAATTCACTATACAGTAGCTTATTGCATAACTCAAGTTTGATAACCCTTCGTCTTAATTTTGTTCAAGGGTGTGTTATTAATGTCGCCTTGCCCCACCAAAACCTATAGTCATGCTCCTTCATATGGTTCCCCTACTCTGATGTGCAACTTCTGGTTGAAGTTAAAGTGCCACCACAAAATGAATTCAGTTGTATAAATCACAACTAGTGGTATGGCCCAAGCACTAAATCTCAGTTTTTACTCCACATTTGTGCAGCTGAATTGAGACTTGTGTTGGTATCTCCTCAACTTTATTGTGCATACTTGTGCGTATGATATGTGTACACACAGATGAATCCCAGTTTTATTGTGCATACGAGACTTCTCAATTTTATTCCTCAGAAACAATTTAAAACCTTTTCTACACAATGTTAAAAAATAAGTGCTCTAGTTTTAATGGAGTGTGTGTGTGTTTTACCGAGACTCTGGGTATTTAGTGAGCGTAGCGAGACTACTGGTGTACATCTGTCCTCCCACATCGATGTGCACTGGCGCGTTGGCCTTGGTCAGCTGGGCCGGTGTGGGGATGCCAGCTGTACCCACTGGGGAGGCCGGCGACTGTGCCAAACGAGGCCGAGTCGACATGGCCACGCTGCTGTGATGTTCCTGAGGCACAGACACATGCAAGAGCAAGGTATGAATGAGAAAGTGTGTATAAACATAATATATTTGAACCATGTTACCACAGGTTTGTGTGCAGTTGGATGGGTATTTGTATGTATGAGAGAGAAGACACAATCAGATACAGAAACAGTTGGACAGACGGCCAATGTATTCCTGTGGGAATGCACTGGATGTCCAGTACAACTAAAAGCTCATGCAATCATGTAATATGAGGACAGTGCTGAATGTAGGTCACACTACTGATAAACAAGTGGGCTGAGAAATATAAAAAACAAGTACACAAATCACATATTATACTGATCTGTAGTACCACTACTAGTTTAGCAAGGGTTAATACATTTGGCATTAGCAGATAAAAGAGGTAATTTAATTATTGTGGCAGTGCTACAACCACTATCATTAGCATATGCTCCAGCTTTGTATGAGACAACTTCTGTTTGTGCTGTACAAAAATAATTTTTTTAACTCAGTGGTCAGCATTTATCTATGCACAATGCAATGGCTGTCATCAAGACTCCTTAAAATGTGAATAAAAACCAAAACAGCAATGTTATTTAGAAACTGTCTCAGTGGAATCTATCTATCTATCTATCTATCTATCTATCTATCTATCTATCCATCCATCCATCCATCCATCCATCCATCCACACACACACATACAGTCAGGTCCAGAAGTATTTGGACAATGACAGAGTTTTTGTGATTTTGCCTTTATACACCACCACAATGGATTTGAAATAAAACAATCAAGATGTGATCGAAGTGTAGACTTTCAGCTTTATTTTAAGAGGTTCCACAAAAATATGGCATTTACCATTTAGGAATTACAGCCATTTTAAGCAAAGTACTTCCATTTTCAGGGGCTCCAAGGTATTTGGACAATTGACTGACAAGAAGTTAATTGACCAGGTGCGGTCCATTCCCTCGTTGCTTCAAGACAAATAAAGCAGATAAAAGATCTGGAGTTGATATCAGGTATTGAGTTGGCATTTGGCAGCTGTTCGACTGGAGCTACCAATATGAAGAAAAAACAACCTAAATCTATAAGAGAGATAGCAAAAACCTTAGGTGTGACCAAATCAACAGTTGGGTACATTCTTAAAAAGAAAGAAAGCACTGGTGAGCTCAACAACATCGAGAGGCCTGGAAGACCACGGAAGACAACTAAAGTGGATGATCGCAGAATCCTTTCCTTGGTGAAGAAAAACCCCTTCACAACATCAACAGAAGAATACTCTGAATGCTCTGTCAAGAATACTCTGGAGAAGGTAGGTGTATCATTGTCAAAATCTACAATCAAGAGACGCCTTCATGAATTAAATACAGAGGATTTACAACAAGGTGCCAAGCACTGGTAACATTCAAGAACAGGAAAGCCAGATTAGACTTTGCCAGAAAACATCTAAAAAAGTCTCCCATGTTCTGGAATAAGATTCTTTGGAAACAAAGATTAACTTGTACCAGAATGATGGGAAGAGAAAAGTATGGTGAAAGAAAGGAGCAGCTCATGATTCAAAGTATCATGTTTGACATCATGCGTCAAACATGGTGGAGGCAGTGTTATGGCATGGGCATGTATGGCTGCCAGTGGAACGGGCTCACTGGTGTTTATTGATGATGTAACTGCTGACAGAAGTAGCAAGATGAATTCTGAGGTGTATAGGGCTATACTCTCTGCTCACATTCAGCCAAATGCTACAAAACTGATAGGACGCCGCTTCACAGTGCAGGTGGATAATGACCCTAAACATGCTGCGAAAGCAACTCAAGACTTTTTGAAGGCAAAGAAATGGAATATTCTTCAATGGCCAAGTCAGTCGCCTGATCTCAACCCAATAGAGCTGCTTTTCACATACTGAAGACAAGACTGAAGGCAGAAAGACCCACAAACAAGCAGCAACTGAAGGTGGCTGCAGTGAAGGCCTGGCAAAGCATCTCCAGGGAGGAAACTCAGAATTTGAGTTTTGAGAACATGGGCTCCAGACTTCAGGCAGTTATTGACTGTAAAGGATTTTCATCCAAGTATTAAAATTATGGTTATATTTACAATTATGTCACTTTGTCCAAATAGCTTTGAGCCCCTGAAAATGGAGGTACTTAGCTGAAAATGGCTGTAATTCCTAAATGGTAAATGCCATATTTTTGTGGAACCTCTTAAAATAAAGCTGAAAGTCTACACTTCAATCACATCTTGATTGTTTTATTTCAAATCCATTGTGGTGGTGTATAAAGGCAAAATCACAAAAACTCAGTCATTGTCTAAATACTTCCGGACCTGTGTGTGTGTGTATATATATATACATATACATATATATATATATATATATATATATATATATATATTCTGACCTGAAAACAGATATTCATTTTCTGTACCATACTGATGCACATTTTGTGCTAGAGCAGCATGCAGTCAGGATATGTGCTCCCATTTAAAGCCATGTTCTGCTATTTATTTAGGGATGTGTACAGGTATGAGAGTGTTTTCTCTCTTTTTTTGTTTCTAATACACTTCATCTCTTCCACTTGGCTGGGGAAGTGACGTATGTCTGCCACTTCCTCTATTGCATCACTATATCCCACCATATTCCCCCACATTACACAGCACTGATAAGCACTCTTAAGAGATCTCTGGTCTGGTCAAAGTTTTGACATGGCACAGCCAGGGCTTGAACCTGCGCCTCAGTAAAAGGGTAAATATTTTACTAGGAGGAACCTCAAAAAACTGTCTATGGCAATGATTATGATTAAAGCAAATAGAAATGCTTGGACATGAGTTTTATATATTTGTTGTTCAAAAAACCTGTAAGGCACATGTTGGTCTGCATCTTTGTCTTTTTGTGTGTGTACAATGCAGAACAGGTGGAGGGAAGGAGCGCTTCTCTTCCTGAAACTGCTGCATGCGGTTCTGGTTGTGGTTGTGGGGCTGGAACAATTCATACAACACACCTTTCCTCAAAACTGTCTGAATTTTCAATTCCAGCCCCTTTTCAGAATTTCCTGTTGTCTTGTTATGCTGAATGTAGTGAGCAGGTGCACTTTCACAGCCCTCTCCTGTCTGTGCAAATGTTATTAGACCTTACATTTAACCCATCAGATCCAACCCTTAGCTATGACTATCATGCCGTGTATGCAAGATATGAAGGCACTGACATCACAGTCAGGACTGAAAAAGCATAGTTTAAGATTGAAGTGTGTTCAACTCAGTGTGAGCTACAAATGCCTAAATGAAGCCCCCAACTACAGTATATGAAGACTTGAAATATTTGTCAGACTCCAGCAGACAAATATTTCATAATGCACAGAGATGAGTCAAAGATGAGACAGCAAAGCATTTAATTGATTTATTTAGGTGTTTAGTGGATTTCTGAAAGAAATACATTAATTGCATATTTACACAATGATGGAGAATGAAAATGCTTTGAGAGATCCTTATGAACATGAGAATGAACAAGAGATGCCACCTCGATTTCAGCCAGTTGTAGGAGCATTGTTTCTGTCATAGAAGGACAGTAATGGCTAAAACAGAATAAAACTGACTGTTAGGGTTTCCCAGCTCCAGTGTGATTCACGGTCCACAGTCTGGTGATTTTCCAGGTCACACACACTTACTAAACCTGCTGAGCTGAATCAGAGCAGGGAAATGGACCCAAACGTGTCCTTCAGGACTGGAGCTGGGCATCCCTAAGTGATCACGTGACCAGCAGGTCATCCTGATTAGCTAATAGGACAGGACAACTGGCCTCACTGAAAAACATTATAAACCGCAACACGAGTCTGCACTGTGACAGCAGCTGAGTGGCGACGTGTGAACGCAGTAACGTGCACCAGTATGCATCGATTTCGTCTCGTTGTGAATATTTGCTCTGAATTAGACCTGAAGTTGTTATTACCTGCGCAGACAGCACGAGTGCAGGTTCCCCTTTGTGCTCACGCGCAGCCGGGGCGACGGGGGCCGCGGAATCCGCGCTGACTTTAATCGGAACCGGAGGGTTTGCGCCCTCTGCAACAGGGCGAACGCAGAGCCTTTTCGGGGAAGATCCCGGTCCCGGCACGTGCGCCGAATAAATCTCCGCTCGGGGACGTTTGCACATTTTACGCGTCTCGGGCTCCGGTGAGTCCTCGGTGTCGCGACGTGGCCGCTGGCTTCCGTTGACCATTTCCGGTGCAACATGTAGCGGCGCCAATTTCGAGCCGATGCCGGCGACGCTGTTGAGCGTTGCTATGGAGACGGCGCCGATGCAGTGGTTAGTGTATGTTTTGGAGAGCTTAGCTGCGCGAGAGAGCATCTGCATCCTCGTGCCCAGCAGGTTTTTACCCACGGCTTTATTCTCGTACCACGTCGCGTCGTTTTCGCTGCAGTGATCGCGCGGGCGCTGGAAAAAAGCCCTGCACGCGGGGTTGCGCTTTGACAGGTACTTCACGAAGCTCGCATAAGGGCAAAACTCCGTGCCGGTTTCGTACATGCGCGGGAGGTTTTCCTCATCGGTGTCTGATCTTTTCCTGCTCCAGGATGAAGAGCGGGACTTGTGGTACGGCCCGAGCGCTTTGAAGTACACGAACCTCCTCCCGTCCTCGTCCGTGGCGAGACCGAAAGAGTCCTCCTCGAGCTCGCGCTGGTTCTCTCGGCCCCTCGTGCAGAAGTACATGCACGTCTCGAACCACACTTTGTTGAGCAGTCCGAATGGGGTGCGCGCGCTGAACGCGGTAGACGCGTAGAGCCTGCGCAGGTCTGCGCGCGTGATCGCCTGCTTCTGAACCACGGGTCCGGCGCCCTGCTCCTCCAGGCGGCGGATGACAGCAGCGAGCGCCAGGTTGGCACTGCGCAGCTCCGGGTCCTTGGTCAGGTCCAGCGTGCGGCAGAAGGGCGGCTCGTTTAGATAGCGGTTGAGCGAACTGCGTATGCTGATCAGCGACGACTTGCTGTACAGCTGGCCGCTCTTGGAGCGCGCCTCCGAGTAGAAGGCGCGCAGGACCCTGCAGAGCCCGTGCTTGTCCATGCTTTCGAAGTTGGTACTCTGTGCCGTCTCGCTCAAATACTCGCGGAAGATCCGCACCGCGTAACGCGTGGCCAAGCGCGTGTTCTCGCTGAGACGCGAGCGGTCCGACACGGACAGATGAGCTGGCTCTCCCTCATCAGCATCAGGATCCAGAGGAGCCATGTGCAGCTCGTGCCCCCCGCGCTGCTGGTCTATATTCCGCATAAGGACCGCTTCCCCGCTCTCGCAGTTCCTGGGCTCCAACTCGGCTTCTTCATCCTCGCACTCTTCACCCTCGTCCACCGTGATCTGGATCTCCTGAATCTCTCCTTCCTCTCCTTCCTCTCCGTCCTCTAAGTCCCGTTCTCTTTCCCCGGACGCCGGGGTCGTGTCGTCGCCACAGCAGTGGTGCCCGCTGCCAGGCATTCTCGCCATATTGCGGTCTGAGAGTGTATGAGTCCCGGGGCAGTGCGCATGCGCTATATTGGACCGCAGAGCTGAGAGCTTTTTTTTTTTTTTTTTCGTGCTTTTTAATGACCTTCAGCTATGAGCTCAGGCACGCAGTCGCTCTTAAAGGTGCAGAGAGAAGGGAGAGAGCATCCCCAATATTAAAACTTACCCCTACTCTGTCTCATACACACTTGGATACACGTGGGGGGCGGGGGCGGGGGGCACTACTTTAAAAAGCATGAAAGCATGAATATGTTTTAAGTCTCACACACATACACACACTTGCTAATTACTGAAGCACTGTGGATGAATTTCATGCTTCTCTGAGTGTGTGACTGGGGTCTATGTAATTTTCATATAATTGTATAGTCTTATACATTTCTGTGTTTATTTTTAAAACAACATTACAAGGTGAGAATAGAAGAAATAAGATATTTTAACTAATCAACCTATTCACTTCGCTCGAGTGCAAGACTTCGCTGGTTTGGAAATTAACAACCCTGCTATTTATGTATAAGGTCTTTCCTTAAATTTTAGATTTAATTTTATGATTAAGTTTGTGGTATGATGCACTAATTTTTTTTTTTTAGCAACTTCTATCTTAAAGAAATGTGTGAAATGTTTTAAATCAGTGCAAAGAGCATGTCATGATTTTGATGTGAATCTCACTTTGAATCTTTTTTCTTGTTGAAAAGTTTCATCAGAGGCAGTAGAAATAAAGATCAGTTGTCCATCTGCTTTACCAAATACACAAAAAATGAAAAAACAACATTCGACTTTTTAAATATTAGGTACATACTGTATAAAATTATATGTATATGAACTCAGTCTAAAGATCAGTGTAAGGTACTGTGCCACTGTGCTATTTCTCAGGGTGGTGGCAATAAGGGCTGTGATACCTTAGCATTTCTGTGAAAGTGACTGGAAGGTTGTGAATTTTAAAACCCATGACCACCAAAGAGCACCTGGCAGGCCCTTGAGTACGACCCCCTAACCTCGCATTTAGACAAATGCATTTAAATGTAGCAGTAGACTTCATCTCCTTGGGTTCTCTGTTGCAGAGACATCCTGTGAGGTTTCAATTTAAAGTGAGAAGTCTCTATTCTTTTGACTCGTTCTGCCGTTACAGCCTGCAGGCGTGTCACCAGAACCAGCAATGACACCTCTTAAAGGAAAAAGAAAAAAATTGAGAGGGCAAAATGCTTCTTGTCTCCTTCACATTTTTAAATTCCCCTTAGAAGAACCTATTTCACACCTAGATACCCAATTAGCAATTATCCCAGCTTTAAAGTAGAGTCCTGAGCTGGGGCCCTGATCTGGGCTTGATTTGTATGCACTTTGGGCAGATGGTGATAAGAGAGAGAGGTAGAATATATTTATAGTTTTAATTTCAATTTCATAATCATTTGCATGGCAGGGTGGCCTCTGGGCATGAGGGAAAATAACATGCCTGCTCTTCAAAAGGCACATCAGACTCATTACATGGCTATGTGGTGGATTGGAGGAGGTTTTGTTGTGTGCAGGTAGATAATGTTTTCCCTGAGTAATTTGTGATGATAGAGAAGTTCAGAAGAAGGGCTTAGAAAAAATCAGAGCATATGCAGTGCCATAAATGACTTCTCCCTCTGAGGCTCGGCATGGAGTTCTGCGGAAATGAACACCATGGTGTGATAGAACTGAAGCCACTGCCAGAGCCCTGGGCTGTCACAACGAGATAACACATGAGTGTACAAAGAGACTGGGGAATATATAAAGAAGTAAAACACAAGTGTGCACAATCTACATGAGAAGGTGAGAAATGTATGGAAACAACAGGATGTCCAGCTTTACCCTGTGAGGGCAGTCCATGATGGAAAAAAACAACGACGGGGTGGCATGATGCATTACCATGGCAAAGTTGATTATTTTCCAATAACAGTAAGTTCCGATGTGTTTATGTCTCTTGCTCCACAGCAATTTGCCAATTAAGAATGATGACGTTTTTAATAGCATTTAATGTTGTGGAGTTAGGTCCTGTTATCAATTACATTATAACATAAAATATACGTTATATATAAACAGTTGTTCCCTCACCAGCCTCTTGTTTTCTCTGTCTTGAAGTTAATCAGAGAAAAAAAAAACGCAGCTTGATATGTATCTTTATAATGAGTACCTGAAAAGCACAAATGCCTCTGTCCTGAACATTCCCCCATGGAGGAAAGCTTACTGGCAGTTACAAAGCTTTAGTAAAAATGTTAAATAAATGTCTCGATACAGAAAACCTCACCCTATTATACGTTTTTGCTAAATTATAATTAGGCTTAGATTGTGTAGAGTGTCTGCCATACAAGTCCATATGAATGAGCTGTTTCCAGGGGTGAAAAGAAAAAAACTATTTGAATCGAAAAATTGATCCAACATTCTCCGATACGGCTGCATCAGTTTACAAGGCTAGATCCTGTTTAAATCGAAAAAAGGAAAAAGGTTAAAAACTGAATCTTATAGTTTCTGGCCTGAATTTGATCATATTGGTGCTGAACTGAATCCTTCAATCGTGAATTACAGTGAATCATTACTTGTTTAATTGTGTAGTTTTTGTATTATATCACATACTACGTATCAGGAAGGTAGATATACAGAATGACACTCTTCCACTTTCGAATACTTAATCTTATCCATATTTATATGCATGAGTGGTGGTGTGAAGAGAGAGAGATTAGCAACTCGTGTTTGAAATGTTTCCAAGCTCACATTAACATCTTCAGCACTTGAGGGCAGCAGTTTGAATGCTACTACTGACTATAGACATGAAGTGCAGTGCGTAGGTGGAAAGAAGACCTGGATTTGACAAACAGAGTCAGTGAGTGTGTTGGCCAGTGTTGGCCACGTCACTACAAAGTTTAGCATTTAATTCTCATGTCAAACACCTGATTCAACTCATCATCTAATTACCAATTCCTTCACTGGCTGAGTTCCATGTGTTAGACAAAAAAAGCATTTTATCTTACCCTTCTATCATATGCACAGTTTGACAGCCCCTCTCTATTCCATCCATCAGTGGAAAGAACCCAACATAGGAACACTGCTGATGAGATATCATTTGGCTGGTGTACTGTACTCAGCACAGCAGGTATAAAGAAAGAAAAAGATTCAAACTGGAAAATTGGCCCAAAAAACAGTCTCTGACATGCAGGATTGGCTTACAAGCCTTGATCCAGTTTGCATTGAAAAGGGAAACTGTTAAAAAATGACACTGCCAAAGAGAGAGAGAGAGAGAGAGAGTATCTTAAATCAACAACTCTAGTCCTTCTTGTTACTAATCTGTATGCCAGAAATACCATTAAAATATACTTCAAACAGTAAGGAGGCTACCAAAGAAAAACTATTTCATCCATTTGACCTTGCTCTGATCTTGCCCCTGTTTGGATCAATTCCAAAATCTAATCTGTGGTAGAGTAGTGGAAGCGTGAAAATGTGGAAATACTTCAAATTCAACAAAGCAGGTAATCTCAATAAAAGCACTGCTAAATAAAAACTTGCAACACTACCATGAAATTCACTGGCAATACCACTAACAACCATGCTACACACCTATGACAGCGGCTTGAGGTAATGCTGTTAAGCGCAGAATAACAGTGTTAGCGAGCTCGCTACACCACTCTGACATGATAGTATGAGTGAATCAGGCATGATAGCATGTATACTTACTGGCCATTTTACTAAGCACAATTACCTTATTGGCATACAGTTAGAGACTCAGTTTCTCCATACGCAGTGTGTGATAATCAACACTTAACCCTTTATATTGTTGATTGGTGGACTGCTCTCAGCTCAGCAGTGTCACCAAAGTGTTTAAAACCTCCAGCAACTTGGCTGCACTTGATACACCCCTGTAACAGTGCAACACAACACAAACAGCACCTGGTCAGTGGTGGACCTATTGCCTTGATTAATGGGTAGAAGGGGGGTCTATACACAGCAACAGATGGACTACAGTCGGTAATTACATAGTAACAAAGTGCATCTGTGAAATGGCAAATGGATGTAACTACAAGGCAGGTCTTTAAAATAAACCGGCGAGTAAAGTTTTTTTTTTTTTTATGTCTTTTTAAACATTTGTCATTGTGATTGTAATGTGGACTGTTATTCTGAATGATTTTGCACTTTATACCTTTATACCTATCCTTTAAAACACCTTTCTAAGATGACAGAGAAGTAAGAGTTAAATAGATTGTAATATTTTTCTGCGTACTTTGAGTTATCTGTAAAATGAACAAAAAAAGCATATCTCATCTTTGACCCAGCACACTTTGAAACAGACTTATACCTTCTTTACGGACGTTTGTTTCCTTGGGTAATGAACAACCTGTCATGTTTCCTCAGGTAATAAACAACCTGTCACCATTTTCTTTAATGAGCATGCAGTATTAATTGCACATCAAACAAATGGATCACCCACAGGCTACAGTCTCATACACCCACGTCACACAAGCAAACACATTCACATCACCAACACCGCATTATACAGTAAACAGATCTCTTGAAAATCTTTGGTAATTAGAGGATGTGTATTAGGTGGATTGATGATTGATGAAAAAGACTGAAAGATTTTTCTCTTACAACATGGGCAAACAAATAATACCAACCAGTTGCGTATTTTAAAAAGCTGACTACATCCTCCTCGGAGGCCAGAAAACAGCGTGAATGATGAAAAGCAGGGCAGTGGTGCACACTATGGCCAGCTGGGATGACAGTCGCAGACAGGTTGGATATTCCATAAAAAAATGGCATACAATACCTAACCCTAGGATCGGCACACACATACAAGAATGTCTGTAACTTGAATTAAGTGCTTGAGAAGTTAAATCATGGCATTAAAAAAAAAAAAAATAAATTACAGTGTGGAATGGACCACTAAATATTGCTGAACACAACAGGACACAGTTAATGGTTATTTAATGCTACAGGTGACAACACTAGAGTTTGTTGTCCATCCATCCATCTTCTGTACAGGGAGCCTGGAGCCTATCCCAGGGACTCTGGGAACAAGGAGGGGGACACCCTGGATGGGGTGCCAACCCATCACAGGTTACAATTGCACACACACTCTCACACATCCACTCACTCACAACAGACAATTTGGAAATGCCAATCAGCCCACAACGCATTGGACTTGGGGAGGAAACGGGAATACTTGGAGAAACCCCCCAACGAACAGGAAGAGCATGCAAAGTCTGTGCACACAATGTGGAGGCAGAAATCAAACCCTGGAGGTGTGAGGCAAAATGTGATAACCCCCAGATAACGAGTGACCCCCAGGGTATGTTGTGTTTAATAATAATAATAATAATAATAATAATAATAATAAGAATCTGGGTGCAAATTGCTTGGGGGATGGGGGCTTTCCCTGCCTCTGCTTTTGATTCCCTGCCTCTGGTCAGTCATTTTTATTGCTGGAGTGGATGAATTTTATTTTATTTTATTTATAAAATATATGCTGTATATACGGTATGTGTTATTTATATAAATTTTGGTTTAATCTGCCTGCACTATTTGCTTTGGCAACAATGTGATTTACAACATTCATGCCAGTAAAGCACTGATGAACTGAACTGAACATTGCCAACTGTTTTTAACAGCTAAGGCGGCATGCTGTAACTAGCAAACAGGAACATTCACTAGCTAAGGAACATTAGGTGATTGGATGCATATTATTATTATATAATATTATATAACAAATATATTATTATTTTTTGTTGTTGTTTAATTATTGTTTTCTTCACACATTCACACCTATTAGTCTGTTGATCGAGTCCAAATCAGAGTGAAATTGCTTTTCCGTTTTATCTTGTTTTCTCATTGCACATAATTATCCAAGCTAAAAACAAAAAAAAAACAAACGCATAAAACTCCTTTGTTCATTTCTGAGAAACATAGTGATGGGATAAGATAAACAAAGCTTAGCCTATTGCACACAGAAATCATAAAACTCACCCGAGCAGAGAGAACAGTGAGGATAATAAATTACTAGATAATTATATTATTACCCAGTTTAGAACATTTTGTGTATCACATCCAGCATTTTTTTTTCTCTTTCGATTCATCTGTCCAAATCTCCAGAATACATCACATTTCCACAGCACCTCAGTTCTGTCCTTTGGCTCAGTTTATGCCTCGGGGCTCAGTTTAGCAGCTCACATCAACAGAAAAAAATGTTGTCAGCAACCCAAAATACGCAGCTAGTTTGATTCACTTCATGCATTTGGATTGAATCAAGAATTCACTGCAGTCTCACTGCAACTGAGCCACGCTAGCATTTGACTGGAACCGGACTCCCTCAGACGCATTCCAAGCGTGATTGCTGACTTCTCACCTGAGTTTGATTCAAATGCACTAAATGTTGCACATGCTTAGCCATACTGATGAAAGCTGTGTGCAAACTATGCTAAACCAAGATGGATCCAAGATGTTACAAATTTGTCAAGATAGATGGCTGATGTTCAAATCTGTGGTGAAACGTAATTCATAACTGTTAAAATTATTATTTTCTCTAGTTTTAGTCTACAGTTTTGGAATTGCAGGCTGTGTACTTGATATGCGTTTGATATGAATAACGGTGTTGTTAAAATTAGACTGTAGAAATTCTAATCAAAATGACCCTCTGTAACTGTTTTTAACAAATCACACTCTAATAATAATTGTCTGTACTTGTTGTTAATATTCTTGTCTTTTATATCAGTGTTCATCTTAAATTTTAATGCGGAAATGCAAGACAGTTATTTTATCACAGGAAAGTCCCTGTGTACCCTGATTACCAAAAATATAAGACACACTGAGCACCTTGTACAAAACTGATCTGACTCGAACGCCGTCTTAGCATTTCAGTTGCACACACTGACCAAAATTTAATTTTCCTCTATAATATGAAGGACAAAGTTCAAACTGACTTCTACAAAAGTATACTATACTATACTATACTAAACTATACTAAACTATACTATACTATACTAAATTATACTATACTACACTATACTATACTATACTACACTATACTACACTATACTATACTACACTATACTATGCTATACTACACTATACTATGCTATACTACACTATACTATGCTATACTACACTATACTATACTATACTACACTATACTATGCTATACTACACTATACTATGCTATACTACACTATACTATACTACACTATACTATGCTATACTACACTATACTACACTATGCTATACTACACTATACTCTACTATACTACACTATACTATACTATACTACACTATACTAAACTATACTATACTACACTATACTAAACTATACTATACTACACTATACTATACTATACTATACTATACTATACTATACTATACTAAACTATACTATGCTACACTATACTATACTATACTACACTATACTCTACTATACTATACTATACTACACTATACTAAACTATACTATACTACACTATACTATGCTACACTATACTATACTCTACACTATACTACACTATACTACACTATACTATACTACACTATACTATACTATACTATACTACACTATACTATACTATACTACACTATACTATACTACACTATACTATACTAAACTATACTATACTATACTACACTACACTATACTATACTACACTATACTATACTAAACTATACTATAAACATTCTTTCATCTTCAGTAACATCTTTATCCTGATCAGGGTCATCTAAAGCCTATCCTGGGAACACTGGGCCAAACACCCTGAATACACCCTGAATACACCCTGAATACACACACATTCACAACCAATTTAGTGTAGCCAGTCTACCGACATGGTTTTGGGAGGTGGGAGGAAACTGGAGAACGCAGAGGAAACACTGGACAAGTGGAGAATGTGCAGAGAAACTCCACATGGACAGTAACCCGAGCTCAGAGTGGAACCAGAGACCCTGGAGCCGTGAGACGGCAACAGTACCTGCTGTATCACCAAGATGCCCTGTATACATATAGTACTTATTGTACTAATACAGCTTTGCACTGGGTTTACTTCGCTGTCATTCCAAACAGGTAGAACTGGCACATGAAGAGGGACAGGATAAATAGGTGTAACACTAGTTTGCGCTACTTTTTTGGCACATGCATCGAAGGAGCTGACTGAAACACACACACAGAGACACACATACACAGAGCCTCTCACCTGAAACATGAGGTGTCCAGCGTTCTGTGTTTTTCTGGCGTTCCCCACGCACGTTTCACTACGCCCAGCTAAGCGGAAGTGGAGATTCGGCTCGTGGGCCTGGAGCCACTGACGACCTCGCAAATCTCTGCCCTGGAGACCTGGCTTGAGCAAACTGGAATCGCAGCAACAAGCTACTGGCAGTGCATGGGATCCAAACACTATCTGAGCACTATCTTTTTCCAAAAGAGAGACCTAAAGAAATTGCTCTGATTGTGTTTTTCCTTTATGAAACAGCCGCCCTCTCCGTCTCGGCTTGCTGTGATGAGTTGTGATGGAGCACTGCCCGAGGCTGTTCCTGCGCACAGAGGGAGCCGAGCAGATCGCATCAGCTGTTACACACACACACACACACACACACACACACATGGTCGTCTTACTCTGCTTGTGAGGACCTTCCATTGACATAATCATTAGAGCAGCAAATTAATGCTATGCTGCACCTAAATCTAACCCTAACCTTAACCTCAGGAACTAAAAGGAAACATTTTGACTCTTTTTTAAAAATAAAATCTACAACCAAACGTCCCCACAAGGTCAAATCTGTCAGATATTCACACCACACACACTGCAGTCTTGTCATTTTATTTGTTTTACACCACTGACTGTATTTATGAATGGACAACATGGTGCCATTTACTCCCATTGTGCGTTTTTGAAACCTTTCTTTTTTGGTCAAAATGGGAGATGCCATCTTGTGGAAACTCTTGGAGCCAGAGTCTGTGCAGTAGAGATCTTGGAGCCAGAGCATGTGCAGTAGACACCGGACAGTGGATCCACCTCTCACGCGGCCATATGGGTGATGGACACGACACTTGTGGCATGTACAGCTTTATTAATTTATATGTAAAATGCTAAATTGTTGTCATATAAACTTTGCAAGTATATTTATTTTACCATTGTCAGGAAAAGATATTAGACCTTTGAGTCATGACTGACTGAGCTACTATTTCTAGCTTTATATATATATTGATAAATAGCAGTCAACATTTACACTCAACACTATTTTTCGAGGACAAATCTGTTGCTCTCCATGATTTTATCCAGCTAGACACCTGCAGTAAGCTACCCATCTGAATGTACCCATCTGAACCCATCTGAAAGTGCTCTCTTTTATGTTCCTCTCATTCTGTCAGTGGAATTTGTTTAAAAAAGAGTGACTGGCTAACCTTGCCAAGCTACTTCACGTGTTAGCTAAGATCATACTGTACATGAAATATAACTAGTGTTAGCTGCCTTTATACCATCACTTCAGTCATGATGGATTGCTAGTTATGATATCAGAACGAGTTATCTTAGACATCAAAATGAGCGACATACTGGAAAAAGTGCAGAGAACTCCCCACTGAGAACAGTATACAGCAGAACAAGACATGACTTTGCTACTTAACTGTCAAGAGTTTCAGGTGTGTGTTGGAAAGTGTGTGCACCATCGTGAGACTCGACTGTCATGACTGAAACAGTCAATAACCTCATGTCCAAAAGGCATGTCCATAACTGTCAATCACTGGTAAAGTTCAAATTGTGTCCCACATATACACTCAGAGAAATATCTAAAAATGTTCCTGAAGGGCTTTTTAGATAAAGGTTCTTGACTTCCTAAAGTGGTGGAATGCTCTCTATAGGGATAGGGAGGGACAATCCAAGGAACTCTTTAAGGTTATAGACTTCAACCTTTTTTTAAATAATACTTTTATCAGATACATTTACCCCATAAGTGCACACTGTACAATTACTGTTTGTATCCCATATTTTGCTATACAATTTGACATGAACTATTTCTGATTTTGCAGACTTTCCGTGTTTGTGCTTACTCTCTCAGCCACTGGGGTAAACTTCACTTCTCAATCTGTCCCTCAGCTATTTATTAAAATTTAAATCTTAATTGCTCCATTTAAATTTATTGGACAAAAATATCTACAGTAAGTCTGCTAGAAATATTAATATTCACATGTAATTATTGACTCTGTGTGTGTGTGTGTGTGTGTGTGTTTCTAGTGCCTATATCATTGCACATATTACTGTAGACATTTAAATTAGAATTCTAAAAACATAAAAATATAAATAGCATACGCAAAAAGAGGTTTGATGTGAAAGCTGCTGGAGCCAGAGCCTAGAGCCAAATCCTCTCATGACAATGAACAATCTCAGGAGATATGAATATTTATACAAACTCATACTGTGGTTTTTATTTAATACCAAGCAACCCAATAAATATTTGTAGAGACAAATCAGATAGAGGAAAAATTGGAGAAGGCTGTAACTGTGTGGATTAACTATAGACTCCTTCAATTATATTTCAATGCTCACTACACCTGATTTAAATAATCATCATTAGTTTTGGGGTAAGCAGATTTATTTTGTTTATGACTTACATATAGTAGATTATATAGAGATGCTTCATGAGTGTAACCAAAGTGAGTGGATGCTACACTAATGCTTGTGTCTACACCAATAAAGGCACAAAGAATGCCTTCTTTAACCAACTCAGACATTTAACACTTTCACCTCTCCAGTAATTTATGCCATAAATATGAGTCGAAGTCACATCCTAAATAATTTAGATGTAAGCTAATGTTGATTTATTTAGGAGGGCGAGAGCCGTTAGGCAGGCCTAAGGTTCTGAAATGTGCATTAAAGTAGGACAGACGCAGTCAACTCTGTAATAACATTTGGATAATTTTATTACACCTTACGGCTCAGTTCATTTCGTCCCCTGACTATCTGCATAAAATTGTTCAATTCTCTGCGTGCCTTGAGTGAGTTGAGAAGGTGTCACACACAAACACAAGCTCTTTGAATCCCTACACACACATTCAATTCAACTGTGCTCTCCTACTGTGCAAAGAGTCTTAAGTGACACAGGTCAAAGTACACATAAGGTATGATAGGTCTCTTGTACAAACACCGCTTAATATACTGCACATGGTAATGACGTGTTAGAAACGATGTGCATTGCTGCTGAAGATACTTTTAGAATAGCAGCAAGTAGCATTGGACCTGACTGAGATTAATGTGCTCAATAATTCCTGCTTCTGTCAGACAGAGAGATAAATAGAAAGAGAAATAGAAATAAGACACAGAGTGCAGCAATAATAGAAAGATGTGGCTTGTTTAAGTGACAGTAATATAGGCAATGTCTACCATAAACTGTAATAAAGGGGGAAAGGTCTACCTTCAGGTGTGTGCATGTGTGTATGAGTTATAGCTTTTACTCTTCACTCAGTGGCCACTGTTAGACACATCTAAAATATACCTACATTCACTGGTCCTTCTATGAAGTAAACCTACCGTATAGGTGCGCTTGTAGAACATGATAAAAAAAGGTTTAAGTCATAGCCTTGTTTGTGTTTACATGGGTCTCTTGTCAGTCATTTTATAGACACTCCCCAATATCCCTTCACTTTGCCCCATCTCAGTCTCAAATCAGCAAGTGGCCAGCGCAGGTAGGTGCTTCTTCCTAGTCTCTAGGTGCTAACTTTGGTTGGATAGGTTCTGCGGCCGAGCTTTGTGTACGTGAGTGGGAATCAGTGGCAGGCTCCATCCATTTAACCTTTAAAGACCTAGTCTTGAAATTTTGACAAATCCTACCTTCTTTTTTTAAATGAGCATTACAACGTATATAAAAAGTCTATACACCCCTGTTAAAATGGCAGGTTTCTGTGAAGTAAAAGAATGACACTAAGATGTCATGTCAGATCTTTTCCCACCTTTAATCTGCAATTGCAAAGTATACAAATAAGAAACTTACACAAACAGACAATACAAACAGAAGATTTTTTTAGAGAGAAAAAAAGAAAAATAAAAAACTTACAATAACTTTGTTGCATAAGTATGCACACCCCTAAACTAATACATTGTAGAAGCACCTTTTGATTTTATTACACCACTCAGTCTTTTTCAGTAAGAGTCTATCAGCATGGCACAGCTTGACCAACTCTTTCTTGAAAAAACATTCTAGATAAATCAAATTGGAAGGGCATCTCCTGTGCACAGCCCCCTTCAGGTCACCCCACCGATTTTTAGTTGGATTCAGGTCTGGGCTCTGGCTAGACTTTTCAAAAACATAGATCTTTTGGTTAAACCATTCTTTTGTCGATTTGGATGTATGTATTTGGGTCACTGTCGTAGTGAAAGGTGAAATAGTTTACTAGCAAATGCCTGAATGTTTTGCACTAAAATCAGCTGGTATTTGTAGCTTTCATGATTCCTTCCACCTTGATAAAACCCACAGGTCTGACTGAAGAAAAGCAGCCCTAAAGCATGATGCCCTCCACCACGCTTCATCTTGGTATGGTGCTCTTTTGTTCTTTTGTTTTTTTTTGCACCAAACATACCTTTTGGAATTAGGGAATTATTATACCTTTTGGAATTGGTCTCATCAGACCGTAGCACACTTTGCCACATAGTTTGGGGTAATTTAGTGGAGCTTGGATGTTTTAGTGAGAAAGGGCTACCCTAACCCATAGCCCAGACATGTGAAGAATACGAGAGATTGTTGTCACATGCAGAGAGGAATCAGTACTTGTCAGATATTCCTGCAGCTCCTTTAATGTTGCTGTAGGTCTCTTGGCAGCCTCCCTGTTAAGTTTTTGTCTTGTCCTTTTAAAATTTGATTTGAAAATGATTTCACTGTGGTGTTCCATTTTCTCTATTTGTTGATGATGGCCTTCACGGTGTTCCATGGTACATCTAATGTTTTGGAAATTTTTTTGTAGCCCTCTCCTGATTGATTCCTTTTAGCAAGTGAGACCCTGTACAGGCTTTGTAAGCTCTTTGTGGACCGTGGCTTCAGCAGTCAGATGAAACCAAGAAGATGTGAAGAAAATCCTACAGAAACACCTGGTCTTTATTTGGGGTTAATCAGAATAATTTAATTTATGACAGCTGTATGATAATTACTTTTGAACATGAGATTAATATGATTGGTTCCTTCTGAATACAGCCACATCCCCATTTACAAAAGGGTGTGCACACTTATGCAACAGGGTTATTGTAACCTTTTTATTTTTCCTATTTTTTTCCCTAAAATGTTTGATTGTATCAACACTGATTGTATTTCACTTAATTTTTATATGTTGTAATTTCACATTGAAGGTGGGAAATGTTCTGAAATTATTCATCATGGTTTAATTCTTTTTCATCACAAAAGCTTGCCATTTTAACAGGGATGCGCAGACTTTTTATATCCACTGTAGATGGAACCTGATGAATAATATGTTATTCATACTGTAGTGTGTTCCAGATTTTTGGTGCATAAAAACAAATAGCTGCTTCACCACTTTTTTAAATTTCATATGTGGAATGTAAAGAAGGCTAGTGCTGTATGATCTTTAGAACACAGTTTATTAGGCATTCAGAGATGTATGTAGGCACTTTACCATTTAGAGATGTAAAAACTAGTAGTAACATTTTATCAGCAGTTCTAAAGGAAACAGGCAGCCAGTGGAGTGTTGCTTAAATTGGTATGATATGATCTTATTCTCTAGCACTTGGCCTAGAGTCAGTAATTGCAGGTGTAAAATTAGTAATCCATTAGTAGTCTCCCTCTATTCCATCGATCAGTGGAAAGGGCCCACCAAAGAACCACCTCTGATCGGATATTATTTTGGGTAGTAGATTATTCCTACAACACGTCAATGTCACTATATTCTGCTATACAAATATCCGGTCCATGGTGGTCATATTGTGGTCCCTTTACCTTGATGGATGGGGTGAAGCTTTGTTATAGTGATGCTTGTCTGCTCAGATCGTCAGCATACTGGAAGAACAGAGGTGCAAATAGGTGCAAGTAATGCATTTCACTTGGACTCCACTTTCCCTATCCTTTATGCAAACGCTGACGCAACAGCGGCACATAACTTAGTGATGTCTGCCCTCTACTGGAGCGAACCCATGAAATACAGCAGCATATTGTTGTCACTTAGTGGTTGATGAACTTCTATATTCCTAATTCATGCCATATATGAGTATGTAGTGTTTTGTGAGGTACCCTGTAATTATAATCAGCAGCCTATGAAGAGAAAAAATAAAGAAGATATCATCTGTAAAAAGTAGATGAAACAAAGAACTTAATAATTGTAAGCATGGCATTATACTAATAAATGGTACAGTGGCCATTCTAATAACAAAAAAAGCAATAAAAAAAAGGAATTGTGATATGTCCCTTATGAAAAAAATGATGAAAGAAGAAAAATTTACAAGAACCTTAATTTAGAAAATCTAGTGTGCTAAATTTCACAGATGTGGCTTTTTTCACAAGTAACCAAAATGGAATAAATAGTTAATAAAAAAGAAATAAAAACTGGGTCTGGGGACTTAGAGTCATACCAAAATGTCCCCAACTGTATATATATATATATATATATATATATATATGTGTGTGTGTGTGTGTGTGTGTGTGTGTGTGTGTGTGTAGTTGACAGTTCATTGTGAATACCAATTTAGTAACTGATAAATCATAAATCAGTTACTAGTCATCAGTCATTATCACACCAAATGACCATAGTACATATATATAACTATATACAACATGTACATCACACATATTTAAATATTAGAATCTGTACCAAAGAGAGAAAGAGAAATCATAGTTTGAGGAAGAGTAGGAAAGTGCAAGAGAGAGAAAGTAAGGCATTGGGTGTGTTTCTTATTTTGTGCACTGAGGAAGTAAAATTGGGTGTATGTGTAAATTCACCACCATTAGTATCACTGTAACCATGACCTCACAGCCAAACCATACTGAATACACTCAGAAAAAAAAAAAAAACTTTCACATGTAGTTAAGCATTTCGTCAAGGCCACTTCAGTGGGAGCACATCAGTGGATGATGACATATTCATGTTCATATTCATGTAGTTAGAAGCCATTCATGTGGCAGCATGCAATGCATAAAATCCTGCAGATACGGGTCAAGAGCTTCACATCAAACACCAGAACATGGAGAAAATGTGATCTTAGTGACTTTGACTGTGGAATGGTTGTTGGTGTCAGACCGGCTGGTTTGAGTATTCCGGAAAAAAAAAAAAAAAAAAAAAAACATCCAGTGAGCAGCAGTTCTACAGGTTGAAACACCTTGTTGATAAGAGAGGACAGAGGAGACTGGTTTCAGCTGACAGGAAGGCTGCAGTAACTCAAATAACAACTTTTTATAATCGAGTTGCACAGAAAAGCATCTCAGAACAGAACATGAAGAACCTTAAGGCAGATGGGCTACACTGTATTGCAGAATACCACATTGGGTTTCAGTCCTCTCAGCCAAGAACAGGAAACTGAGGCTACAGTGGGCACATGCTCACCAAAACTGGTCTTTTTCAAATCTTTAACAGTCTGGATTTGGTGAGCCTGTGCCCACTATAGCCTCAGACTCCTGTTCTTGGCTGAGAGGACAGGATCCCAATATGTTATTTTTGTTTTTCACACTATTGTGTGCAACCATTATCTCTTGACTTGTATCTGCATGATTTTATGCATTGCGAGCCTGCCAATGTGTGGGTGTATAGGTGTTCCTATTAAAGTGGCCTGTGTGTAAAAGTATTGTACAAATAGAACATTATTTCTATGGCTATGGTCTGAGTTCTGATATCGGCAAAATATGTGTGTGTGTGTGCACGTGCATGTAAGGTTTGTGTGTTTTTGTTGGACAGACTGTTTCAACCATTAATATTGTCAGTTATTCTGACTCTATATCTCAGGTGGAGGACAACAGTGAGGCCTTCTAGACACATAGAAATCAATAAGACAGGCACCTGACCTTGGATCGAAGATCTATAAAGTCAGCAAACAGAAAACAGTGCCCTGGTTTCATATCTCAACCTCAGTTGTTTCCAGAAAACAAGCCATCTCATTGAAGCACTTATTGGGATATCAGTTATAAATTTAGTTTATAACTACACCATGAGCAAGCCTATTGACTTACTATAGCAATGTACACACTTACTGGATAGGCCAAATTTTATTTAGGCACGTAACGTAAGCAGCAGTATTTTCACAGCATGTGAATCTGAACCAGTATAGCCCAAATATGTAATGTGATGTTTGAGTTTTGGGCTGTGAAAGTGGCTCATCTGTAATCTCTACTCCGTATCATGCCTGAGACGTGGTCCCGTCAAGGCTGAGCTAATCACCATTATTCCACCAGATGAAGTGTGGAATGTTGGCCTGTGCTGTGCCACTTATACAGCATGTTCTCAGGGTTATGGTTCAGCATTTATTCTCACACGGGTTGGCTGTAGTTTTTACATTGTGTTTCACACTGGTGCCATTGTTTGGGCTTTGTATCTTGCATCTGTAAGTTCTAACTTAGTCTAGTATTATATTATATATGATGCCTCTGGTTGACATTATTCAAAAACATGAGATGAACTACCATTTTTACGCTGACGACACTCGATTATATATCTCGGTGAAGCCTAATGACACAGATGTCTGTCCAGCATCCTACTATGGATGAACAGAAACCTTTTGAAACTTTATGAGGATAAAAGTTTGATTCTTCTTGTTGATCCAAATTTTGCAAAGGAAAGAATTGTAAGTGGTCCAGGTGCTCTGGCTCTACAGTCAAAGACAGAAGTTAAGAACCTTGGTGTAATTTTAGATTCTGAACTTACTAAGACATTAGTTACCGTTTAAGTACAGGATTGATTTTAAGGTTAAAGTCTTACTGATTTTCAAAGTTCTGAATGATTTAGCACCTTCATATCTTTCTGACTGTTTATCAAAATATGTTCCAATTCATAGTTTTGATGCAAATTTCTGATGTAAACCTTGAGAGATCAGGTGAAGCAGCTTTTAGCCATTATGTCCCAAAAATCTGGAACTTTTAACTATTGAAATTAGACAATTGCCAAATATTCACATTTTTAAAAAGCTTTTGATTAATATATTTTGTCTTTTGGTTTTTATTTCCAATTTTGTTTTTTATTATATTATTAATATAATTTATTTGTTTTAATTTATATTATTAATATAAATTAATAATAATTTATATTATTATTATTATCATTATTATTATTATTATTGCTTTCTAATTTTACACTTTTACTTTCTTTGTTGATTTTTATTGTTCTTGATTTGTTAATTTTTTTCCTTCTATATATGTTTTCTTTGTTTTGACATGTGAAGCATTTAAAGCTGCATTTTATATACGAAAGGTGCTATACAAATAAAATATATGATTATTATTATTATTATTATTATTATTATTATTAGTAGTAGTAGTAGTAGTAGTAGTAGTAGTATACCAGTGCAGTAGAAGAGAAATGAAAGCAAGCACTGCAAGCAAGTGTGTAGTGACATTTTTAACCTAAATTAAACTTAAAGCTACTGTAGCTAGATACACTATATGGCCAAAAGTTTGTAGACACCTGACCGTCACACCCATATGTAGAACTTCCCCAAACTGTTGCCACAAAGTTGGAAACACTTGAGGATGTCTTTGTAAGCCGTAGCATTACAATTTCTCTTCAGTGGAACTAAGGGGCTAAAATCTGTTCCAGCATGACAATGCCCCTGTGCACAAAGTGAGGTCCATGAAGACACGGTTTGACAAAGTTGGAGTGGAAGAACATGAGTGGTCTGTGTAGAGCCCTGACCTCAACCCCACTGAACACCTTTGGTATGAACTGGAAAACTGAGTGCACCCCAGACCTCCTCACCCAACATCAGTGCCTGATCTCACTAATGCTCTTGTGGCTGAATGAGCACAAATCCCCACAGCCACGCTCCAACATCTAGTGGAAAGCCTTCCCAGAAGAGTGGAGCTTATTATAACAGCAAAGGGGGACTAAATCCGGAATGGGATGTTCAAAAAGCATCAAAAAGGTGTGATGGTCACGAGTCCATAAACCATATAATGTATAGTTTTTGCAAACAAACAAACAAACAAACAAAAAAAGGCAGAGCACAGCACTGTATAATAGTTCACTACTGTACGTACTGATGCTATTGGGAAGAAATTCCCTTTAAACATACCATTTAATACAGTTCTATGTGATTTGGAACATCCTGAACGTCCTGGTGTGGATAATTATGTGCTTTTGTGCAGAAACAGAACATGAGATGTACACTATAGTATGTTTGAGTGCAACGTTTTACAGAACATGTGAGGCAATCATAATCAGCTTGGTGTGTCAGGGACCTTACATGTGCACACACACACACACACACACACACACACACACACACACACACACACACACACAGACACACACACCTCTATATCAGTTCGGTCTCTTTGAGCTGGCTGGTGGTGTAGTGTATAGAGCTCAGCTCTTCTTCCTCAGTGCATCTTAATTGTCATACAGAGGACAGCACCTCGCCAGCTGTCTCTCTCTCCTTCCTCTCAGCACGCTCCAAATCCAGCACTGTGAATGCTGGCTGCTTGATCATCAGTTGAGCTTGGTCACTGGAGAAAGTGCCTGGCTCTATGCCTTGGTACTGAGCAGTTGGAAAGGAGGTCCTAGAGATGATGCTGCCATAGCGTCTCTTTAGATCAGGGTCGGGACAGAACAGGTACTCGTATAGAGCTGCTGCCAGGACACCTCCCATTAATGGACCCAACCAGTACACCTGTGAGAGGGACAGTGCAAGAGTGATACTCTTTTAAAGCTTGATTTCAAGAACACAACGATGTTTGTGTTGTTTGACTCTAGGATACATTACATGTTGTCTCTAACGTCACTCCTTGCCATTGGCTTACATTGAGATAAATCTCAATGAACCTGACAAACAGATGGCCTCTGATCCCTGTAGTGCAATATAATATACACACATTTTGTCTTGAAAGACCACAACCTATGTTGGCATATGTGTGTACAGACAGAGATCTTGGTTACTGTGATACAAGTGTATGGACAGAGGGAAAACATAAATATTGGACTAAGCCCAAAACAAGTCCTTGAGAGTAGCTTCTAATGCACTGCTTTGTATTTCTTTGCCTTCACATTCTTTTTTGAGGAAGTCATTATCACTGACCTTCACTGTCAACCAGATAGCCTCAAAATAGAAGCTTTCTATTCAGCTTTACTCCTCTCCTAAGTGTAACACTCTGAGACAGAAGCGCAGCACACCACACACACATATGGCTCAGATCCTTATGTAACAGTGGGTGTTCTCAAAATGTCTGCATGATAAATCTACCTCAGTCCAACCTTTACTATAATCGTATAGGAAAACCTCCTGGCACACACAGGTGTGCACTGTTCAAGTTTGCATGTATGTTTAACACTGGTAAGCACTTTTACTTTATCACATTTTTACTTTTATCACCTCCTAATATCACCTAATATGCAAATATTTGACACACCCAGTGGTTTTCCCAGTGTCCCATGATGACTGCAGGACCAAATGAGCGAGCAGGATTCATACTGGCACCAGTGTAGGGGATCTGTGGGAACATGCACACACGTGCACACACACACACACACACACACACACACACACAAACACACGGCAGAGTTAGGAGAAAAGAACAGAAGATAACACAAGCTCCTTAACTCAGACACTTAAAAGGGTTACTTAAAGGTGCGATTGTCTGCACACTGACAGTGTATGTGCTTTTAATAAAATTCTCTGCCACTTTAAATTACAGCCTTTTTTTTTTTCTGACTTTGCCCCCTAGTCTTTAATATTCATTGGAATATTTTGCAAATGATTATATAAGATGACCAATAAGCTTCACTACCATCTGTTAGTTGTTGCATTTATGTTGCTTCTCATCCACAAAAAATGAGGAAGAAAAATATGAGTAGGTGTAAGACTGTAAAACTGTAATGGTTGCAAGAAGTTTACACAAGAGCAAGTTCAACTATAGGGGAAACAATACAAAATAATAATACAAATAATACTTTTTTGAAATCTGTGTTTTGTATGTTGCATCTATGCACAACCAAATATAGGGACATGGGAGAGGAGCTGAAGGATGGTTACAGTGATGTGTGGCATGTTTTACTGATCATTCCGATTTAATCGTGGGTTCCGTTGCAAGCATTAATTCACATTAAAGCTGCATCAAAATTCATTTGAATCAATTGCTTGTAGTGTTGATTGCAGCCATGGGCCCATCACAGTGAGTATGCAAATGTATCTGTTGTAAATAGGTTTGTGATTTTGAACAGTGGATGCCAATATGGAGTATTCTTGTCACAGCTGAACTAAAGAAATTCCTCCAGGTACATTCCATGTTGTTGATTTAGCAATGTTGGTGCAACTCCTTAGAGTTTAATAAAGAGCAAAATACAGGAAAAAGTCAATTTCTACAATATAGTCTGTTTAATCCTGCTATGCCTGAACATAAAGAGCAAAATGAGGACATCTTTCATCCTTAGCAACACCCTTAGGTGCAGCAAACACACATCATATACGCCTGGGATAAACTTGATATCAACACTTTGCAGCACAGCTAGGTTACAATTCTCCGTGGAAGAAGGCTGCTCTGAGACCTGAAAAACACCTGCCACACTATTCCACTGAAAATCCCCAAGAGGCTGATGAGCTAAGCAACTGTGCATGCTTTACTATGACCATTTACTCACAAAAGTCTCAAAAGTTTGTGACACTGTGTGCAACAACGTGATTAGACACATGCATCTAATTTTCTTCTGTGATTCTATACAGTGCTATTTATAAGTACTGTTGCATAATCCATTACACAATTCACCGTAATTCTTTCTGGAACTATTGCTCTCTTAATTATATTAGTAGAGTTAGAAACTTACAGCAAACAGATGGCCAATGCATACTGACAGGCCGATAGCCAGCGCTGCTGAGCCCTTGAGGTCAGTGCGTTTTGGGTCACAGGTGGCAAATATGGTGAAGACAAGCTGAAAGGTGATGAAGAGTTCAACCACAAGGGCATGACCAGCAGAGATATGAGCTGTGACCTAAAGGGGGTTAGTATAGCAATTAGGAAGTAAGAAGGAGCTGAGAAAGATATTTAATGAAGAACACATTCCATCTTGAGCTCTGCTGAATATAAAATATTCCTCTTTGTGTGTACAGACTAGAAACAGTCCTGCATGGGATGTTACTATTTGTAATGTTTTGTTGAATTCATGCCTTCAGGTGTAATGTGGGTAATGTTCCAATGGGACAAAAGTGTATATCAGTTGTGTGTGAGATTTTCATCATATTGTTAATTAGACAATTCAAATTAGCAAATTAAGAGTATGATAAACTAGTCTATATCATGCACACATTATTAGTATCTCGTTGCCACATTAAATTGTGCACTCAATAAATTGTCAGTGCACAAAAAAAAAAAAAGTTTTCATGGCCTGTCCAGTAACCTGCTGCACATTCAACAGTAGATACATTTTATAACATTACAGCTGTACTTTAGTTCACTGTGCAAGAAAACAGGATGTGCTGAAAGTGCTATTCCATCAGCTACTGAATAATGAGGATAGAAGCCATATTGTTAAATTCAGTAATTTCCAATGATATGAGATAATTACAACTAGGAGGACTATTTTTGCATCAATATATTGGTAATATTCTAGACTCATATTAGATGCTTCCCATCTTCCTATTTATACACTATATGGCCAAAAGCCTTCTGTATGTGGACACCTGACTAAGACACAAATATATGCTTGCTGAACATCCTATTCCAAAGGCATGGCATTAATATGGAGTTGGACCCCCTTTGCTGCTATAACGGTCACCACTCTTCTGGGAAGGCTTTCCACTAGATTCAGGGGCACGGATATGGGGATTTGTGCTCATTCAGCTACAAAAGCATTAGTGAGGACAGGCACTGGTGTTGGGTAAGGAGGCCTGGGGTGCAGCTGGCATTCCAGTTCACTGTATCTGTAGCGTATGTGTGAGTTCCATTTCCCTGGACTAGGAATGGAACAGAAAAGCAGACCACTCACTCACTCAATTTTAGAAGTCTGTCAGTAACCATTGGAAATAAGAGACTAACATGAAACATAAAAGTACTACCTTTACTCTCTAACTATAAAGGTCTATAAATAAGACAATCAATAATTCTGGTTATTTATGTTTCCCCCAAATGTTTCTGGTATCCATGCAAAATCAGCCCACAACTGAGGCATTTCAATGTTATAATGAGATATGTTGATATTGGTTTTCTGAAGCCACAAAGAGACCCAAATTTACTGAATACCTTTGACTAACAAATTAATCCAAACATTTGACTGCCCCAATAAATGTCTTTAAACCTTCATTCCATGTTTAGTTACCTTTTACCATTAAATACAAAACAATCTTCATAATGACATACAAACCAAAGGATAAAATGGAGAGAGGTGGGAATGTAAAATCTGCTAATTCAGCACCTCATATCACGCTTCTCCTCTATACAATCATGTTATCTAACTGACCGAGGTGACCCCCAGGTTCCCTCTCACAGCAGGAGGAGTCACACCATACAGGATAGCTGCTCCCACTATTGCCCCGAGACACTGTGCTCCCAAATAGAACAGGCACTTTGCCAGGCTCAGCTTACGGGTGGCCACCAGAGCCACCGTGACTGCTGGGTTGATGTGGGCACCGCTGATTTGGCTGAAGCACTGGACGAGTGTGGCTATGGACAAGCCGAAACAAAGAGAGATGAGAACAAGGTCAGAAGGAGGAGTGCTGTCCTTTGCGGTTGCTGCCCAGTTGATAGTGGACCCCAGACTGAGCAGCACAAAGATCAACATGGCCAAAAACTCTCCAGACACTGCTCGCCAAAACCCCTTTGTCCACACACCCTTACAGGCAGCCATAACTCGATCACATGTGCAGGGGCACGAGGACACACACCTCCTGAGAGGAGAGAGACAGGGAGAGGAGGATAAAAAACTTTATTTAAATAAATGAGCAGTAGACATTGGACATAAAGCACAATTAACCAATGGTTTTCTGTTGTGTCTGTTTGAAATATTTAGCTCTGTTTGAATTTATTACGTAAATGGTTTTTAAATGCATTTTGTTTAAAGAATACATGTATAGTTGGCATGTGTAAAAACATATCTTCTATTGACTAGAATTTTTTTTTATATCGTGTGCACACAGATAATTGTGCACACAGTATAGCCTCTGTCACTGGGAAGGAAGTCAAGGTTATGAAATCATAATGGGTCCATGTGATGTAGTCTATCTTATCATGCTTTTAAAGTGCTATGCTGAGTTGCTGAATTAATTAATAAAATAATGCCAATCATGCATAAATGAGACATGCCTCTATTTTTGAACAAACTTTGCTACACTCAACTGACTGAGTGGTGCGTCAAAGGTGCGACTATTCTTCAATTTCACCATGCGCACATGTGCACACACAGCTGCTAAACGAGCAACATTGTTCACGTAGTCGTATGTTTATCTGAAGGATTAAAGGCTATAACCACTAGGGGGCAGAAGATGGCCGAAACATCCATGGGTGGCACAGTAATATCTTCTTTGACCACTTGACCACCTGATGCCACCACATGCTACAGCACCCCCACTGTATATGTTGGTATTGCCCCGTGTGGACATGTAGCATTAATTTCTGAGGATGTGCACAAAAATGCAATGCTCCAAACAATGCAGGATATGTGCGGCAGCCCCTTTGCATAGACATAGTTGAAAGCAAATGTAACTGAGGCCTAAGTCCATGGTTAGGTCTGAGGTATGAATACCGATGTGCACAATTTTTATGTTCGGTTTACTAAGAAGGCATAAAGTATTTTTTGCTCAGCTATTATTTTTTTGTGGCTCTTGCTTTATTTTTTGTGAATTTTACATTAATTATTTGCAAAATACACAACAAAAATACTCCCAGCTAAAATAATCAACTCTTGGTCCTAGATGCCTGAGAAATATAAACTAATTTACTTCAGCAGCATATGAGGCTCTGAATCTGTTAGATTAATAGTTTAAGATAGTGATAGAGTACACACAGCAATTTGAGCATTAGACTAGGGGTGGGTGATATGACGAAAATATCAAATCACGATTCTCAAAGGCATTTCTGTGATACACGATACGTATCATGATATATAGGTTTGCTAAAAAACTAGATTTATAGCATTTAGACTTAGATTTATAACATTTATTAATAAATAATAAATAAAAATATTTAACACTGAAACAGAGAAAAAAGTAAATCTGTAAACATTGTTAAACATTTCACAATTTTAAAGATTAAGGTGCTTCCAGTCAGTTTGTAATTATTAACAAAAAAGATAAAAAGATATTACAATATCCATGTATCCAATATCCATGTCACGTAACTTACACAGCATAAATATATCACCCACCCCTACGTTAGAGCCTGTAAGTTACTATTATTGATTCCTTCTGCCTACTATTTGTTCTTGCATCTTCATTTAAGAACAACATACCCATGGCAGGAGTTCTCTGCTTTGACATGACATGTTCTTTGCTTTGCTGGTCAAGAAGCCTCAACAAATCACGTAGCAAATAACATGTAACTCTATATTCTTAAATGGTCTCCCATAAACATATGCAGTAGATGTGTATTAATACATCATCTGCCTCCCTGAAGTGATTCTCCAGTAATCTGTGATCCAAAAAAAGTGCGATGCTTGTTGTCTGTCCAGAGAAATTCCAAAGTCATCATAATTGAGGAGTCCTTAGACTTTTGTCACCATGGTCCCCTTACAATGTGAAAAGGAAAAATACCCTGACCCTGTTATGATCACTGCACAGAATTATTTTATTAATATAATGTGTTCAAATAAAAGTCAGATAAGGCAAATACATCACATCCAAAAGCAGGTACACTGTGGGTTTTTTGTGTGCTAATATCAGAGAGTTTTATTTAAACTGAATTCAAACGGATGCTACTTATACATTATAATTGTTTTTTTTTAATGTTTAAAGTTACCAGTCAGTTAGTCTTATAAGTGTAATGACTCTAACTTTGATAGCAGTTGATAATCTCATGAACAATAACATCATTATTAGTTATTGCATTAAAAAGACAATCCATATTCTACGAGATTGTATGATCGTATTTTTTCCCAAAGGATTTACCAGTCACTGTAACAGCTGACATGTTACTGAGGAACAATAAGTTTTCTGAGGAGTTGTAAAGAACATATGCCTCCTGTACTGGATACCAAAAACACAAAAACAAGCTACTTGTTGATGGAAAGTGCAAACACCAGACTTACCGAAAACGACCGCAAATTTTGTTTCGGTCAGAAAACTCCTCTTTCATCCCTTGGTGAGCAGCATTGTCTTCAGGAGAACATGTAAAAAATACAACTCCTCAAGTCAAATCAGTCTGGTGATCATTTGTCTGAGTGCAACTGATGTGACCAGCGATGCGCCCTCTCACAGTGGTGCGCGCTTCCCCTGTGCACACGCTTGTGTGTGTGTGTGTGTGTGTGTGTTGCTCAGCATGAATGTGGGAACCGATAATATCTTTTACCCTAAACCAAAGACTCTCTGCTTGGTTGCCACTGAACCCACTTTCCAGAATCTTCAGGTGTATTACTGCACTTACAGAACTGGTATTATGAACAAAACAGTGGAGATAAATGGCTATATTTGATTATTGTCATTCTTAATGATTGTGCCAAACCCTCTCTGTAACTTTCCAGTGAAATACACCTCCAGGGGACTAGCAACCCTCAGAGAGAGAGAGAGAGAGAGAGAGAGAGAGAGAGAGAGAGAGAGAGAGGCTGATGTTAAGTTAATTATGTTGTCTCCATGCATTTTGTCATAGTAAAGACCCTGACTGTAATTTCTACTACTATTGGGTAATGTGGTATTCATGAAAATCACATAAATTTGGAAAAACATTTGTATCCTACTCATGCTCCTGAGTGTGTAAATTTATGCATTAGAAGACTAACTAATGTAAATCTCGACATGACTGACTACAAATGATATAATTTGCATGGATTATTGCACTTTTATATATATGTAATATACTTTTGAGTTTAAATTGCCTATTTGTATTATGTATACAGCATTCCATAGTATACATCCTAGATGATCTGTATATATCTGTATATTATCTGTATATACAGTACATCGAATATTATCCATGGATAATCTATACATATCTCTTACATGTATTTATGACTAATATTGCATATATATTTTTTTAATACCTATTAGACTTTTTCTAATATAACATTTAGTTTTTTTTCATTATAACATAGTGTAATTATTTCAGCCTTTACCCTGATTGTTTGTTTCATGCTCCCACCTGTCTGTGAACTTGAACTTTGTGTTTTGAGTTTTGTGGGTGTCACTACATGCAGCTCATCAACATACGCAACTAATCCAAAACCTTTGTAAATCCGGAGGAGAATTTTTAGTTTGGTTTGGCTTACGCAAACATCTACACACAACTTTACTAAAAGATAAATGATAAATGAGGCCCAATATGTAATAGTCATACCAACTCTGTGATACTGGCATTACTCTGTTCCCAATTTGGCCCGTTGGGGTCTACATATACACCAGATAAGACAGGCAGATTCCTCGAAATCCTCAAATTCCTCAAATGCATAGCACAACCTGATTGAGAATATTTAAGAAGTAGTAATGGTAGGAAAGGAAGATCTGTCTGTCCAGACAACAGAGGAGGATTTGTGAGTGTGAGGAAATGACAGAGGGTCACTGACCATGAATAACTGGAGCATTACATTTAGGAAATTAGAGCTCTCTCTCTTGAAACAAGCTGTGAACCATCCTGACATTCACCTCAGATTTTACTAGGTAACTAGCAGATTCCTAAAGGTTTTATATGAAAGATACAGATAGTCAATAGTAGAATTGGGAGTTGAATTGGTAGTAGAATTGGCAACACTTGCAATTCAAATGTACACAAATGCTCAGGCAGACAAGTAAAAAAGGAAATAACAGACAGACACAAGTTTATAAACTAGAAAAACTATAAAATTCTTCATTTTCCCCCACACATGCATTAGGTGAGAGTTCCTATCTGGCAAGACGAGGGTTTCTGACATTTATGCATTTATGTGTGAACCAGGATGCATTTAAAATCTTTTATATAACTCCAGCTGTCTACATATTTACATGCCAGCTCCATCCAGTGCTTGCTGTATAAATTTTGTACTTGTTCCATAAATCACAGACGCTCCAAAACTTTAACTAAGCAGCATGCATTTGTGGCCTGATGCTATTATGTTCTATTATGTGCTATTATCAGGAGGCTTGCAAACAAGTCTTGCTTTGTGTATGCAGGCAAATCTGAATCTTCACACAGGCTTAGGCAATCTGAATATTTGTTCTATTGAACTTCTTCCCCCACAGTGTTCTCACAGTTCTCCTTCTCTTTGCAAAAGAGACAGAAATTATCCCCTAACATCTCTGTTTTATCAGAACATGAAAGACTTGAACACCCTTTCAACTCATTATCCATTGTCCTGGAAACAGCATTATGCAACCATTATATAAAAAGTCTTGTCCTCTTGGGTAACATGGCTGAATGTCTTCAGTGTGCTGATATGTGGGTCAAAGAGAAAAAGAGTTTCCAAAACAGAACAAAGTAATGAACCCAATGATATGCCACAGAGATTAAATTATGTGAACTATTATTCTCAATCACAGTTTTCGAGCCCTGGTTACTGTCTTTGGTCTTTGTGGTGTTTCACATGTTCTTTCTCTAAATTGAGTCTTGGTGTGAATGCGTATCTGCGTGTGATGCCCTGAAATGCACTGACTTCCCATCCAGGATGTATTCCTACCTTGCGGCCAATGTTCCTGAGATACGTTCAGCTCTAGATCCACTCTGACTTGGATAAATCAATTATTGAAGATGAATGAATGAATAATATATTTCTGTAAAATGAGCAGCCTTTAGATGAAAGAACAACAGGTTTTTGACCCACATAAAATGGATTAAAATTTTCACTACACTAATGATGATGTTATTTGGAAAGCATCATATTTCTTTAGCTTGACAGGTTCAGTAGCAGACAAAATGACACTCTAGAGAACAAAATCGTTGCCTACAGTTATAGCAAAAAGTCTATGCCTCAAATTGACGTTTTAAAATTCTGAATGAATGTTAGTCAGAAGAGGACTTTTGCTGTGTGACAGCACCACCATCCCAGAGCACATGAAGCTTGCCAGCACAGCTTGGAGTAAAATACTAACTTCCCAATCTGTGTGACTCAGAAGTCTCCTGGCTCGGGAGGCATATGCCGTATTTCCAAGTTAGTAAAAGTACAGTCATAAACTCTGGCCACTACATAATGGACTCAGGCCATGGATAGTGTATGGCACCTCTGGGAATTGAACTTGGCATCCAACACTGAGCTCAGACCTCATGTCTCAGCATTGAAGAAGCACTGCCTCAATGACCTGGGGCAAAATGATATCTGCCTACTCTGTTAGGAATCTGACAAGTATTCATGGAGGCACACACACTGTGCTGGTCGAGAATGTTTCTATGTACATACAAGTCTTGGGTCTGCACCAGATTTCTACAAGAATTGCTCCAGTGCTTGGATAGAACAGTGTTTGTGCATGTTACATGGCCACACACACTACCGATCTCACTATGGAGTGGGTGTTCCAATGTAACACCAGCCCAGGACATAACCCCTCTTCACCAGCAATTGCCATAATTTAAGCATAACCTCTGACTCAACTTCCATGTTACTTCCTGACTTTAGTTAGTAGAAACCTAACTGCTTTAACAAGTCTTTGTGAAGTCTTGCCAATCACTGGATTGAGTAAATTCTGAGTCTTTGTTTACATTGCCTGTCCTGATTATGTCTGAACCCTTGCAGTATTTATTGGTTTATTCTTTGGATTATCCATTTGGCCTTGTCAGGTTCTGCCCGGTTGTGGTTTAACCTTTTCTTACTTCAGTGTTTTGAGATTAGACTGCAAATTTACTGTTTTTGGCCTGATCTCCAGTAAGCTGCAATAAACCTCTTATGCACATGGAAGTTCACTGCTGATCTGAATCTAATATGTTACAACCGCCTGCTGAGCACACTGCTAAAAATGGACATTTGAAATCTGCAGTTAACTTGCACCTAAATAAAATACTGAAATACTAAAATGTGGATATGACTTGCTATCACTGTATACTCATACACTCACGGACTGCAACTGCAGAGTGACATAGATGAAGAGCCATTCATTCACTCATTCACTCTGACACTCAACTTGAACAAAACCGAACCGATATACCAGTGAAGAACTCCCTTCTGCTGGATATTTCAGTCACCCTTACAGTCCATCTGGATAAGAATGTCTAAGAATCCTGGTTTGATTATGGATGCTGGCCTCACATCATATCAACCGCCATATCCTGCAGAGTTCTCTTCATGACATAAAACGAATACAACTGACTAAAGTTTCTACACATATTTTTTTGATATTTGGCCATTGCGATCCTCTCTCTTTGCAAGTCTCTCTTTATATGACATATCTCCTCTACAGAGCATTCAGAATGCTGCTGCTCACCTGGCTCATAACCTCCCAAAGTTTTCTGCTGAGGTCATTCCACTGGCTTCATGTTGCACAAGAATCAACTTTAAAACATGTATCTTTGTATTCCAGGCATCAAAGGGTGCTGCACCACATTATCTATGCACTCTGGTTCAGAACTACAGACCTGCATGCCAACTAAGGTCCTCAACGTCAGGGCACTTGGTGTGTCCTTTTCTGAGGTTTAAACATGCTCGTAATGCAAGATCTCTCTGCTTCAGCACCATGGCTCCTCAGCAGTCCAACACACTCCCATCTCCACTCCGGCTAGCCCCGTATCACCATTCCTACCTCTCCAGGTAGTATCTAGTATCTTTCTCCATACCTACCTTACATTACTTTTTATTAGTGATTGTTTTTTAAATTTATTTTTACTATTATATGTTCATTTATTATATTAATACATTGTTAATATTTTTATATCATTTATGGTATTATATTATTTGTGCACTTAGTTTTGAAGGTGTCCCTTCATTACTTATTGTCTTTTGTTTATGCGCTTAGGTTTATGTGCTTACTTATCACCTAGACCACTCATGCACTTGTACAAACCATCATTAGTCTCTTGTCGTTCAGGTTATGAGCCCTTGCAGATACACTAAGTGCTTTGAATCATTGCACCTCGAACTGAAGCTTGAAGCCTGCGGAGATGCAGCTTAATTTGATACAGAATGTAATAATAGCAAAATATAAGCCACAGGAAGGTGAAACACATTTATAGTACATTCATGAGGAATTAAGACAAACATAACTGGGTATAGAGTTTACTTTCTTGTCAATAAGTGGAATATATCCTGAACTGAACTAGTTTTTGAACGAGTCCCCAACAATCAGTCTGTAATCATTTTCATCAAGACATACAACCTAATCTTATAAGATAATTATAGCATTATAGTCGAGACAAGATGAAGACACAGTCTCCCTATTTATAATGATTGAGGAAGCGCCGTAGGGGGGCAGCATAACTAATGAATGAATTTGTTTGGCTTTATAAAATAATTATAAGGTTTACCTCTCATTGGCATTTCTCTGCTGCTTCTGAGATTTCAGAATAAGATTCATTCTGTTCCAGGTACCAGAATGAATGTGATTTTGCAAATGATTTTATTCTTGAAGTGTAAAAGACTTCAAGCTTTCGCATAATGACATACAGGATCTTAATGGATGATGCTGAGAGTAATATGAGCATGAAAGTCAAACGAATATTTTCCAGCCATGATTTCCTGTTTGAGGTTAATTGTGGATACTCTCTCTCTCTCTTGCTCTCTCTCTATCTCTCTCTCTCCCTCTCTCTCTGTCTCATCCGCATCTGGATTATCACAGGATATTAAGGAGAATGCACAAAAGTAGCTCAAAGGGATCAGTAGAAGGTTAGAGAGGGATTATTCATCTTTAGTCACCATGTCTGTGCGTCATCTACAAACAACTTTAAACCGCTGACACCCAGAAGTTTTGACATTACTGAAATAGACTGTGTTTTTATATCTTGATGGACATCAGATGTCCCCATGAGTATAGGAATATCTTACATTTTTGGCGTTGTGGGGATGTTTGGCTGGTCCCCACTAGGAAAATGACTTTTATCTTCCCCAAATCTACAGCTTTCATTAGAAGGTTAGATTAGATTATTAGAGTTAGATTTATGTGTACCATAGCATTCATTAGCTACATAAATAATTATCAATGGAAGGTCATCACAATGATAGTAAGATTAAACAATGTACAATGGCTCCCTAGAAGCACAAAAAAGGCGTTCAACAGGAGACAGCAAGTTCAAATCCTGATGATGCCATAGCCATCCATCACTGGGAGCCCGAAAGAGCAAAATTGGTCCTCTGAGTCAGTTATTTGGCATTTCTCTTTCCCTTAATTAACTGTGGGCATCTGTGAGCCCATGTACAGGGAAGAAGGCAGTTAGTGTGTTCGGGCAATTGGCAAAAGACCAAATTGGGAGAAAACTGGGTAAAAACAAATAAAAAAAAAAAAACGTACAAAACTGAACACTAAATAAATTGGCTTGGTTTTGCATACATTGTCATTATTCAATACAGAAAAAGTAGAAAAGTAGACAAGTTGAAAGTAGACAAGTAGAAATGTACAACTAAGTTAGTTTGGTAACTTTTAATTTACTTTTAAATCAGTCATCCCTGAATTCTATGTGCAGTATGATTCATGCACTAATTGCCTGTTATTAGTAAACTAGTTCATTTGTGCTCATCTTAACACGAGTATCTTATGCTTTCAGAAGTTTAGTTATATGAATTGACCTGCAGGGGACAGTATTACATTTTGAAAGAGAGAGCGGGTGCAAGTGGGTGTGTATATGTGTTTGGGGGGGCATGTTTTATATCTTGGTGGGGACCAAATATCCTTGCAAGTAAATTTTTTTTTTTCAAAACAGCTGCAGCTTTTCTTTAAGCAAACTCCCTTTCGTTTAGGGTTAGATATAAATGCATGCACAGCATTAATTAGCTGCATTAATAATTATGTCAATGGAAGGTCCTCATGAAGATAGTAAGATGTGTGTGTGTGTGTGTGTGTGTGTGAGAGAGAGAGAGAGAGAGAGAGAGAGAAGAGAGAGAGGGAATTCTTCACACACAGCTAATGCTCTTCAGTAGACCTTTAGAACTAGGGAGACCTTTTTACTGGGAGAGGCTAAATCACTTTCTGAATAATCATGGATGGAGGCCCAAACATTGAATAATTAAAAAATGCCATAATAAATTATAAACCAAGTCTGGGCTGAAGATTGAGAGAGTGGGTTACAGCGTACAAATAAGAGCCGTGTTGTATGGGCAAGCTGAATAATATCTTTGAATCAACTTTACTTAGCATTGTTAACAAAAGTTCAGGAGAAGCGTATTTAAATGATTACTTTGTTATAGCCTACTACACAAGTATTTACAACTATTTACTCACTCTGACCTTTCCTTCCAGCATCTGGTATCCACTCCTCCTATACACACAAGCCTGGGCATTTAACCTCTTGTATCTCACTGAGCTTGGAGGCATTTTTCAGATTTTTACCCATAATTAATCATAACAATTATAATATGACTCTGGGGGCAAACTGACTACCAAATAACGATCTTGCTTAATATTTAGAGGAATAGACAGTGTGTAGTGAATACTGAGGAATACTTGTACGCCACAATTCTCTTAGTATCACTTACGGACTGAAAAACAAGAGAAACTTAATCAAACTTAATCTTTGTGTGTGTGTGTGTGTGTGTGTGTGTGTGTGTGTGTGTGTGTGTGTGTGTGTGACAGAAAATGAAAAAACCAAGAGAACCCGACACTGACAAATACGGTCTCTAGATTTGTGCAGTGAAGCACAGAGAGCTCACATAGAGGTGATGAGGGAAGAGGGAAAGGAAAGAAATTACCAAATCAATTAAATAATAAATGATAACTGCTTATGTCCTCTACTCTTAAGAGGGCTCAAAAAAGCAATATATTGAGAGAAAAATGACTGAAGAAAAAGGGATAATTAAAGAATATTTTGCAGAAGATCATGAATTTAACTGCTTACACTGAGGAGAAACAACACAGCAAGCATCTGAGCTCGTATTGTTCACTACCGTCTGTGTGTAATTGATTTTCAGCTTTACAGGAAAACAGTTTGATCAATGTGTTCAACAGTCACACTACTGAACACATTCATCAAACCTCTTCCCCACAAAGTGGAAAATCATTTTTAGAAAAAAAATCACAGATTTGCTTATCAGCTTCTGTTTCCTTTCTAACTTCGTACTGCCTGCACGCCCCTCTGCTTGGACTTCTGCAGCTTGACACAAGTCATAATCAAAAAGATTTCCTAGGGACAGAACAAGCTTTTTTTTCCCCAGAAGGCTAAGCAGGTGACTGCTGCTGAGGCTGATGTCCTGTTTCCCAGCACCATCATCACTCAGTCTATCTGTTGTTAGCCTGTCTGTTGCTATGCTACAGAAGGACACTAATGAGAGAGGAAGAGGAAGTCTGTAGGAGGCTCCGAGATAACGAGAGAGAGCGAGAGAGAGAAGAAGAGAGAGAGAGAAAGAAAGAGATTTGGTTGAACTATAGTAAGCTTAACTTAAAGACATGGCCAACTAAATAGGAAGTGGAAAAATGTGAGAGGAACAGAGATAAAAGAGAAGCAGGGAGTGATTGTGTGGCAGACTGAAGCCAGGGTGTGAACGTCCAGCCCGCTCTGGAGACGTAAATGAAACACATGCCACATGTAATGCGACAGACTGGGATTTAGTAAGACATTACGAGATGTAATGAGAAGTAGGGAGTCACACTAATCTCAGTGGGAACAGTATGGGGTCTTATATAAACTTTACCAAAAGGGACCATTACACAGCATGCTCCCTGTGTAATGGCATCATTAAATATTATTAATTTAGGAGCAAGAAGTTTCCAGGACTGAAACAAGTTGCCCTGTGTCATTCCTTCATACAAACATATGATTCAGCAATTTCCAGTTCCACCCTTAAATAATGGTACCCATCAATCTGCAAAATTTTGTTGCTGCATGCCACAGTTGCTGCTGGTGGGAATTTCAATCATTACAGCCAGTGTGATGGAAAGCAAGTAAATGATATTGAATCATATCGGACATGCCTTTTGGAAAATAAACCTTATTTGCTGTTTCATGTTCTTATTCAACGTTGTTAATACTTGATAATTATATGTTAATACTTAAGGAGGAATATGTTTAAATGATTGCCTCACTCCCACTAATGACACTATGCTTACCTCCATGTTGAGAATTCCTTGGAAAACCATTATCCCTCACTGGGTGTATTATTTTTCATTGCATTTATATTTACATCTAAGATCTTTGGCAGACACACTTATCCAGAGAGACCTATTCTACTTGGAAAACATACTGTATATGCTAGTGCATATTGGCTTGTGTCTAAAAATACCAACAAGCAAAAGAGCAGCCAGAAACAGGAGTCAATGAAGATACATGTTCTGATTGACAAAGGGTTATGAGAATATTGGCTTGTAAGTTTTTCTAAGCATTTGTGAGAATCTGCCACAGTTGTTCATTTTTTCATCTAAAAATGTGGTCTATAACGAAATATGCTACCTTCTGTAACCTCTGATATTTGTTCGCAAAGCAGAATGCAGTTATAAAATAAACGTCTAAGACAAAATGAATATTACAAAAAAATGAGAGTGCATAAGACTTGCACAGTACTGTATTTGTGGTGGTTTGGTAGTAATGCATTTTGGTCACTGTATGATCTGATGTACTAAGGAGTGTGTTTGTACAATGTGAATATGTCCAGTATGAATATATGTAAATATATGTAAAAACATATATGTAAAAAAATATATGTAAAAACAAATCAAAACAAAAAAACTGTCCCCACTACAGTTGAGAACACAGAAGAGTAATATACGTGCTATTGATGGACAGAGGTGTACTGTGTGTAAATGGCGCATATGTCGCATACCAAAGACCCTGGGCCTCATTTAACATTTATGGATTTATTTGTAAATAATTTATAGGAGCATTTACACAAGAAATTTGGTATTCATGAAAATCCCATATTTTCATAAAATCATTCTCCTGATTGTGTGTAAATTTACTAATAAGAAGGCTAACTTATATAAACTTCAATTGATCTTCAAATCATATAAATTGCAATGAGTTTTTGCACTTTTAGTTACAGATTATGCTGTCAAGTTTTAATAGCTTGTGTATTTTAAGTTACACGCACACAAATTTTATATATATACTGTTAAACCAAGTCGTTTCCTATTAATGGCATTAACTAAAGAAATATTAAATATGAAAAAAGAAAGAAAGCAAGCCAACGTAAATCCATAAATTAAGACAAATAAGACCATCATTCAATTAAGAATGCTGCCGTATAAAAGGAGGACAGGCTCAGGCGGTGTATATAAACCGATTCGGTTTGCCATGGCATCTACTTCTAATGCTGTGCAGCACTTTATTAGAGCCTGTACTGATCTGGTATTTCTCAAACTGTGCCATATACTCCCTAATGTGCTGCAGACCATTCTCCTCCTGCAGACACATGCCTGAGAGCATCGGGGAGGACGCAAGAGATTTCTGGCCGAGAGTCGCCAAGACACTTTGCTTTGAATAAAAAAAAACAATAAAACTTAGCAGTTTCCCTGTGTGATGTGCTTGGTGTCCATGATCATCTGGGTACAGTACATTTTTCCCCTCCATTTTCATGTCAAACCTTTTTTCTATTCACCTCACATGTTTCACATCTAACTCACCTTTTCTGTAATTAAGCTCCAGATTTCAGACCTTTTCAGGTGCTGAATTGTTGTTAAATACATTTTAAATGCATTTTTCATTGGCATAGACACGAGTGAAAATAGCTTTCACTTCTACTTGTGAGAAAGTCTATTTTTACCTTTTGTTCATCATTTCAGCACTATGAGATTTGATTTTTATGGATTTTTTTTTTTCCATCACTGTGCCATGCACACGTTAGGTAATTTATAGGTGGCATTCATCAACATATGCACACGAAGACAAGAAAATCAGCGATTCCAAAACTTTTGTAATGTGTAACTTTTATAGTGTGGTTTGGCTTTCACAAAGATTCACACACAACATTTTAAAAGATTCATAAATGAGCCCCAGTGTCATTGTAGATGCAAGAAAACAGGCCTTTTACATTCCATTAATTTTGGGTCCTCCTCTTGAAGATCTTTTCCTTTTAATATTGACCTGTGTGTTTACACTTTTTTCTTAAAATTGATGTTGGACAAATTCAGCAGTTGAACATATTATACATTAGATGATGTGGCAATTTATTTATTTATTTATTTTTACATATGAACACATCAGTGTCATATGTTAAAAAATATTGTTTAATTGTGATCTGTAAAAAAAGATACCACCAGTATCATCAACTTTTTGTATCAACCCATCTTTGCTTTCACAAATGTGGACAGCTCTCGAAGAAAAAGCAACTCACTTTTACTATATTCTCCTATGAAATTGTTATTAATCTCAGTGTCTATCCATTTCTGTATTTGAACTTTTTTACAAAAGTGAATCGGGAAAAAAGCAGAAAAACTCACATAGCTAGACTTTCCTCCATCATGCACATAAACAAACACACACGCACACACAAAGGCGAGACACTCAGTCACTCCGCTTGCATTTCTTGCTTGCTCTGACAGGGAAGACAAGCTGTTGACAGGTAACAGGCACACCCGTCACTGACTTCATTGCACTCTCACCTCACATTCTATTTCTCTCTCTTGTTTTCTCCCTCTCTTTGTTTTATCTCTTCCTCCTTCTCCCTTTCTCTCTGCCATGTTCTCACCTTGACTTTCTTCTCGCTCCTTCTATCGCCTGCCGCAGTTCAATCTCCCTTATTCTCTCTCACTCTCACTCCATCTTTACTTGATAGACAGACGGATTTAACATGTCTATAAACAGAGCTGCAGAGCTGGCAGCATTCTATTTAAATCTAACAACAATCTGTCAGAGTGAGCCCCTGACACACACTTTATCAGGAATGACCTTTGCACGATGAAAACTTTGACACTTTGGATTTTCCACAAGCAAAAGTTGAATAAAATGTTAGTCAATATCCACCCAGCATCAATTGCTCTTTAGCTGTATGTATGATTAACTCCCAAGTGGCGTAAACAGCAACGCATTCACCCTATTTTCGGGAGATTGCGAGCTTCGATCTCGACAATGCCACAGCCTTCCATGGCCAGGAGCCAAGACAGCAAAATTGGTCATGCTCCCAGAGTGTGAGGTATAGCATTACTTTCTCTCCTCTGTTAGTCATAGTGACATTTGCTAATCGTGGGTGTCTGTGAGCTCATACAGTATATGCAGAACAGGACAGACAGTGTTTTCCTCTGGGTGTGTTACATTTCCCTGAGATGCACCATGAGCGGCAGTTTAAAAAGAGGAAGACAAAAGTTGGCTTTGCATGTCTCACAGCCAGCACATGTTACCTTTACCCCTCTCCTGTTGGTACTTGGCATGTGATAGGGGAGAGTTAGTGTTTAGGAAATGGCAAGACCATATTGGGGAGAAAATCGGGGAAGAATCGGCGGGAAAAAAAACTGTATGTATGACAGTGACTCAATACAGCTCTTTTTGCAATCCTGATATTTAAAGTGCATGAAATCAGAGCTTCACTGGAATACAGTTAAGGGATTAAATCGTTGAAAATGTTATGGAGACAATTATGCCAGATAATCCAATTTGGAAATAAAATCTCTAATCACCAGCATTAAGTAATAACAGTATTTATTCATTTTAATTACCAGATATAGAGCAATACCTCATAGTGTGCACACATAGTGTGCTAATAATGAAAGAGTATGCAGTATTTGACTAGAGTTATTGCTGTAAACTGGGACTGGGCATGAGGTAGGCATGGATGGGATGCAGGGCACCATGCACACCCATTCACACCTAGGGGCAAATTAGCATAGTCAGTCCACCTACTGGCATTTTTTTGGCAGCTGGGAGGAGAACCCTCCTCTTCACTCATTTCTGCTGGCAGGCAAAAAAAAAAACCAGCCATTTGTTCATCAAAAACCAGCATGATATTTAATAACTAGCAAAGACCAGCTATGTTGACTATCATAAGCTGGTAGAAAAGCTAAACCATTAAAATCAGTAAAGTCAGCTGGAGTGACCATCATCAACTGGTGATTAACTAGCTCATTAACTAGCTCTACCATCAAACACAGACATACCATATACTGTATTGTTTAACTATCTTTACCAAACATATTTGTTCAGTAGGACTATCTATAACATATAATTAACATAAATACAGGAAAAAATGTTTTTGTGGCTCTTTTAGTTCTTCGAATAAAATATCTGCTTATTACTCACCTTGCAGCATATTACTCTGATACTACTATGACTTATTTTCAGTAAAACGTCTTTTTACTAAAATTAACAGGAAAGGTTTATAGTCTGGATCCACCAACAGGCTCTGAGAGTTGAAGAGGTTGTTGATGATGACCACCCAAATGTCTCCGCAATGTCACAAAATGTCACATATACCATACCTAAAGAGATAAAGTCATAAGCATTCTCTCCCAATGTACCACTAGTATCTCTCCCTGCACATGCACACCTTCTTTCCTAAGCTTGATAGTTTTCCCACAGTGATACTTATCTTACAGGTCATTATGTAAATTATGATCTCTATAGGCTATGCTTATTTATTCTCACCTCACAGGAGCTTAGGTAGGCAAAATGTGGCAATACCTTATTGGTATGAAAAGCTCAGGCCACAGAGCTACCCAACATACAGGACCTAAAATCATGACTGGCTGTGGCCTTTGACCCAACCAACAAACTAGAGATTTGTCAAGTTTGTAAGCATTATGGAAATGATTAGAAAAAGACAAAAGAAAAAGAAAAAAAAAACCCTTATTTGTAGCAGCCTCCCCCTCCACTCTTATTATTTAACTTCCAGCTCAAAAAAGACTGAGTTGAATTGCCCAGACAACTCATAGACACATTGGCATTTATTCACTGTGTACAAACAAGTGCAGATTTGAGTGCATGGAATGACGTTTGGACAAATCTGTCTGATTCATGAAACTGTCATACAACTTCGAAACAAGCGGTGATTTGAGCTCAAATGGTGAGCTTCAGTTGCATGGAAACAATGTCCTGCCCACAAGGGACCCCTTATGGTCTATATGTCATATTCATATGAGACTCAATGACCCAATTTATCCTCATGTACATATAATCTAAATCAGATAGTAAGCCAGATAATAAGCCAGTAAAAGGAAAGCATTCAGAAGGCAGTCATCCAAGGTTTGGGGAAAGTCCAAGGAAAGAAAGTCATTCAATGTCTGTGGAAAGAACAAAGAAATTACAATGAAGCTGAGTTAGAGGTGCATTTGTCTGAGGTTCCTGCAAACAAAAAGACAATTATGCAAGTGCGCTCTGATTTTTTTTTTTTTTTTAAAAAGCTGTTTAAAGCCATAATCAGGATGAAAATTGAACCGTTTTCCAACCTCACCTGCAAGTAATGTGAAATTTACTTATAACTAGATTTTTTAAATTCATTTTAGAATGAGAATAATTTGAATAACTGAAGGCAGATTCAATTAAAGCTGTATATATAAACATAGGTGAGCCAACATATCCATGTTTTATATAAAAAAGAATTCTGAAAGAAACTAATGAATAAGCACGCAATGTCAGACTATATACTGTATATGTTTATGATAGGTCAAATCCTTATTCGTGGGTGGTTAACATAAAACACATACAGCACAGCTGCTTATATACTGTATGTGTCAAATAACATCTGTTTGTATGGTAAGTGGTCTTTTTTTCTGGATTCTCTGGTTTCAACCCACCTTCCAAAAACATGCCAGCACATGAATTGGCTGAGATAAATTGCCCATAGGTATAAATGAGTGTGTGAATGTGTGTGTGCATGGTGCACTGCCATGGAATGCGTCCCATCCCGGGTGTATCCCCTTCTCACGCCTAGTATTCCCAGGATAGTCTCCAGATCTACCGCAACCCCAGATAAAGCAGTTACTGAAAGTGAGTGGATGATGTTCAGAAAAGGTTCATTTCTTCACATGTTCCTTAGTTTGTTTTAGCAAATTTTACTGGCTACCAGCTACTATGGTGAGAAACAGGATTGACCAATTGGGATCATGCATTTTTTCCATTTCTGTTTAAAAGCCACTAGCCAATTAACTAGCTATGCTATGAACATCAAGTTGAAAGCCTGACACACACATACCAAAGAAATCATTTGGTTTTGAAGTTTTGTTGCTCTTTGGGGGGTCGACTAACAGCTACAAAATGCACGGCACTCTCCGCACTGGGTGTCTCCTGTCTCCTGTCTCCCAGCTGTCTGTGTGCTCGTGCTCTGCTGGAGCTCTCCAAACCATTATCACTCTCTTATTCAATCACACCTTCCTTCTGATATTACCCAATCATCCTTTCATCTCTTTCTGCAGGCTGTTTCACAAGTGTGTGTGTGCGTGTGTGTGTTTTAGCTCAGGTTCTGTTTATCTCCTGAGTGTTTGAATGTGAGCGAGAACATTAGCTGTTAAATTATTATCTGTAAATGCCCAAACTACACCAATCCTCACATGCACTTACCTCTGTGACTCGTTATCTGCACACACACACACACACACACACACACACACACACACACACACACACACACACACACACACACACACAAACTAATGCAAACATACAAACAGATCAGTCATCACTCTATCTTGCCAGCCCCATTAAACTAAACCACACACACACTCACAAACATCATAAACTAGTTTCCTTCATAATTATTGATCAATGAAGTTGTTTGTGAGCGAATATGTTTTGTTTGTGTGTATGTGTGATGTTTTATTCAGCACCGATTTACAGTGTGCTCTGTGGGCCTGGCAGAGGACGTCGATTTTGGGCTGATAGCTGTTGATGAGACAGCGAGGTTGTGAGCAGACGGAGGCATGAATATATGGTTGTGATGCTGATTGGGTTGTGCTTACACTGCCTGGCTGGGTGTTAGATTAGGCCTGGCCAGTGCTGTATCAAAGTTCAATACTCCATTAGTTTTGTTTATGTGTACTGGCTTATGCCATTATTGAGGTCACATCAGGCTTGCAAAAGGCACTCAGGCCAATCGCAAAACAGCATGATTTATGGTGAACTGCTAACCCGCCAAGCAAGGCACAGGTAAATATTCCACCCACTGCAGCAAGGACACACACAAAAACACACACACAAATACTCACATACACATTCATGCTGGCTAGCTTGCATGGGCGGATGTCTGCATACACACATTTTAAATGCCACACTCTTTGCGCAGTGTTGGGGAGATGAGAGTGGAGATAGGAAAGAGAGGGAAGTGTTTGAGGGCACTTTGGCATAATGATGGGTTTTAATGTCATATTATCACTTCACTGATAAATACCCTGGAAATCAGCTTTAGAGCCCAAATGGCTAATGTGAATATTCAGTAGTACTCTCCCACTTACAAACACATACACATACCAGTCTCATGAACACAGAAGGCCATTGTCAACTGAAAAAAAGTGAAATTAGATCTCTAGCAATTTCCTCTACAGTCTCTGTGTCTCTATCAAACAATGGCACCATTACTCATGGAAGACAAAATGTAAACTCTGCTGACAAAATCTGATTATTTGATTATGTCTGATAATTTGCTGTGAGTGGATTTGTCATCATTTTGTTTGTTTGCTCATTACTTTGTAAATAAAATACAAATCTGTTCATATTTACATTCAATCAAGACTACCTGAGCCTAGGAGGATAGGATTTTCCCCTCTGGACAACAACACACTAACATTTTATAATATCTGTTAAACAGTGCAGGTGGATAATGACCCTAAACATACTGCGAAAGCAACTCAAGGCTTGACTCAAGTCAAAGAAATGGAATATTCTTCAATGGCCAAGTCAGTCGCCTGATCTGATTTTTCACATTTTAATTCATCAACATTTCTTTAAAATCTGGAGGAAATCCATGCAGTTTAACTTGTTTGATACACAAATGTTTGAAAATTGACATTTCCACTTTCAACATTCATGTTAATACATCAATGTTTATAGTATATGTATGAATGAATAAATTACTAATATTAGCATGCACTGGTCATGAGTAGTTACAGTACACAAGGCTCATGAAGGTTTAATCCCTACAGACATGTGATGACTATGATATTGTCAGTATTAGTGTGTGTATAGTATCCATCTCGTACAAAGTGCTTCTATAACCCAAGTACAGTTGTTTTTACTTACTACATCAAAACGAACATGCTACATACAAACATATTGTATTTTTTACCATGATGACTGATTTATTTACCATCACTAACTTTTCCAAAGATTAGAGTCAGCTACCATAAGGCAGAGTGTGTGTGCATGAACTATTTCGCTGTTCCACATTCAGCCATGCATGGTAATGTTTGGCAGCGGATCACAGAATGTTAGAACTGCACTGAAAGCTGCTGCCATAAGAGCTTTTTTTTTTTTTTTTTAAAGCTCAATTAATAAAAAATGAAAAATCCATAACTTTTTTTCACCTCACTGGTTAAACAAAGTAATTCCCCTGACTTCCTTGCACCTGAGGGGCCGTCACGTCTCTGTGTGTGTTGGTGGGGAGGAGGGGGGACATGCACATTTTTTGCATACACTTGTCAGAACAAGAGCATCACACCTATGCTGCTCCAGATGGTCTTCTTTTTCAATTATTTATTTATCTTGTTTCAAGTTCTTAACTTTGTAATTAAACTTAAGTCATTAAAGTTACAGTAACTTAACGAAGCCGTGAAATTCCCACTGACTTCTGTGAGTACCTTTCTGTTGAGGAGTGAACCACAAATGCTGTTTAGCCCCAAAAACCAAACACAAAAATCAACAACCCATTTAATCCGCTTAAGCATAACTTTATCATAACACTAATCAACAGCACATGTCATAAGTGTTTTTATGATACAAAAGAATGGTAAGTATGCTACAGTCAGTGATGGCTGGTAGCGATATTAGGGCTAAAATCTAATTTCTATCAATAGCTTGACAGTGAAACTATTAGAGATGAGAAATATATTATATCATGCAGTCTCACTGATGGCATGATGCAGGGCAAACTATTGCACATACAGTTCTGTGCAAAAGTCTTGGGCACCCTATTTTGTTTAGTACAAACTTTGTTATAGATTTTTATTTTATGACTTCTACATTATTGATTCAGTACAAAAACCTTTTAGATTTCCAAACATTAGTTTTCCAGCACAAAATTAAATGTTACAGAAAAATGTTTGTATGTCAGTAAAGAAAGCAGTATATTACATAAAAGACAACTTTCAGACAAAAAAACATAATGAAGCCTGCTGGGTTTTGCTGCAAAAATAAGAAGCAAATGCGACAGTCAAAGTCTTCAGAAGAGCTGTCGCTGCTTCTGCAAGATGCTCCGTAAAACTTGCAGCTCATTTCCTTATAAAACTGCACACACTGTACCTCAGACTACTATTTTTTTTTAAAGCGAAGGATCGTCACACTAAATATTGACTTTGTTTCCTTTATTACTGTTTACTGCTCTTTATAGTATTTTTTTTAAAAGTAAAAACATTTATTTTCATTGTTTTCGAAGGCATCTTTGCTCTACAGCATTTCTTTGCTTGTGCCTAAGACTTTTGCACAGTACTGTATATGTAAAGGCAAATAGGCAGCTGGATTCCTGAATCACGCGTTTCAAATCCAAAAATGCTCTACTGTGCTCATATGTTTCCTCTGAATACCGAACATACACTATATGGCCAAAAGCATGCGGACAGCTGACCATCAAACCCATATGAGCCATCACACCCATATGAGCCCCAAACTGTTGGCCCAAACCTGTTCCGGCGTGACAATGCCCCTGTACACAAAGCGATGTGTGCTTCAATTATCTACTTTTAGTTTCTCCTTTAAAAGAATTTTGAGAAAAAAATAAGAAGATAAATAATACGAAGTAAATAATCCACCTTCTTCACCTTCACTATACACGTGACTGTATTTCACATGCAACTTCTCATTATTCACCGCTGATGCCGTGTTGCAGGTGTTTCAGCAAAGCAAGCTGAAAAAGATTTATCTTCAATGCACATGAAATGTAGGGGGCGTTTCACTCTGTGTAATCACCTGACACAACTGTCACTGTTAGGCTGCATGAATCTACACTCTGTGCTAGCCCAGCTAGCCCATTTACATCAGCCACCCCTGGTTACGGTAACACATTAATACTATGTAAAATGATGACTGTGACTCTAATTGTTACCACCCAAGTATTATGATGTGAAATTAACTCAGCAGCTCCTGGCACTCTAAAACCTAGCCAGGGGCTAAAACACTACACCAGACTGCTGAAAATCCCAGTGTTCCATTTCACATTTCTTCAGGCATCCAGAGGGCAGGCGCCATACTGAGTAGTCTGATTGAACAAAGAAGAGCAAAAGAGATTAGTTGAGTCTCTTTGTGTGTGTGTGTGTGTGTGTGCACATGTGTGTATGCACATGCACTTGTGTGTGTATGGGTGTGTGTATGTGCCATCAGTGGTAGAAGCAATGTGTCCAGTATTGCAGTTATCTAAGTCACTAATTCTGGTTACGCTGGTCACTAATTCACACATGGACCTTATTCAATCATCGCCAAGAGTCATATGAGATAAAGTAAGAGGCAATCATTGTCTTCTTTCAAACTTGTAGGGTATGTGAGGGGGGTAAATTATTACTATTAAATATTAGAAATTATTATAAATTTTACTAATAATTCTCTTAATTGTGGCACCAGTCCAATGGACAAAATAATCATGATCAATAATATCATTAACAATCAATAATAATGATGGTGGTTGCGTCAAGATATATAAATAGTCATAATTTGCCTAGTACTGTATCTGAAGAATATTTGATACAGATCAAATTAAGTGACTGCGTTAATAGTTTGTAGAATGCATTTGTGATGAGACAGAAACACAAATAAGTTTAATAAAGTTTAAAAATCATTTGCACAAATCTAGTGAAATAACGGATAGACAAGACAACTGGATAATGAGTAGGATGAAGCTGAATGACAGACATACAGACGGACCAAAAACGTAGGAAACAGTTTGGATAGTATTATATAAAGTGGGCAAAACAGTGGATCTACTTAACTTAATTCTAACTAAACTACCATGCCTACATTGAGGAAAGGTCTGTAGAGAAGCTATATAGTTATGTTCTGATAGTGTCTCCTTGGTTGGTCCTGATCCGTGAAGTAGCTTCAGCATAGTCAGCCATGGCTTCGACAGAGATAGCAGAGAGAGTCCTGGGACTCAGTGGACACAGTTCAGCAGAGATTATCACATCAGGTTTGCTTCTCCAGGGATTGCGGATGAAGGCTTATGACTCTGTGTGGACAGATTTGAGTGGGAATCATGCCAAAGTTCCAGGTGTAGCCTCAGTCAACTTGTCCAGAGATCGTGGACAAGGACTCGCCGTGCACAATTCTTCAGTGGAGACTGCACTGAAGGCCCACAGTTCTCATGTATCTGTGTCTTGCAGCATAGCCTGTTACCCTACTGCCCCCATCAATTGGGCAATTTATGACCATTCCAGGTAGGCACAAAGTGCAGTTTATATGAACAAGAAGTGTCCTTCCTAACTCTGTGTAGAACGTTCTTGGTTATTTTTTTTATGGCAGAATAGGAAGGAGCATAATTTAGGGGTTATATCACTGACAAAGTTCCTATAAACTCAAATTACTCAAAAGCTCCGATCATAGAAGCAAGATAGCTAGTAATGACCCAAGTTAAAATAATAATGAGAATAATAAAAATACAGACCTGTTCCATTGTTTGGAAACACAAATCCAGCATCAGATAAAATGTGTAGTAAGCTAGCAACCATGCCAAACCATCCACAATCAGCCCACATTTAGTGTACCTATTGCCAGGCCTGGCCCATGTTCAATAACAAAATGATTCAAATATGACTAAAACTAGATTCTATTATTATTATTATTATTATTATTATTATTATTATTATTACAAAAGGTTAATACTAAAACAAGTTAAATCAACTGCAAAAATGAACAGTGTGGCTGTTAGCAAGGCAAACACCATGGCAGCACTACTGGCGTTATGCCAGATTTGGACCACATATGTTCGCTATGTGGAAAATGAAAGTCAGTAGTGGTGAGGGAAGAGGATCCAAGCAGCCATTTGACCAGTCTATTGAAGTGACTGGGAATTGATCATCAATGGACAGCCCTACTGAGAACAAACAAAAGAAAAACAGCTTAGACCAGCATAATGCATATTGGTCAAGCAACACAAGCATCAAAACCAGCAGCAGACCAGCAATAACCATGAAAAACTAGCCTGGCCCAAAACGGAAATCATGCTGCTGTAAGCTGGTTTTTTTTTTTTTTTTTTCCAGCAGGGAGAGTCTTATTCCTTCACTGCCTTCATGGTTAGGCCTTCTACTGAGAGTACTGAATTATTGACAGAGAAACTTTTTTTATTCAATGCTACATTTACAGACTCAGATCAAAGTACATTAGCCACACAGCCCAGGGAGTTAGTTGGGTATGGCTAATGATGTTAAATAAGTTTAGAATGGTTTTCTCAGCATTTCTCTACTGTATAATGTCAGAGATGCACGCTGGTTCACAGGAGACAAGTGTCTGGACAAGCATTTACTCAACTTCACCAGCTTCTTCTTGCCTCCTCTATATTCTGGACACCTTCAGCACTACTGTATGTCCTCAAGAATAGAGGCATAGCATTTAGAAAAGAAAGTCAACATTAACTTTTGAGAACTGAATTCATAAATGATTTAGGGAGGAGTACAAAACTTTCCAGAAGTTGTTCAGATCTGCCAAGCAAGTTAGTGAAACAACTTTGCAAGAGGCAGAACAAATATGATGAAAACATGGAATCCCTTTGAAAAAGACAAACAAACTGGACTGAAATTCATTCAGTTGAGGTGCAACTCATTAGTTTGGCTTTACACACATTTAGACAGATAATAGGTGAACCAAAAATATTCGTACACGCACACACAAACAAGAACACACGCACACATTCACATAATAGTAGGTTCATTACATTGACCATAGATCAGCTGGCTTACTGAGTTCACTCAATTATGAAAAAAAAGTTTTTTTTTTTTTTTTAAAGTGAGTCACTCAATTTCCAGAAAAAAGCACTGTGCTCTAAGATGAGAAACTAAAGATACACAAAGGAACAGTAATGGTAGAATTCCTGCGCACTTTGCTGTAAACCAACAGGGAAAAGCATCATTTAATATCGGGTCTGATTGGTTGAAGCCAGTGAAACAACCCTCCCCGACAGAATTTCATTCAGAAATAGTAACAATACACAGGGAAACTGAAATTGCTTAGAATTTTCACAGAGAAGAGCGGCAAAAGGCTGGACTTTATCAGAAGAGTGGCTACTGCCATCAGGTACAGAAACAGATCTTCTGAGAAAATGTCTGTACGGGGCTGCTTATTTTTCAAGTCACACAAAATTAAAGGGAAGCTGCTTTTGGGTCCACAGAGGAGGTAGGGCTGCCAAGCTTATGAAGATTTCAAGGAAAGCCAAGGACCTCAAAGGCAAACATGTTGAATTTCAGCTAGTGGTCTGAATGCTGGATTTGGAAATGCTCTGACCTTTGTGGGAAAGAAAGACCTTGTGCTGTTTTCTGAGTTTTAATATGCTTCCTTGCTATGGTAGAAGCTCTGTGAATCATTTTAAAACCAGACTAGGCTTTGTTCTTTTTGTATGTCATATCCCTAAAAACGATGATGTACTAAAAAAAAATCAGCATTGCTAAAACTTGTGTAAAACTGTCAGGAATCTCTAGTTTGGGTTAGCCTATGAAAACATATGCACACAACTATACTTTAACTTGCCTAAATTACAATATCGTTGGCACAGCAAATCACAGTAGGCTACGCATCCAGTGAGATGTAAAGCATTAATATTTCAAAATGGACTTTTAACTTAAGTTGCCAACTCTGAATACGGCTTGAATACGGTCCCTAGAGTTTCAATTTCTCAGATCAATGGATAAAGATGCAGGAAAACCTATAGTGTAGTTAATGTTTTTTTTTTCAGTTGCATTTTAAACTATTTGAAAAGATGTAAGGGGACATATCAACCTTTAAAAGCTTCAAAAGTGATGCACTGAGAATTCACTGGCTCCTTGGTTATAAATCAATTGAAAACAACTTTAAATAAAGTTGACAAACTTCATGAGAAATGTCAACTGAAACAATTCAGACAATTTTGTGATTATCCTTTCATGGCTTATCTCAGTCTTTTTTTCTTCCTACTAGTTTGTTGTTCCCATTGCTCTTGTTTGTCATTATAGTCACCTTTTTATTCCTGCATCTGTTCATACTGTCATTTTCGAATCCCTGCCATGTTGAACCAGGACGCTCACTAGAGACAAACGTGGCTAGATAACATGGACATCTTGCCTCCTAATGTGAACACAGTGTACCTTGCCTCTGCTCTGAGGTGACAATTTGGCATGCATTTTAATGCAGAATGAATTGTAGACAGTCATTATTTACAGAAACAAATCAGCATTATAATATTTGTTGCTGCTCATGCTACCAGATGAGTACAGGGATCTATGGTGAGGTAGGAAGAAAATCTCATGGAGATTTATGGAACGACCATATGAATTTCAGTTGTGTCTTATGGCTGTCAAATTTAATTGGCAGCTGTTCTGATATTTTCAGCACGTTGGGAGACTGAGCAAATGATGGAGTTGTTTCACCCCTGAGGATAGAGGTCTTCAGAGTTTGACAGAGAGTGAGAATATGTGAACTTCTTTTGCTGTCTTGTAGTGTTATCAGATTTTAATATTATTAGATTTTTAATAACATTAATTAACTCATATGATTATTACAGGTCTGTAAACACATAAAATATATAGCTTGCATCTTTTAACACATTCCATCCACATTCTTTTAACACATTGGGATAGGTTCCAGATCCATAGTGTCCCTGACCAGGACAAAACAGTTATTCTTACACTTGGCCTCTGTGTCTGCTTCTGGAACTAAGAGTGTGTGTTTTACAGGTTAGCTGAATCAGCTAGCTACAAAAAATGTTAACTTCCTGCACTACAAATCAAACCCTGTGCTTCTTTATCAGCTTGTACTTGTGCTGCATTCAGCTTTGGAAGTGGGTAGCATTTGAGCTAAATGGAGTGGGAAAAAACAAGGACGCCTCCATGTTTGTCTTTTTTTTTTTTTTAGCAAGAAGCTATGTATATTTACTTCCTCAAAACAGCAAACTGTATAGTCAGTGTTAAAGATTTAACAAGTGAATACAGCATGTCTGTATGTTGGTTGATATAATTGATCTAAATACTAGCATATACAGCATAATTCATTTAAAGGTAAGAGTGCTATTTTGTTCACTGTTGATGCTGTGCACAGCCATGTTGATTTGATGTCACTTGCTGAACACCGTGAGTTCCTGAGAAGGAATTCTGAGTTGAGAGGTGCTTTCTTTGGTTTTTTTCCTGGTTGGAGTTCAGGAATTTAGCTAATTAGCTGGCTTACTTTAGCATAACATATTTGCTTTTTGTCAAATAAGGCCTGTGTTCAGATAAGTAAAACTTACCATAGAAGATGCAGTCTTGTCTTATTACAAATATCATATAAAATAACATATTGCTATGATATTTGAGTATCAAATTTAGAAATCAAATTCAACTATATTGTCCAGGCTTTTGGATGGCCTCCAGGAAGGGTCCTGGTTAGTCAGGTCCACCTATAGAGTATTACTGTATACTGTATGTGTGATGTGTATAGGGTTCAGTATATTTGTGTGTGTGAAGTGTATGTACCTTTATATATGGATTATTTATTTATGGGTATTTTCAGTGCAAGCCACTGTAGCCTTGGTGTTATGAATTAATAAAAGTGTGAAGCTGTGTGTCCACAAAAATGGAGCATGGCTGTTTCTCTCCAAGTTACAGCTCAAGACAAAGGCGGAAATTAGTTTTAAACTGCAGTGTAAGCTGGGTCATACAGGACTATGGATGTCCTGCTTGGGTTCTCTCCTTCTCTGCCCTTCACTCTTCTGCATTGGCTCTCTAAGGAAAGAAGGGAAAATCAAGCTCAATGGCCAGCCTCCTGCTCCCTGTGGATACCATGGATATTATCACTACGGAAACTGGTACTGGCTGCCTTTCCCTGGAGCACGATCCATCCTGCTAAACCCAGAGCGAGTGCAGTGACGATAGAGAGCTTTGTGTGTAAGCAAAAGAGAAAGAGAGAGAAAGCAAGATGGTGGGGAAAAGAGAGAGGAAGAGTGAGTTGGGTTTGGTGGGAGACAGATAAGTTTTGAATCGGTGATCCACCCCCATATGCATTTTTTTTTTTCCAGCACCATCTGACACACACACACACACACACACACACACACACACACACACACACACACACACACACATACAGTTACTGGTGAAAATGACAGCTGAATGTATGGTTGCAGCTTTGCTCTTCTCCTGCCTTCATTCCAAACCCTAGTTATTATGGAACACAAAATAATTCAAAAAGGTAGCACCCACACACACAGTCTTTAGGTTTAATTGGCCTTCTTGCATGGGAGAGAACATCCGTCTCACAGTAATTAAAGTCAGGGAGCAAGGGAGGACAGAGAAAGGGAAAAGGAAAAGGAAAGGAAGAACAGGGAGCACAGACCATGAAAGATGGTGGTGGAGAAGAAACCGAAGGGAGGAAAACAGTGAGAACGTTTCAGTACTCAACACTGTCATAAGAGCTGTGTGGCACCTGAATGATAAACTCTGTTGATATCACTTCTACTCATGTCAACCTATTTAAAGGCTCTCTGCAAACTTCCACTCTCTGTCCACTCCTAATTACGTAAGGAATAAAACATGATGGGGCATGCTGTTATAGGAAAATAATCAATGATATTTTCATGCAGCCTGACACAAAGCAGAGTTACTGTTCCAAAAGTGTTTTGTTCCTCTTTTACTAGACAAAGACTATAAATATAAATTTGTCAGTGAATGACATTTCATACCTTTTATCTGTTTACTATTTCATTTCATGTTGTAGAATATTTGCAAGACTAGTCAGTGTTATCTCCACCGGCCTCTTTTTTTCTCTCTCTTGAAGTTCAGTTGAATTCTCGAATCAGAAGGTGTGAATTAATTTTCTATAAGTGCACAGCTCTGACAGTAGGTCCGACTCTAACTCTTAATCTAAATGATTAAATAACAAAAATAATCATAAAAGTTTTATATTAATGAGATAGCTCTAATACTTTATTGTTCCTATAGTAACAGTGCATAACAGGGGACATGACATGGCAGATGCTCCACAAAATCTAAGTGATTAAAAAAGTGTTGTTGTTTAACAAAGAAAATGTCTAGTCATTGGTGTGGTGAAGCTTTTTGTTAGGAGATGTTTATGTAACATTTCTGGAACAAATGTTGGGTGTTAGCACTTTGTAACAGTCAGTAAAGTCTAAGACAGAGAAGTTCTGGTTTCTCAGTAACATGACAAGCTGCATGTTTTTGTCTTACTAACTTCAAAAACAGAATACAAAGGCTGGTGAGGGAATGACTGTTTTTAGTGCACTTCTTGTGCACAGTAAAGCAGTTTGCACAAGTTTTTACATGTACATCATAAATTTTTCAGTGTATACAATATAAGACCAAGAACACCAAACTTCTCGATGAATTGAATTCACATTTATTACCGTTCATTATGGTTACTATGGTGGACATGTTAAAACCTTGGTTTACAAAACCATGACATTTACACTTACAGCATTTTGCAGGTTTTTGCAAATGCTTTGTAGTCTCCATTAAATAATATCCTCACACTAGTATACGTAGTCTCAACTAAAACCCTGTTAGAGTGTGTAGAAGTTGGTACAGATATGAAAACAGAGTACAATTTTTTTTTTTTTTTTGCTTATTTAAGTGCTTAGGGAAGATGTTGGTGTTCAGTCCACGTTTGAATATGTGAGCCAGTGACTCAGCTATACGGACAGCCAGGAATGACATGTCTTAAGCTATACAAGTGTATTTCAACTGAAAAATAAAACATGTTTTATAATCATGGATAATTTTCGGAATTGTATACACAGTTCAACAATGCATTGTGGAGTGGCCAAATGTGCACAGTGTATTTATAAAGAACTTCAGAGCACTTCTTACAAAAGAGGAGAATTCTAGCCAAACTGAAACCAATTCATCTTGTACTCACCAGCACTTAAGCTTCAGACACAGACTTGACACAAGATTAAGATGCGTGAGCACAGACGGTGCTGGGCTAAAGCCATTTACTATGTAAACATGGATATGTCTCTAATTTTTAGAAGCAGACACAGATATCAGGATGAGATGTTTTTCTGCTGCTGGTGGAGTCGATTAAGAGCTTTAATCAGTGAGTCAGTGGATATAATTAAACCCATGGGATTGGAGTTGAATTTATGCTAATTAAAAACACTTGCTTCACACATTGCCAAAGACACCGTCATGTCTCTTGCTTATAAATGCACACATGCACGCTCAAGAAACATACACAGTAAATACAACAATAATATTTGTTTAGATAAAAAAGCCAAAGATAAAAAAGAGTAGTATCGACTGAATCAGAATGAGGACTCAATCCTGCGGGTAGGTGTTGGAAGGAACCTTGCTTTGTTCGGCTAAAGAAGGAGAGAGACAGAGCACAGGAAAACTGCGATCGCCAAATCCATTTGCTTCTTTACAGTGACACTGATCAATATCCTGATCCCACAGCCTGCCTAACCTGCATGAACAAGAGATAACCTTTAAATTCTCACACACTTTCCCTGCCAGTAATACCAGCTACTGCAGCCTAAACTTCTCATTCAGACCGCAAACACTCTGGTGACATTTCAGCTGCAAGCAATGCCTTTGTTCTATCTGTCTGTGTGTGCACATGTGCATGTGTGTGTGGGAGCTGTGGCACTCGGTCTATCAGATTCAAACTCCAGAAAGCCTGGCCTGTTCTGCTCTTTGTGCTTGGGCCATTAGAAGCTGACATTTGGTGTTGGTGGGGCAATCCAAGAGCATTGATCTGAAGGAGGGAATGAGGGAGAGAATGAGAGAAAATAGAAGAGAGAGAAGTGAAGAAAGGAGACGATCAATAGGCTTTGTGGAGTTGCGGGCCTGGAGGGCATGCAGGTATGGAGTAGGCCGAAATCTGAGAGCAGAAGAGAGAAAGAGATGAAACGGTTGGGTGGATTTACAAGTCCACCCAACAGAGCTAATGTTAGCTGTGAGAGAAAAAGAGAGAGAGAATCCTGGGTAAGAGTGAGAGACTGAGAAACCTCCAGCACGAACACTTGATCCAATCAATACTCATTTAGTAATTTACCATGACTGCAACAATATGAGCTACAGAAAATGATGTGTTACCATGGCAACATACTATCCAGTACCAGAAGATTTCTAGAGCTGTTTGCAAGTTTGTGGGAGTGTGAATGCATGATCATGTGTTTGTTCCTGCACACACACACCCACACACACAAACAGACACACACACACACACACCTACACTCCCCCACACACAATACGTCTCTGTGTGAGCACACACCTTAAGTGTTCATTTGCATCACATATAGTATTACACTGAGTGTTATAGCTGAATTTAATGCACTAATTAATTGTTTACAATCAAGTTATACAACATTTTCTTAGTCTGTGCATGCATGTGTGCTAAACCAGAAGAGCAGACAAGAACATTACTATGACATGAATAATCAATGAGGAAATTTTGCTGCCAAAATCAGTCATCTTCAAAATTGAAACGAAAAGCTTCCTAGCCTCCTCTTTTCTGCCTCCATCTCTTCTTCTCTTCTCTTCTCTTACTATCCTGAAATAGTCAATACAAATAATGTGGAATAGATCAACAGCAAGAACTGTCACATATTATAGGCTGAGGTATTATTGGATAAGTAGCTAACTAGCTGGCTTGTTACTGTATATTGCTTTTTTATTTATTTGATTGCGAGATGATAAATACTGATCAAAGTATTTTCGCAGAGCTCTATAGGCACTGAATTATTTTATAGCATGAGTTTTAAGGTTTTTTTTTTAAAGAAGCTCGATACCACACCAACATTTTTATTATCCTAACCTTTATATTTTGGTCCCTAAGACCCCAATTTGTCTGTTCTTTTACCTAATTAAAATGAATTTTACCTAATTTGGCCGCAAAGTAGGAGAGCATATTTTAGAAAAGCAGTGAAGTCTGTGTAATATAGAGCCAGTCAAATTTAAGTAAAATGTAAAAATATAAAACTATCCAAATGCATTAAGTATCAAGTTGATAAAACAATGTGTTTTTTTGACCTGTTATAAAAGGGGTCTCCAGGGTACCAAACATGACATGAGGGTTAAAATAAACTTTATGAATTTAATTTAATAAACTTTACTATTAAAGGTTAATTCTACAAGCTTAATGGTTCTTTAATAGTTTTTCAGGATGTTCTCCACAACAAAGTATTTCCCTATCAGAAAATAGAACATTTTTACAAAGCAAAAAACCCTTATCTAACCAAAGAACGTTTAATTCCTTTAAGGCTTCTTTTTTTAAGAGGATATATTGACTTACAATTTCCAGTTTCCAGACATGAACTCGAGAAGAAATTATGACTTTGAGTATGCCAAATTACCAATGTAGGTGCTGGAGTAGCATCTCATCAGCTTCAAAGCCTGTGGGTAGAGCTGGCAGGGGCATGAAACTCAAGAATTTTGAGAACTGGTCAATAGATGGTTATCATATATGGCGGGACAGCAGGCGTGAAGTTATGGAAAAAAGGTATACACCAATCAGCCATAATATAAAACCACCTGTCTAATATTGTGTAGGTCCCCCTTGTGCCACCAAAACAGCTCTGACCCATTGAGACATGGACTCCATAAGACCTCTGAAGGTGTGCTGTGGTATCTGGCACAAAGACGTTAGCTGCAGATCCTTTAAGTCCTGTAAGTTGCAAGGTGGGGCCTCCATAGATTGGACTTGTTTGTCCAGCACATCCCAGAGATGTTCGATCGGATTGCGATCTGGAGAATTAAATTTTCTGCGATCTGGAGAATTTACGGTTTTCCAGCAGGACATTGCCCAGAGCATCACACTTCCTCTGCCGGCTTGCCTTCTTTCCATATTGCATCCTGGTACCCTCTCTTCCCCAGGTAAATGACGGACATGAGCCTGGCCATCCACCTGATGTAAAAGAGAACGTGATTCCTCAGACCAGGCCACCTTCTTCCATTGCTCCATGGTCCAGTTCTGATGCTCACGTGCCCATTGTAGGTGCTTTTGGCAGTGGACAGGGGTCAGCATGGGCACCCATACAGCCCCATACACAACAAACTGTGATGCACTGTGTGTTCTGACAAGTTTCTTTCATAGCCAGCATTGACTTTTTCAGCAATTTGTGCAACAGTAGCTCTTCTGTGAGATCGGACCAGATGGGCTAGACTCCCAACACACAACAATGATCCTTGGGTGCCCATGTCCCTGTTGTTGGTTCACTGGTTGTCCTTCCTTGGAGCACTTTTTTTAGGTAAGAACCAATGTATACCGAGAACACCCAAGAAGACTTGCTGTTTCTGCTCTGACCCAGTTGTCTAGCCATCACAATTTGGCCCTAGTCAAAGTTGCTCAGATCCTTACGCTTGTCCATTTTCTTGCTTCCAACAAATCAACTTCGAGAACTGACTGTTCACTTGCTGCCTATATCCCACCTCTTGACAGGTGCCATGGCTAATCAGTGTATATTGGCCAAGGATGCCTGTCACTGTGACAGATCACTCCTACCCCTTCTTTTGAGGCATCTGTGTATGGGAATTTGGGTGCTTTAGGATAGGGACTGTGGTGAAAGCTTGTCTGAAGGCTTTGAAGCCTGATCAGCCTATGTGGTCCAAACTATATTTTTGCATAAATGTGAGATGAATACTTTCTCCTAGTGATTTCAGGCACATGGACCTTATACCTTTTGGTAAACAGATTATTCATAAACAGATTATTTTCCACCAGACTTTGCAGGACCCTATTGACCTGTTGAGTTTGAATGTGCAAATGAATTGGAAAGCATTAAAACACCATCTATGTATGCCATGACAAATCTACCCAACCTACAGTGGGGTCCAAAAGTCTGAGAGCACATTGGAAATCTGGGATTTTTTTTTTCATTTAAAATTGAAAATAAAAAGAAGCTTTCAGAATTTTTAAATATTTAAAACAAAGAAAGGAAATGTTCAATATCTTGAATATTTATTATTCAAGATACTGCACTATTTCTAGGTCCCTTTTAAATGTAAGCATTGTGATTTTGAACTGAAAATTTGTGATATTGACCATGTTAACTGCTTTGTACAAAAGGTGAGATTTTCCTCATGTCTAATGTCTTCTAATGAAGCATGTGTTTAGACCACATGAATCTAAAATGGATCATAAAGTTTTGCACAAACTTGTGGGGTCCATGCCAGCCCAAGTGCACACTTGTAAATTCATGTAAATATTTAAAAGATTCTACTTTTCACTCAAATTGTTGCCAACTATATAATTTGTAATGAAAATTTTTGTTTTAAATTAGAAAATAATGCAAAATAGAAGCATTTTCTCTAGTGGTCTTTTGGACCCCACTGTAATGCTAAAAACAGTATTAACAAAAGATCAGAAAACATTGGGGGTACTGACCAGTTCGTACAGCATCTCTAAATATTTGTAGTGACCTGTCAGGGTGCTAATACCCCTTACAAATCCTGATCAGATTATAGGCACTTTTGAGGTCTAATTCTGTATAGCTAATAGCTAATTTCAATTATGCAAAGGCAGAGGGAACATGGGGAAATGGATATCAATATTTAACTGTGACCAGACTGAGGCTGTGACAGTCAATACACAGCCAAATTCCAAATCCTGCTGAAGTTAGGTGGAGGGTCTAAAGTAGCTAGTTGTTGGAAACCCCCCATTATATACTCTTCCATGGCCTGGTTCACAGCTGGGGACAAAGGATAAATGCATGACACAGGGGGCATGGAGTTAGACAGTAAGTCAATAGCACATTCGTAGGATCTGTGGGGAGGAAGAGCACATGCTTTAGCCTTGTTGAACGCCTCTCTGTATCCAGAGTTTTACCTTGGGGCTCTCTAAAGTGGTTGATGCAATAATAATGACAGGACGAGAAATAGTACATGACATTGGTAAAATCAGGTTATTATTTCCTGTCCTGCTCAGGAGATTTGGGGGTTATATTTTGTAACAATTGCAGTCCTTACTCAATGGGGAAATTAGGTGAGTCATGAGAAGAGATGTCACCTCACTGTGAATGTCACTAGTATCAAAGTAAATGGGAATAGTTGGATGACTGGCTTGCCAACTATGGCTTGAACATGGATCACTTTCACTTTCAGATTCTGCTAGTGACGCACTGTATTCAGATCTGTGAAGTTTCCAGCTGCTCCAGTGTCCATGAGTGCTGAATAATGAAAGGGACCTTAATGATCATAGTGTATTGTATCATAACAGGAATGAGGAAAGGTTGCATGCCAATAGATTGCCATCCACAGACTGAACAGAAGAGACTTTTGAATAGCAGGTTGATAGGGTACTGTCTAGTGCAGTGGGAAGTCGCTCTGCAGTAAAAACACAGACCCATCAATTGCTGTTAATCTGGCATTGCTGATCTGCAAGGGTTCCCTCTCTCAGGTTTCCTTCTCTCAGCAAGTTGTTAATCAAGACAACTGGCCACGTCAATGAGTAAGTCCAAAGACAGGTGACTAACTCTACAGGCCAGTTCAGGGACTAAGCCCTCGACAAAAAAGCAGCAATGAATACTGGTTTGTTCCAGACAATACCTGCTGCCAGGTTTCTGAACACAGTAAACTCTGATGTGCCTTGCTGTAATTTAAGGGTTACTATGCACTCCCTTGCACCTTTTCCTTTGGAAGGATAGTTAAATACATTACAACATACAGTAAGTTGACAAAAGAGTCCTATGATTGCACATCCTCACCTACATTTAGCCCAATGTCAGTGGCCAATCCAACACCTTGCCTGTGAAAAAGTTGCTTTATATTCAATTCAATTCAATTCAATTCAGTTTATTTGTATAGCGCTTTTTACAATGTCATTGTCTCAAAGCAGCTTTACACAAACAAAAAAGTAAGATGAAGTGTGAGAGTGTGTCTGAAGAGCAAGCCGAGGCGACGGTGGCAAGGAAAAACTCCCTGAGATGGAGATAGGAAGAAACCTTGAGAGGAACCAGACTCA
>CM040993.1:5880394-5938401 GCA_022985145.1 Pangasius djambal | reverse complement strand
GGTGGGCTCGCCTGGGCCTTGGCGTGAGCCGCGGCTTTGGCTGAGCGACTATGCCGCCGAATCGTCACCCATTCGCCCCGCTGTGAGGGCTCTGGCGCCGGAGTCCGTGGTTTGCTAACTGCCCTAGCAGCATCCAGACTATCCGCTACAGGTAAGCTAGGTTGCTTAACATTACACTCACTAGCCCTAACTAAAGTCTTAGTCTTAGTCTTAGTTAGCTTTATTGGATGGAACATGCTGTGACTCTTAGATGACTCTTAGATGCACCTCGTTTGTACTTATTGGGTTGAGTGATTAGTACTTGATTAGAAACAGAAGAAACAGATTCATAAGACTATAACTATTGTAAATGGTTAGTAAGGTCACCTAGCATGACATGGATAGCAGTGATTTTGGGTTCTCAGAAATTACCTGAGTGCTACCAAAATGAGAAATTATTCTCTTTTTCACTCCTCACTCATTTGAATTATTATGTCACACTGAATTTTACATTATGTCAGAGAGAGAGAGAGACACACACAGGATGATTATTGAAAATGTGATCTCCTATGCTGTGCTACTAAATTATATAGGAACACTGCAGTTGTGAGATTGTGGTTATGGCTTTATTACCTTTTGCACACTTTTACAGACTGGTCAAAAGCGTTCTGCAAAAATGTATCAGCTTCAAATATAATAAAGTGGCACCTATGCAGAAATGAATGACAGATTCAGCATGTACACACACACACACACAAACACAGGCAATTACACTCTCAACTAACATCAAAGTAAAAAATTAAGCAAGCATTTGTGTTCTGTCTACAAGGAAGGTTCGAATAGTCTCTTTGCTGTTGGCATCGTCGCTTCCTATGAGATGTGAAGTGATCCGGCCCGGATGGCGTGCACTCGGATCCTTTCTAACTCCCCGTGCGCTACTCCTCCACATGGCTCTTGCTCCCAATTTTAATGAGCATGCGGCCTTATCTATAAACCCTCGGGATTGGCACAGACCATGCTGCGATTTCCCACTGGCAAGCGACAGAGAGACAAGAGCAGGAGAGAGATATAGTAAGCAATGCTGCTTCTACAGCATATACTGTACCATACAAGGCACCAGCAAACAATCAAACCTCCTGCCCACCACATATTTCTTATATAGTTATCTCTCTTTCATTGCACATTCATTAAAATGAGGTGTGACTTGACATTTTCTATCACTGCTTGCATTTCAATTCAAGGTTTCTGAGTTGGTGAAGAAGAGGGTGAAGCCTCGGGGCTCGGCTCCAGCTGCATAGAGTTGCATATGAAACCTTCTACACATGGATAAGGCAAAATTGGACATGGGCTCTGGCTCAGCCATGCGAAGAGGTGAAGTGTGTGAGTGGTTTAATTAATTAAGAAAGAAAGACTCCTTGTGCAGATACAGCTGAAGGGAGCTCTGTGTAGCTTAAGGGTCTCTTTGTTAAAAGGTCTCTGTATTGATTCAGCAAGCCCATAAATTCACTGTGATCTAAGTGACCATTCCTTTAAAGCATTAAACGCTGAACCTGTGTGGGGCTAAACTGCTCTAATTAGCCTCCAGAACAAGATAAATGTTACAGCATCCCCACCACACACACACACACACACACACACACACACACACACACACACACACACACTTATAAAGTTGCCTAAATGGTCATAACTACTAATCACTGGAAGTTTAAATGGTTACCTATTCCTTCTCACCAGTCATGTGATTCCAAAATTATTGGGATGCTATAAGTTCAGCATATAGTTCAGCTGGAAGCTGCACATACAATAACTCGAACTTTCACTCACTCACTGTCTGTAACCATGTTGTCCTGGCCAGGGTCAAAGTGAATCCAGAGCATATCTTGGAAATATTGTGCAGGAGGCAGAAATACACCCTGGATGGGATGCCAGACCATCGTAAGGCACCATACACACATACACACACACACATTTACAACTGGAGACAATTTATCTTAGCCTGTAAGCTAATGTCCTAATGGGCTGAATTTAATATTAAGGATGTTAGAAGAGGGGTAAACACATCTCCATTACTGGAGCATGACACCCTAATTTAGACACATGTACTTTTGTGTGAAGTTCCACTTAGAAACTCACTGTGCTCCGAAGTAAACAGTGTATGTTGCACACTGTCCTCTATGGAAACAAGGAGTGCATGTTTTAGAAACCAGGTGTGCCGTTGTCTACTATTCAAATCTAGTTTCTTATATTGTACAATCTGTGATAGCCAATAGAACATAGGTAACACATTTTCCTTTGTTTTCCTGTATATACTGCCTTCTCATCCAATATTAGGTTCCATTTCCATAGTGGGCTAAAAGTAAGAAACAGGCCCCGTCTCTAAATCTCTAACTGTTTAACTGAAAAACTTAAGAGTGGCAATCAGGAGCAATCCGGAACAGCATGATAAAGTCTGCTTGAGGTAAAGCTACAGCTCTGTAAATGCAGAGTAATACTTTGGATGTGAGCATGAAAAAATAAAATGACTTGAGCATTACTATATGTGTTAGGGTGATGCCACATCTGGGAGAATAGTATGCTGTGATGTTTATATCAATCTCATCAGATGTAAATGAATACAAAGTCTCAGATCTTATGTTTGTGCCTTTTATCCTTTTTATTAATAGGTAACATGACCATCTATCATAGTTTGCATCACTGATGCCATTTATATATTTGTACAGCACCCGTTTCTGCTTATGAGACCTATATTCTGTAGACTACTAGTTATGAAAAGACTAACTGTCAAGTGACATCAAACTAAAACACCTCCCAATCCACCTGCACAATCACACATACACCACACACACACAAATGTACTTTATTCTGTAGGTTTAAAAAAATGCTGCAGGACAGTGTGCTGTTCTGTTTTCTAGGTTAACTAAGTGGATGTGCTGCCAAATCACATTAGGCTGAAAAGTAAATAATTTTTTTTCTGGTAGTTTCAAGACAGTTGCAGGGCATTCTAGGGGTAAAGAGTTGCTAGATAGTCCTATGAAATGTATCTGTTTACATGACACATTTAATTAAGGGCACATTGCCATCTGTTCATGAAATTCATAATGAAAATGAACACTTTGCCTTGTTGTCAATAAATAAGAATGCTCACTCACTGTAAGACTGCATAATATGCTGGACCATAAATGTACACTGACTAACAGACTTCCCACTGCTGAAATGTGCAAGGTTCAAGGGGCATTTTGCAGAACTATACTTTTTATTTATTGGGGTAAAGATGTATCTGAATACAAATATATTATTCAGAATGAACAGATATTGTGTTCTAAACAGATACAGACACAAATAGACTAGGATAGGAAAAGGATCGGAAAGGTTCACAGGACATCAGGACTGAGGTCCCACAACCAAAAATCCACACAAGTGAAAGTTTTTACTTTCATGTGGGAGTGAGCAAGCAGTCAGATATGAAGCTCACAGAACAAAGAAAGATTGCAGCATCTTTAGTAACTGACCTGTTCCAGGTCACGGTGGTTTACATTAATCTACCAATGTGTACATATAATGGTAAACAGAATTGGGACACTTCTCCTGGGTTTGGAGGGAAATGAGGAAACGGGAGGCAGGCTTGGGACAACTCACAAAAGGGTTCTTTATTGGCCATTACTATTTGCTTGCTAGCTAGTTTGTGAACTATTACTCTTTTGTGGGATGCTTAGGAGCTTAGCTGGAGGTCATGTGATGAGGTTGTGGACTAAGCATCATGGGAGTTTTATTCTGCAACTTAAGGACATAAAAAGGTAATGTTACATTTTGTAAAAATAAATCTGATCTTTTAACCAGCCTGCAAGCAACTCAATCTCCTTCAAAATTCATCAAAAGAATTGACCAAAGTTTAGCATCCATGAGCAAAATAAACAGCTTGTGAGCTAGCAGGGAAGGTCAGGTATAGGTTATGTAGGCCCTATTACCCTTAAAAATTGGAATACAGCATTATGAGATCACATATTAGCATCATGTTAATAATTTCTTGTGAATTTTAGCCAATTATTTTGAGACACATCTACTCCACCCACACAATTGAATATTTGCCTAGTGAAAAGATTATTGCTAGCCACCAGCTGTTTACATCTGGCTCACTAACATTTACTACCAGACTGTAGGCTACTAGGCTGTTTTTGGTATCTAATTAATATGAATTTAATAAGAAGGAATAATAAATATTTCCTACAGGCCTTGTTTCATTCTGGGAACACTAAACTTGTTTTGCCAGTTTGCCTATTGTACAATTTAAATAATAAAAGCCAAAACGTCCTGAACCTAGATTAAATGGTTAGCTTGTGGCATATTCAGTCTCTGTACTCGTCTGCATTGACAGGCATGGCTCCATGTGCCTGCAGTCAGTCAGTAAATGTTAGAGCAGAGGAGAAGAATATCTAACCATCCTCCTCCAAAGCCACACAAGAGCCCATACCAAGCATGGTACCATTAAAATGAAACATTACCATTAATTTTTTGCTGTATGTTTGCTGTTGCTATGCACATATTTTGAACTATCTTATAGTTATTATGTTTGAAGAGGCACCTCCCCAACACCCCACAACACACACACAAAACACAAATGAAAGCTATAAAGCCACTTCATGAGGCAGTACATGTACTTAACTGTCTTGATTGTAACTTGTTATGATGAAATTGGTCAGTTGATCATCATGCTTCAACATAATTCTGTACGTTTTAAATAAATAGTTCTTATTGGTGTTTATCTCTTTATCAGTTAACTTCAATAACCATTTTTTTGTATGCGTGGTTCACAGACCATTCTAGACCTTCATCTCAACAATCTAAAATTGCTGTCATTCTTATCAATCAGCAAACTGTCCCTAGCCTCCACTTGATTTGAACTGAACCAAAACAGTATATATATATATATATAATGTCAGAACTTTTTCCACCCTCAATGTGAAATTACAACGTATAAAAGTTAAAAGTTAGTAAGAAATAAGAAAAAAAAAAGTTACAATAACCTGGTTGTATAAGTGTATACACCCTTTTATATTTGGGGATGTGGCTGTGTTCAGCATGAACCAATCACATTCATTCTCATGTTCAAAAGTAATTATCATAGAGCTATCATCAATGAAATTATTCTGTTTAGCCCCAAATAAAGATCATCTGTTTCTGTAGGATTTTCTTCACATCTTCTTGGTTTCATCAGACTGCTGAAGCTGTGGTCTGCAAAGAACTTACAAAGCATGCATGGTATCTCACTTGTTGAAAGACATCGATCAGGAGAGGGGTATAAAAGATTTTTCAAAACATTAGATGTACCATGGAACACCATGAAGGCAATCATCAACAAATAGAGAAAATGGAGCACCACAGTGAAATCACCAAGAACAGGACGTCCCTCCAAATTTTTCAAAAGGACAAGACAAAAACTTACCAGGGAGGCTGCCAAGAGACCTACAGCAACATTAAAGGAGCTGCAGGAATATCTGACAAGTACTGATTCCTCTCTGCATGTGACAACAATCTCTCGCTGTATGTAAATTTATGACCCCAACTGTATTTGGTTTATTTAAATCTTAAACAAGGAAAAATAGATAAGTGTTCAAGATATTTTCACTTTCACACATATTTTCAGATGCCATTTTCTGCAGTGAAGATCCACACTGCAAAACATGATATCTTAGCAAGTGACGATATCTTGAATAAAGGAAAAGTTATCTGCACTTTCTCATATTATTATATGAGAAATATAAGACCATTAACCAGATTTATAGATATATCCACTAATCCCAAGCTTAAAATTGTATTATTCTATTAGCAGATATTTTTATGCCTTTTTAGAAATACATGCTTGAAATAAGCAAACATATCTGCCAAACACAATTTCAAATCTGAAATTATAAAAAAATATCTAGAAATAGACTTTATAATCTATTAAAGAGAAATATTATTTGAATTTGCCTATATTCAAGATATTTTTTTAGATTTTTTCATTGTAGGCTTCAGGCATGTGTGTTAGAGAAGAGAAGTAGAAGTAGTAGATGCATCTTGAAACCCTTTAAGAAAACACTGCAAAGAAAAAAAGGAAAACCTCTCATAACAAGCCACAACATTGAAAACGTCTCTAGGTTACGCATGTAACCATGGTTCCCCGAGGGAACGAGACGCTGCGTCAAAACCCTATGGGAACACTTTCAGCGTGACCAGGCTCTGAATCACGTGTGTAATCAGTCCAATGGATGGGTGAGACGTGACGGGTGGGGTGACGTAGCGACCAGGAAGCTTAAAAGCACGTGCAGTGGATACAGCGACAGCTTCTGAGAAATGAAGCAAGTGCTCACAGGGATACCGGAAGTATGGCACTGAGACGCAGCGTCTCATTCCCTCGGGGAACCATGGTTACATGCATAACCTAGAGACTTTCCCCTTCAGGAACTCGAGCTGCATCGAAATGATATGGGAATGAGTATGCCCACGCCACCAGACTTACAAATCCCTGCCTTGAGTGGAAGAGCACAGCTAGGGTGAGAGAACAGAAGACCCTGGAATGGCTTGCATATCGAGACCATAGAACCTGATGAACATTAGGGGCATGGACCAACCCACAGCATTGCAGATGTCCTGCATAGATACACCTGCCAGAAAGGCCTTGGAGGCCGCCACACTTCTGGTAGAGTGAGCCTTGACCCCCAAGGGCAAGGGGAGATCAGAGGACTCATAGGCTAGACAGATGGCATCCAGGATCCACCGGCTGAGGGTCTGTTTAGTAGCAGGAAGACCTCTCTTAGGGGGACCATAACACACAAGCAATTGGTCCGCCCTTCTCGAGCACTGGACACATACAGTTAAGTCTCTGCTGGTCGGGCTCCCGAAAGGGAGGAGGACAGAAGGTCTGGAGTATGGCAGCCCGTGGTGTAGAGGAGGGAACTTTAGGTACACAACCTGCGCAAGGGTAGAAAAATGCTTTGGCCAGACTGGGCGCAAAGTCTAAATAAGAGGGGGCCACTGAGATCCCCAACTCTTTTAAGAGAAGAAATTGCCAGAAGAAAGGTAGTCTTTATAGTGAGATGACGGACTACCCCACAGACTGATGTTGTCTCCTCGTTGAGGGAGCTCTAGATTGGAGAATGGTCTCAACAATCTCGGTTGAGAGACTGGACGCTACAAGTTGTGCCCCCTAAGAGGCCACACCCACAGCTTCCACAACTCCAGGCCCCCCGCCTGTGAGAGGAGATCCCTCCGGACGGGAATCTCCCATGGAGAGCCGTTGAGAAGGGAAATCAGGTCTGAGAACCATACTCGGCCAGGCCAGAATGGGGCTACTAGCAACAGACGGACCCCGTCCCGGCACACTCTCTCTAGAAGCCTCGGCCAAGTGTGTACCATGGCATCCAGTCCGAGAGGCGTTGGATGAGTCAGAGAGAACCAGAGGGGACAATGCGATGTCTCCTGAGTTGCAAACAGATCCACCTGAGCCTGGCCAAACACTCTCCATATCTGCTTCACCACCTCGGGGTGAAGGCTCCAATCCCCGGGCCTCGGCCCCTGCCTCGACAGGATGTCTGCTCCCATATTGAGATGTCCAGGGATGTAAACTGCTCTCAGCGAGAGGAGTTTCCCCTGGGACCACACAAGGATCTGGTGCACCAGCCTGTAAAGGGGCCGCGAACACAGACCTCCCTGGTGGTTGATGTAAGAGACCACCACTGTGTTGTCGGTTCGCACCAACACATGGCAATCTCTTAGGTCCTTTCAATGTTTCAATGCTAGAAACATGGCCAGCATCTCCAGGCAGTTGATGTGCCACGTGAGACTGCGGGCTGAGCGGCCACTCATGACCGCTCCCCAACCGGTGAGAGATGCGTCCGTCGCTAGCGTTACGTGGCGACAAGGAGCTCCCAGCACCGGGCCCTGGGACAAGAACCAAGGTTTCCTCCACATGTCTAAGGCACGTAGGCATTGCTGCGTGACCTTGATCATGTGAAGTGGGTTTCCCCTCAGGGAGAACCCCTTGGTCTTGAGCCACCACTGTAGAGCAGGCCAAAAGGTATCACGTTGGATACAGCTGCCATCAGACCCAGCAGTTTCTGGAACTGCTTTACAGTGAGTGACTGGCCTTCTCTCACTCTCGTGACTGCTGTGAGGATCGACTCGATCCGAGCAGGAGACAGACGTGCCTGCATCGTGGTCGAATCCCACACCACGCCCAGATAAGTGGTTCTCTGTACTGGAGAAAGCACACTTTTCTTGGCGTTTAGTCTTAACCCCAGCTCTTTCATGTGGGTGAGAACGACATCTCGATGCCGAACCGCCGCCTGCTCCGATTGAGCTAATATCAACCAATTGTTGATATAATTCAGTATGCGGATGCCCTGGAGTCGCAGAGGAGCGCGAGCAGCATCCACACACTTCGTGAAAGTGCGGGGTGAGAGTGCCAGACCGAACAGAAGAACCCGATATTGGTAAGCTTCGCCCCCAAAAGCAAACCTCAGGAACTTCCTGTGTTGGGGAAGGATAGAGATATGGAAGTATGCATATTTAAGATCGATCGTGACAAACCAGTCCTTGGAGCTGATCTGAGGCACGATTTGAGACATGATTGTTTGATTGTGAGCATCCTGAACTTCAGTTGCATGACTGAGCGGTTCAGTTGATTCAGATCTAAAATGGGACGCAACCTTCCATCCTTCTTCGGAACGATGAAGTACCGTCTGTAGAACCCAGACTCTCTGTCATGAGAAGAGACCACCTCAATGACCTCCTTCCTCAAGAGAGTATTTACTTCTTGTTCCATTACCAGAGCCTGCTCGGGGCCCACCAGAGTGGGAAGAAACCCTCAGAAACGACGCGGTGGAGAACCACGAATCCAGCTGAATTGGATTCGGTAGCCTCTCTCTACAGTATGCAGGACCCATTGAGACACATTTGGCAGAAGTTTCCACGCTGCCAAATAGTCTACTAAGGGAATCAGTCTCTCGAGACTGACCTCTGGTGTAATGAGAGCGGCTAGCTCGGTGCCCTGAAGCGGCGAACCGGCAGGGGACAGCTGAACTAGCTGCTCTGGAGACCTCCGAAGAGGTAGCGAGCCTCCCAGTGCTGCTATCCATGAGGAAGACCCTGTCCTTTTTGTTTCATATTGGACAGGGTCAACCACAGATGTCTCTCCGCCGCCACCAGTGCTGGACCTACCGATAGCACGGACAGTCTCTTTGGTGGCACGGAGAGACAGATCAGCGGTTCGTCTGAGCTCGGTGACATCCTCAGACTTAATCTCCTCCCCCTTGTCTAGCTCTTTCAGCAGATCAGCTTGGTAAGCCTGCAACACCGCCATGGTGTGCAAGCAAGCGGCAGCCTGACCTGCTGCCGTGTACCCCTTGCCCACCAGCGCTGAGATGGTCCGCAGCGGCTTGGAGGGCAATGCTGGAGCCTTCAGGGATGATGCCGTGCCGAGGGACAGATAGCTTGCAAGCGTCTGCTCAACCTGGGGCTTCGCCCTGTAATCGTGATCACTCAGCCCCGCCACAGTGGCATAATAACTGGAGGCGGGACTGAAGATATGAGCCGAGAAAGGTCTCCCCCACGACTTCGACACCTCGGTGTGGAGGTCGGGAAGAAAGGCAGGCTCCAGCGTGGAGGTGGTGGCTTACTCCGCAGGAAGCGTTCATCAAGCTTGCTTTTCTGTGGTTCAGGCCGTTTCTCGGCGGGCCAATCAATGTTTAGCTTGGCCACAGCATGAGTAACCACCTCCAACATCTCCTCATACTGGGGAGATTGAGGGGGCAAACCCTCATCGACGCCCTTCATGTCAACCTCCTCGGAGGAAGACAGGCGGAGCGTCGAGCCCTCCCCCCCGGGGGGGGGGGGGGGGGGCTGCAGAGCGGGCTTCCGATCCCAGAGAGCGGGCAGTGGATCTGGTGAGTGAGGAAGAAGATAGGGACACACCCGTCTCCATTCCCTCCACCAAATCCATTTGCGATCCCCACGAGTGTAACCGGCGCTCTGCCTCAGCAAAAGCGGGGCCAGCACGCTGGTGAAGGCTCCCTCCTCAAAGAGAGCCTTCTGGGAGTGAAGCGTACGCTGCGGCAAATGCTTGCAATGCGGGCAGTCAGCTCCCTCGAGAGCCGACAATGCGTGCTTCGCTCCCAAGCAGACAACGCACAGACTGTGTGTATCCCTACCCGTAATATAACGCGGGAGGAACACACAGCCTATAACACTGCCAGCTCTCACCCTTATGTTTAGTCTTTTCACTAGCTTTAGGCATGATGCAGTGAGAGACAAACACTAGATAAGACTCACAAACGAGTAGAGGACTGACACACACAAAGCACTTGCTGAATGACAGAAAAGCTGCCGCTGTATCCACTGCACATGCTTTTAAGCTTCCTGGTCGCTACGTCACCACGCCCGTGACGTCTCGCCCATCCATTGGACTGATTACTCACGTGATTCAGAGCATGGTCACGCTGAAGGTGTTTCCATAGTGTTTCGACGCAGCTCAAGTTCCTGAAGGGGAACATAAAGGTTTTTTTTTTTTTTTAAAAGAGTGGTTGTTGGAGAGGCTGAGATGCTCAGCTACAAACCAGTTGGTCAACAGCAGGCGCCAGGTAGAGCTGGAAGAGAGGGAGAGGGTGGACTGCACAAACCTAGTGCAACTGCAGCACATGAAAAGTGAGCGAGAAAATGAGAGAAAGTCAGCAGGGAGAAGAAATATACTCAGGGAAAACTCAGAGTGCAAGATAATTACTATCAGACAGCTACCCTGGAAAGGGGGAACAATCTACAGCTATAAAGAAAACGTTTCATTAAAACAGAAGTGTCCTGGGCACATTTTATGGTGCATTACTGTATAATTTACACTGAAGAGGTGTGAGAGGATATTGTCGATGTGGAGGATGTGACATGTGCTGCTCTTTATTTTTTGCCAGTAAATCCAAATATACAAAATATATTATAATACAGTACAAAGTACTGAAAAAACATTGCTCCACAATGTCCTTCTATCACATGGACGCACACACTCATGAATACACAGGCTGAACTTTGTGGCCCAACCTTTCGCCCTGTGATCCCATGACATTAAACTGCTGTCAAACTGATCACAGGAGCCTTAATTACACTGACATATTCACAGAAAACGAGAGACGGAGAAAGTGCAAGAGAATGTCAGCAAGATCAGGTATTTTGGCTTTTATCTGGCCTTCCAGGCTAATTAGAAAAGTCTGCCAACTGCCACCAATACCTCCATCCACCCACACAGAGAAAGAGAGGCAGAGAGAGAGAGAGAGAGATTTTAATAACTTTTAATTAGGGAACCATCCATTAACCAAGGGGACCCTATAACCTTAGCTTTAGATCTGATTGGATAAGAGTCCAGCATATCATGCTAGTGTAGCTGCTAATCTTAGCAACTAGCCTCTCTCCATCCCTACCCCTTTCCCTCTCCATCTTCTTTCCTATCCGTCTGTCTCTGCGTTTGTGGCTGTTAGCTACAGCATATGACTGATAGACAGTGACATGCTTTACACAGCTTGTATCTCCCATGAGGTCATTCATAGCCCTGAATTTACTTAACATCCAAGCACACACACACTTGTGTGTGTGTGTGTGTGGGTTGGAGTGTGTACATGGTTATCTAGCCAACTAGCCAGCCAGAAATAGGGGGGAAATCTTTCCAGAGTGTACAGGTTTTTGCGAATGTGTGTTTGACACTCTGTGTAGCATGACCAAAGAGCTCATCCAATCGATGCCCATTTTTTGGGGCATGACCCTGTTACCACAGTGCAGACAAACTGTGAAAACCTCGAGGGGAATACTGGGAGCTGAAGCACTCTAGTGGACACAGATTTAGCTACACCTTTTTGTGTGTGACTTAGAAGGAAAATTCTTTAATTTATTATAAAAAGTGTGACAAAATGCCTTGAATGTGGGTTATTATATTTTTAACACATTTGTAATTCAATGATACAAATGTTACAGCTGATTCATTTCCATGCATGTGAATACTGTACAATTGCAATGACTGCTGCTGTGACAGCAGGTCTCTAATATACAGGTATACAGGTACAAAGATGTATTTTTCTTTGAGATCATGTTTTGTGCAATTATGCACAGTGCGGTAATTTTCATGCACACACTCGATTTAAAGATGGTGTCAGCGATTTTGAACTCAGGACACTTTTTGTAAAATTTGATAAAGTTTCCCTTTACATTCCAGAAATGTCTGTAAACATTTGCTCAGATGAAAACTCTGGACTCTGTTGGACCCCTGGTTCTGTAAACAAACAGGAAGGGGAAAAAATCTTGTGAATCATCAATAGTCACAGACTACACAGCATGACCTGTCAGTCAATTCAAAAAGCTGCCAGTAGGTGTGCTTTCATGCACAACAATCTCTAATGTAAACACAGAATGGTGTGGGAAAAAAATTTCCAGTGGAAAAATACCTTTTTACTGAGAGTGTTCAGAGGAGAATGCCCAGACTAGTTAAAGCTGACAGTAAGGCTACAGTAACATATAACCACTGTTTACAACCATGGTGAGCAGAAAAGCATCTCAGAATGCACAATATTTTGAACCTTGAAGCAGATGAGGTACATCAGCAGAAGACCAGATCAGATTCCTCTCCTCTCAGCCAAGAACGGGAATCTGAGGCACAGGCAGTTGGGCCTTTCTTTGAAGATTGGGGAAAAAACATTTGATGTCCAGTTTACTCACTTGCTTTGAGTAACCAATTTATCCTGGTCAGGGTCAGGGTGGATCCAGAGCCTATCCCAGGAACACTGGGAGTGAGGCGGGAATACACCCTGGATGGGACATCAGTCCATCACAGGGCACTATGCACATTCACACACTCATTCACATGTAGGGGCAATTTATTTTAGCCAATCCACCTACTGGCATGTTTTTAGGAGGCCATGGGAGGAGGAACATGCACAGAAATTTTGCACAGAGAGTTGCCCGAGTTCTGGATAGAACAAAGCACCCTGGAGATGTGCGGTGGCAAGACCCCCACTGCTCCACCCTGCTGCCCCTGTCTAGTTTAGATGAACCTTCATATATAAATTCATTAGCATCCAACATCCAACCTTTCTCTGTCATTCAGCGTATTTAAATGCAGAATAAAGCAGAATATAGTGCAAGCACAGATCAAGTGGATACTTGAGAACACTTGAGAACAGCGCAGATTTTGTTCATTTGCGTACTGTTGAAATATTATGAATTCAAGTACTATTAGTATTTATTGACTTATTTAAAGTAAATGTGCAACAGCGAAAGTGAAAGATGTTAACTCCATCACTGCATGTCAAGATCATAAATGTGGGGTAAGTGTCTGTGGGGCAAATGAAATTCTGTACACTGCTAGTTTGAAACTCTCACTGCATGGAATTTATTCCTTGAACTTTTGTTCAACTTGTGCAGCTGGCTGCAGGTCTAATAGGTATATTAAAGTAGGGAAATCACAGACCAGTCCTGGGCTCCATCTCTCTAGGGTTTAATGAAATGAAATATAGTGAGTGACAGACACAGATAGAAAAAGAAGATCCAGTTAGAGAGCAAGTGAGACTTTTTAAATGCGGGACATGGTCATTTTCAGGCAGTGTAAATAAGCAGTGTACAAAACTAGGACAGCTGTACAGCGTTAGCTGGAAGGTTGGACTAAAATCCAGCTGATGTAAGCACATGACTGCAGACTGAAGCTTTGCTTGTAGTCCTTTTAATATCACGGTAGCATTAGTGTGGAAGGTTTACTCATTTATTTCTTTAATGCTGACTGCAGTGATCTTTTTATTTGATGCATTTCAAGTTAATCTCTCACTTTTAATAACTCCACTTCAGGTTTTTGGATATTGTAATGACTTCAAGGCAACAAATTTGTGTGCAAGTGAGAGTGTGTGTGTGCCTATAGCTGAAGTCTGCCTGGTTTAGATGCGCTCCAGATGAACAGAGTGACTAATTTTAAATGGAAATCCACTTCTAAGGTACAGCAGGAAAAGGTGACTGTTTGATTAGTGAGTGCAACAAATGTTTTCTTCTTTACTGGCTTTCTTCCTCCATTTCCTCTCTCCTCCTCTCTGTTATGACTCTCACTGACCTTTCAAAAAAAAAAAAACACACATGCACCTATGTTCATATGCACGCACACACTCTCTCTCTCTCTCTCTCTCTCTCTCTTTGTCAGCATGCGAAAGATAACATTTTAAAGAGTATCTGTTTAGAGCCTCGGGTTTGGTTCTGATATAATTCTACTTAGTCTGACTGCTACAGCACAGACATGCTCGCCAACTTTCTCTCTTCTTTTCCCCTTTTACTACACCTTCTTTTCCATTCTGTCTACCTCAGACCTCTAATTGTGTGCTAGATGTGTACCACCCTGTGCAAAACAACTCAACACTTATGCTTGAACACACAATTTATCATCTAATGTTCAATACAAGTAGAAGTTCAGCCATAAATAATGCGTCAATAAAATTCACTTAAAAAAGGTTTTAATATTTTATGGCCTTTTAGAAAGCAACATGGATCACATTCTTGAAGGGTCATCAATGAAATAATGCAATTTTACAAATATGTCTACAGGTTTGGTGCATCAACGCATCAATAAAGCTGTATAATGGCACTAGAGTGGAAAAAAGCTCAAATAGCTCAGAAAATATCAGCGAGCCCAAACGGTGTGATTTTCTGCCAATACCTCAACTCATATATCATTAAACTCTATTTTGGGTGAACGTTACACTTGAGTTCACTTTAGCATTTATTACATGACTCAGAGGGTTGAGCTTTTCTCCTGTCTAATGCAAAATGAGGCATAAAATGATCAGCCTCAAGATTTAGTAACTAGAAGCTTAAAAACTTTAATGTCTCGATAAACAGTTGGAGAACATCACATCCCATCTCTTGAGTTCCTTGGATTATTTACAGAGTTATTCATTAAAAAACTGTTTAAAGATTCTTCTAATGATTTCCTCAATTCGGTTCAATTTTATTTGTATAGCACTTTTAACAATGGCCATTGTCACAAAGCAGCTTTACAGAAATATATAAATTCAGCATATAAGTTTTAAACTTATAAATGTATAAATGTATCCCTAATGAGCAAGCCAGAGGCGATGGTGGCAAAGGAAAAACTCCCTGAGTTGACATGAGGAAGAAACCTTGAGAGGAACCAGACTCAAAAGGGAACCCATCCTCATCTGGGTGACAACGAATAGTGCAATTATAAATAATTCCCATCAATAACTGTGTACTACATGGTCAAAAAGTGCAATTGTGTAAACAGGAAATTCATTATAGTTTTCGCATGAAGTCTATTTTGTTGAAGTTATCAACTGTTCACCGATGGAGACTTGAGTGCAAAACTGTTTGTGGCAATTGCAGTCCTAGAGCTATCATAGCAATTGTAATCCTAAGCCATCATAGCATGATCAAATCAATTGCAGACCAAAGCCATCTTCATGGTTTTCAAGTGGTACCATCCACAGTAATCTCATGTATCTCTAGGATGTCTGTGTGGGACCAGCCTCAGCAGCAGCGAGTGATTTCCAAGTGATGAGAAATCCAACCAAAAGTAGGGCATCAGGACGGATCAGGCAGGTCCGGAGAGCAGGGGTTGTCAGGATCACTGGAATCTCAGGAGTAGCTCAACAGAGAGAGAGAGAGAGAGAGCGGGAGAGAGAGATTGTATGCTAATTGTCATGAAAAATGGTTAAGGCATGGCCACTGGCCACTCCGCTCGTAATTGTATTTTTAAAAGACGAAAATAACTTCTCAAATACTGATCTAGGAGAACCTCAATCATGTCTACGATAATGTTTGGACCACGAAACTCTTGCGACACTCACCAGCACTGATAGGCATCACGAGAGTTTCCAAAAATAGTGCGGTTTTCCACCTTTCGTAAAAAGTGGGAGATGAGGAGTAAGTTACAGCGCAGCCTTGGTTCCTGGTTCAACTTCGAGTGTTTGAGCACAACACATCCTATCAGGTGAGTTATAAAATCAAAAAAATGATTATTTGATTCGTTTAAAGATTGTGAAAGTATCAATTCAGCGCAGTTTTATCAATGTCCTGTGTAAACAGAAGTTAGGAAGCAGTTAGCTTTACATTAGCTGACTTAGATGCTTAGAACTAATTGTCACGTTATCTATGAGTTTTGGGAAATTCATTAAGTTAAGTTTGTTTTTATCATAAAAAATGTTTAATACAATTCAAACATTACAGTGTAAATGCTAGGATCAAGATTGATTTTATATATAACAGAAATTATAGAAACATTTAACCTAAATACATTTTTTTAAACATGGTAATGCCATGTTTGTTTGCATAATGATATTTTCTGTGCCACCCCAGAGTAACTGCTGGCCCCTGCCTGGCCACCCCTATGAAAAATCCCTGGCTCCGCCACTGGGTTAAGGACAATGTACTTTGTGTGCAGAGTGCAAGCAAGACTGGCAATACTAGCTATGACAGCATAACTAAAAGGGAGAGCCCGAAGGACATAAAGCGCCAGCTACTCCAGCATCACAAATCTGAGTGAAAGCATGGGCCGGGTGGGGAGGCTTTTGCAATAGCATCCGAACATCCCGGTTCACCTTTCCTTTACCTAAGAAAAAAAAATACTCACAAAAGTCTTGACTAAACAAATATGTTTTCAGCCTAGACTTAAACACTGAGACTGTGTCTGAGTCACAAACACAATGAGTTAATTAGGAAGGCTGTTCCTCTGTTGTTTCAGTGGATTTTTATTCTTTCAGTAATATGATTGCATAATCTGTTCTGATTCCCCTTGGTACACAGCATTGCCTTAAGTACAATAGGCTGACATTTCTGCTAAAACTAACTGCCAGGTCAATTGATATTACTTTATAAGACTTTGAAGCAGAACTGTAGCATTGACATTGGGTTTTGGCCTGTTCAAGGAAGCAGGAGCCAAAAGAGAATTGTATGAGTGGTTTATTCACTCAATGGCTTGTTAGATCAACATATTTAAATATATATTAAGTGTTAAATGCATGGCTGGCCACATGCCTTATGAGCAGCACAGTAGCCAAAGGAACGCAAAAAGAATCCCTGCACATCTCTGTCACTGTGTTATCATTCTCCATTTAATACCATTAAATAATGTTACTAAAAGTAAAGCGCACTTTTGTTACTAAAAGTGCACCACTAATGTTTTTAAAGTATGTTTATTTATTAAATGTTTTTTTTTTAATTTAGTGCTTTATTTATGCTTGACGCTGTATGGAAGTATTTTCTGGATAAATTTCAAAAGTAATTTCGAATTGCATTTGCAATTGCATTTTCTATTTGTGGATGTATAAATTGAGACATAATTCAAATGCAATTTATATATTACGGTTTGCATTTTCGTTTACATGAATGTACAATGTCTGCCAAATTTCAAATAGAAAAGCAAAGTCCATTTGCAATTGCATTTCCCATGTCTTATGAGTTATGATCCTGTCATATTGAAATAGCAATAGCAATTACCCCGTTTGCTATTTCACTTCCTTGGCATCGCGTATAGAGTCTGCCAAAATTCAAATGGAATCGCAATTCCCTTTGCAATTGCATTTCCGACACCTTGCACAGAAACCTGTCAATCAGTGTTGGGAGTGGGAGTATACTATGGGGCATGTTTATATTTGGGAGTGAAGTCAGTCACAGTTGACTGCATTATAGAGTGCCTTGTGGTCAATGGCCAAGAAGGAAAATGTGCAGAGACTTGTGCCGATGCTTGAGTAAAAGTTCAAGGCTTTACAGTAGTCCATAGTCTTTTTTGCCTTGGTGTTCCTTATGCCCTCCAATGCATCAAGATACTGATAAAGCTCGAACTTATAGTGTACAAAGTTTGGTACCTTTTTTGACCATCAGCATTTATGAATATGATATTTACCTAAAATAATAAATAAATTAAGAACAAAAATTTTCTTTTCTAAAGGTTTATCATAAAAAAATAAAACATTTTTATCTTCCAAAATAATGTCAGCTCCAGTAATTTCCTTAAAGAAAATATTAAATCACACCAGAACAATTTAGTACAAACACAATCAAAGAAGAGATGAGGAATACGCTCATCATTCAAATTACAAAACATGACCTGGTTTACTGAATAATTTCAAATGAAACCTCTCAAATCTTATTGGTGACACAAAATCTCCTAGAAACCATGAAAGCTTCCTCCCAATTAATACCCTGAAAACATGGATTCCAAAAACCTTTAGCTGGGGGTACCCTAAATGACTGACACATCTGTCTAAGGAAACTTTTGTTGCATTTTTTTTTTTATCAATAATACTTGTACCATCAAACTTTAAACTGAATTCAAGATTCATATTCAAATCAACAATATCGGAATAACTGAAGGAGTCCAGAAGGTATAGCATCAAAGACAATTGCATATTACTTAGCAGATATTGGAAGTTTGTATCTATCTAAAAAGTCTGCTTATGAAAATAGATAACCGTTATGGTGAAACAGCTATGTAAAATGTTATTTTTAAATCAATATTAAAAAAAGTGTTTTGTTTTTAGATTTAATATCTTAATTATTCTAACTCAAACATCTACATCAGCACAATCCTCTGCACATTTTCCTTCTTGGCCGTCAACTGTGACTCACTTCCAAATATAAACACGCCCCATAGTATACTCCCACCCCCGACACTGATTGATAGGCTTCTGTGCAAGGCATCGGAAATGCAAACTCAAAGGGAATTGCAATTCAATTTGAATTCTAGAGGCTCCATACGAGACACAGAGGAAGTGAAATATCAAACGAAGTAATTGCCATTTCGATATGACAGCCTCATAACTCGTAAGACATGGGAACTGCAATTGCAAATGGACTTTGCTTTTCCATTTGAAATTTGGCAGACATTGTACATTCGCGTAAACAAAAAAAGCAAATGGTAATACGCGATTTGCATTTTCATTTGAATTATGTCACAATTTATATGTCCACAAATAGAAAACTCAATTGCAAAGTAAATTTACAATTACTTTGGAAATTTGTCCAGAAAATGCTTCCATAATATGGATTTACAGTTCAGGTGATTCCTTTAAGCCAAACCAACTTGCACTTACAAAATTATTCAGTGTTTTTTTTAATTTATGCTTTTCAGTTTGAAGGGCTTGTTTAATCTGCCTCTTCTCCACACATTTCCCATTGTGAAACTTGAGCAGGAAGTAGAATGAGAATTGAAATTAATCACATTATTTGATACTGAGCCCTAGGAACAGATTTCTTTCACACATGTAGCAGTCAGCAAGAAAGTTCACTTAAAGAAATTCCCCACATGACCATTTTCAGGCAGGCCAGAGATCAGTTTTCTGACATGCACACAGGCTGAAAACAGTTTTCACAGTCAACCAAAATCTTAGTGCAAACAACCTTGAGCTTGGGAAACATCTCAAGTGTGAAAACACCTTAAAAATCAACACATTTTGTCATGTTTAGTTTGAAGCCATAACAAACCATCCATGCTTTTATTTAAGTGTTGATTTGTGCCCCATGGCTTGTGTTTCACACCTCTGATTGTGTATGGCCTCTGCCCCTGGGTACTTCCGAATGGGGAGATTTTGTGCCATTGATTGGCACTGGATTCCAGACACCACAGGGGTTTGTCTGAAGAGAGCTGGACGCTTGACTGACTGTAAACTCTTCTTAAGTGTGTGTGTGTGTGTGTGTGTGTGTGTGTGTGTGTAAACACTGTTGATTAAGTCCATTAAGCAGACAGGGAGATAAATTGGTGCTCTTCACAGCTGTACACCTCAATAAAACTTGGCTAGACTCAGTGCCACTGTAAGACAATGACCTTAGTAGATATGCAGAGAGAATTCAGAAGCATACTTCACTTACTACAGCAGCACTAGAGAGTCCCAGTTTGACAATGCTTTCTTCTGTCATCAAACTGCCTGAAAATTTGTAGAAACAATGTGGTGCCTGATAAATATGAGGTGACACAGAGGCCAGATTGCTTTAGTCATTCATCAATATGGGGAAGACTAGAGAATACACAAATAAGAACAAAGCCTACTTTGCCCTCCCACACAGTGAGGAGGATGGCAACATTTTAGGATCACAAAGTCTCCAAATCTAAAATTAGACACTACCATGCCACAAAAATATTTAGAAGGCATGCAAGAAGAAGCCCTTTCTTACATCTAACTACAAATTCAGTGTCCGGAGTTCACTAGACACTACTGGAACTTTGCCTAGAACTGGGTTTTTTGTTTGTTTGTTGCTTTTGGCAACAAACACCCATGGTGGGTTTGGTGTAAGAAGAAGGATGGCTATTGAGCAAAGAACCTAATCTGCACTGTTACATATGGTAGATGATCTGTGAAATATGGGACTGGTCTTCCTCCAAAGACCTTGGGAACCTACATTTTTCAACAGTAAATAGATAACTGGGTAGCATTTTTAAAGGTACTTTGCATCTTAATATAGCCTACCACATAGCTTATACCACAACACTGCTGAAAACTTTATTCTCTTTCTTTTCTGAAAAACCTTGAACAATTTAGGCTTTCAGGAGTTCATTTCATGCCATTCTCAAAAGATCTTCCAATGAAGCACTAACCAGCCTTAAGACTGCTTGTCTGTATTCATGCAGTGCAACAGCAGGAGGTCCTGATGGCAAGTGAAACCTAAATACAGCTTTGTGTGTATTGCTTGACACAGGAAAAAAGTGTCTGTGTGATGTTATGCACTAGTAGATAGCATGTATACTGGATGGGCTGAGTAAGTCTACAGAAGATTTAGCAAGATGTAGTAGGCTACATGTTCTATGATAATCCAGGCGTTCTGGACCCATAAGTCTCTACAGCACTGTAACCAAGGGAACTATTGTAACCATGGGAATCAGCCCTCCATTCAAATGCCTCACCTCAGATGTAACCTTATTCCCTCAAACTCCTGTCTTTCCTTAAATCTCTTCTGGTTGTTTTCACCATGCTAATGATGTATTCTTGATGAGACAACAGAGTGCCAGAATAGACACTTTTCATTGATTTTTTTTCTTTTTCTCTCAAAATCTTTGCTTTCGCTTGCACAAACTTCTTTTTCAAAATTGTTTTCCTTGAATGGCTGCATGTCTGGAAGTTAGAATGAAAGAAAGTAGAGAAACAAGAGTGGCTGACTGGGAGAAAAAGATGGCTTCTTTGGGCAGACATCTTTGTATTGAATCAGGAGATGATGGAGTGTACAGTATGCGCTTCAAATCTAAGTGAACCAGTGACCTGAACTGTTTTTTTTAGCATGTTTTTGTTGTGACATTTTGAAGAGTTTACATCACAGCATTGATCTTCCTCTGGGTTTTGTGCATAAGCCTGTGTGTGTTTATGTGCACACTTTAATCGGATTTTATCGCATGGCACCCGCACTTGTGTGGTGGATGTCTTGCCCATTAGCTCAGCCTCCTTCAGCTATGCTTTTGCTACAGTGATAATTAGCATGATTAAAAAGCATTAAAGCTAGCAATGGCGTGGAGAGTAAGGACTGCAGTAATGAAACACTATGGGAGGCCAAGGCCTACACTGGAGCTTCTCCGGCCTCAGCAATGACTTAATGACCACTTTACTGCTGTATTTCTCCCTCTCTGCTGTCAGCCGTCTCACTAGCCTGGAGCAGAATGAGGCTTTATCAGCATCTCGATGAAGCACCAGGCAAGGGTTAGGAAAGCGCATGATGTGTTAAGGGGAGGGAAACGTGCTGAGTCACCATAGTCCTGTCATATTATGGCAAAATAATGAGTTGACTTTAAAGAGTTTTGCAATGCTGATAACATTGCTAGTGAAGAGAAACAGTACAGGCAAGCAATAAACTTGTTAAAAAAAATTGTGGGGAAACCATAAGACCTCCTACTACATAATGCCAACATTTCACCGCTGTTTTTTTTTTTTTTTTTCTCTTGGTCATAGTTTGCCTAAAGCTTTGTTTTAAAATGCACCAAGAATGGTCATGATGGCTTTTGGAAATCGCCCAAACTACTGCACAGAACGTGGTGGTGATGGGAGCCCTGTCAAAAACCATGCAATTACATCCACAATAAATTATTCTTTTTATATTACTTTAATCTGTTGTCTTATCCCCCACACACAATTAATAGGCTAATCTAACCATTACTTCCCTGTTTCAGTCACAGCAATTCTGACTAATAACAGATAGGCAGAGCAACATCAGCAATAACTTTAGCTAGTCAAACCTAAAGGAAAAAAGCAATAAATACATTTATAAATGTATTAAATAAAATAGACACAGACATTCAATGTATGAAAACATTAAGATAAGTAAATGCCTTTTGCAAAATATGTAAAAGAGGCAAATAAAAGTGAAACAAATGTTCTTTTTACATTACATCCCTTTGAGGAGCTGAACGTGGGCAAACTGTTTAATTCTTTCTTGTGATTTAGACAAAAATCCAGGGTGGCGTGGCAATATTCTGGCTGTCAGTGCTACTGAGAAGTAACAACGATAAAATTTCAGTAAAATTGCTGTTAAGCAAGTGAGAAAATATAACTCTACACTAGATAATATTTAAAGCCAGAACTAAGATAACACTGAGATGAAAGAATACAAGTGTGGCCTTTTATGATGGCTACAGAAATTCGTGTATTTTTGCTTTTTGTTGTTTTAGCTCTGCATTATAAGCCAGTCTTGCATGCGAGAGAGGCAATGTATATATCACAATCCTAAAATTATATTATTAATTATTGTTTGCAAACCAAGCTAGCTGCTTCCACTTTCTACTACTGCTACATTGCTCCATTCTTGCTCCTTCTTAGTTAGCTAACTGCCAACGTGGCCAAATATACTGCCAGCTGTGGGACATTCTCATAGATAATGCAAGGCTAAATATTTCTAGTCAGTATCCAAGTTACATAAAGATACCTCAGTGCATGAGTTGACCATACTAATCCACATAAACAATTTTTCTTTACTAATCGTTGTAGACCTACATGCAGCACAGCAGTGTGTGAATTCAGAACTTGCTAGTGAAAACATTTTTTTTTTTTTTTTTGCAAGAGTCTCCTGTAACAAGCCTAACACTTGTCCACTCCAAGCCACCCCCATCATCCTGGACCAGCTTATCTATACAACGCACACACAAACTCTTGAGAAGGTGCTGCAGCCAGGGAAGCTCCTATCCAATATAAGGGATTTATTTGGTCTATATATTGCAAGTCAGAGCTGCAGGAGTGGAATTACATGATAACAAATATTAGACAGTTTGCTATAAGACACACAATTTCTGTTTTAGGGATGGAGAGGGGAGGGGAGGCCTGATGGATTGTGGCAGCTCTCATCATCTGTAATTCACACACAATAAGGAGTACAAAAGCCCTCGTTAGTATGGACTGAATCTGCCCATCTGTCTCATTCATAGTGGACTTGGTTTGCAAGAGAAGCCACCTTGTATTAAGCCCTCAGTGCTTGAATAAAACAGCTGAGGAAAGTTGAGGCTGTCAGTCCGGTCTTGTTGCCCCAATGACATCTTACTACAAAATGGTTAGATCACAAAGCATCCTTGCAGCAAGAGTTCACACTGTCACACCCAGAACCCTGAATACGCTGGTCTGAATAACAGCAAAATATCACCTAAAAACAGAACTTCTATTAATCAGTGTGTTATCTTTATCTAACAGTATATTAAGTAACTCAAACAATACAACACACAAACAAATCTAATCAAACAATCATTTTGAGGTGAAAGATACAAAAAAGAGAATTCATTATTTGTGTCATATAGTGTAAATATTAACAAAGAATAGTTAGCAAATCTCTCTCTCTCTCACACACACACTAGCTATGTATTACCTAATGTATTAAAATGCACCTCACATCAATATTTGATAGGAAACTATAATGAAATGCGTGTGACATTAATCATTCGCTGCCTGTAGCTAATACACACTTTCCGCGGTCAAATTGGAACACTAACATGCACATGCATGCATGCGCACACGCGCACAGTCACACAAACAGCGGACACAAGGTAATGTGAGATGCTGTACACTACTAATCTTGTTTTATTACTATATTAATGTGACACTTTTGGACCGAAGCAAACGGATTAAAATCATATTGTTGGAAAGATGTACCTGCTGTGCATGTGACCTCACAGACAGACAGACAAACAGACAGCATGTCTGAACAAAAGCTAAGCTTCACCATAAACCAGCCCCACCAAATCTCCAAGACGCTGTGGATTTTTGCTAATGGATCCAGAATAACTTGAGATAAGAGAGGAAGAACACACCTGGCTTATTATTCCAAATCACTGCCTTTAAAATCCCTGTAACCTTTGATCATCTTTGAAATAAGTTTCAAACATCCAAATTCCTTTCATATAGTATTCATTTTTTCCCTTTAATCTATTCATGCATTTTCATCAAAATAAATTATTTTTGTACTATTAATTAATTCAAGGTAGGCAAAATCAGTAAATATGAAGCAGGCGCTGGTCAAGATAAAGGCTTGGAACAGTCCAGTAGGTGCAGTGCTGGAGCAAAACTTCAGAAACTTTGAGAGTCAGGGTTATTTAAAGGGAGTAGTGTGAATGCAAATAGGTGAGTTTCATTAGTAATCAGGTGACTATGAGTGGGGATAGGTGCTTGACTGGAGGTCATGTGATGAGATTGTAGACTGAGGGTTATGGGGGTAGCACATATGAAGCTTCTGGGACAAAGAACGGCCATGTTCATTAACATTACCTTGTGGGGCTGTACAGTGGCATAGCCAGGAATTAATTTCAGGGGAATGAGGAAATATATTAAATAGAGATCACTCAGTGATCTGTACAATTATATTCATAAGTGCGATATGTTCATGCATATTGGGTGGATGGTCAAACAATCCTGCCATATTAATAACATTGCCATAAAATACCTTTATGACAGTTCCATGAAAGTGATCAAAATAATACCCTAGTAATAGGAGAAATTACATTTTCTCTTGTTAAAACAGACTTACCCTTCTTTTTCTCCTCTAATACTTCATTTAAAGTAACCACTCTCTGGTCAGGGTGGCTGTGCTTTAAATTAGGCACAATTAGATTATTATATTAAATTAGTTTGTTTATATTTTCTGAAATCAAACACAATAAATACATTAAAATACTGTAGCATGGGCAGGGAAAAAAAACATTAACTGTGCAAAAAGGATTAAAAAAACAGCCCTGTACATGCCTCTACTACAGACATTTCTACCTGTAATACACTGTCAAAAAGGCATTTTTGATCATAAGAAGGTACCATGCAAACTGCTTTGCTTTTTGCAATAACACCTTAGTAGAGGCAACTATTACATCTGCATTGAACTTTGCAGTGACAAAAGCCTTAATAAATCATCACTACTTTGGATGAATGAGGACTGAACTTTTGAACCACAATTTATTGGGTAGGTGTCTTTTACACGAACTGCATAAAATCTTCCCTCAATAGAAGTGACTGCTGAATCTGTTCTCTCAACCGCATGTCTACCTCAAATCCAACAAGCAAGATAGCTTTTGACTTTGTTCTGAAAATATATCTTGTGGTGTGTGTATTTCTGCTTTCTTCTGCGCAGTATGTAACCTTTCCAGCACCTGCTTTCTTACTCACTCTCCTATGAGATCCATAAGGTGGCTGAAATGGTTTAAAACTCTGGAGTTACTGATTGTTTCAGCCATTGTGGGATTAAGGGATTCCTCAGCAGAAGACAAAAAAATTTAATCGCTATGTCTGACCTGTAAATGTGCTTAGATGTACCACTGTTTGACTCATTCTCTCAGAGTAAGTGGATCAGAATGGAGTTCACGTCAGCTGACCTGAGGCCAGTGTGCAGGTGCTACGTGCTGATTGCCTCTTCACTTAAACTCTGTCTGCTGAGCTGACGAGTGCGAAGGCGCAGCATATAGTAGTGTATCCGTTAGCTCACTATAGTCTCTCAGCTGAACAGAGACCAGTTTTCTTATTAGAAAATTACAATACAATCTTGTTCTATTGGCAGATAATTGCTAATTTTAAGCACTTATTTCTGGAAAGAAGCAAAATTATCTGCTAATAGAATAAGACTATTTCAAGCTTGAAATTTGTAGAAATGTCTAGAAATAGGTTTATAGTAATCTTATAACAACACTCAGTAGATAAATCTTACTATATTCAAGATATTTCCACTTGCCAAGATGTAATTTTTTGCAGTGTAATCTAAGCCGACCTAAGACCTGTCACATCTAGCTGAACTAAGAACAGTTGTTAACTTCAGAACCTTAGAATTTAACTCTCTATTTCCTCCTATTCTTCCTCAGGTGAGTTACTTCCACATTCATTTACTTCTCAGCTGAAATGAAACTATCATCAACACTATTCGAATTCAAATTTTATTTGTCACATGCATAACCATACACAGTATGACTTGCAGTGAAATGCTATCTTTTTTTAATTCAAATTTTATTTATTATTAATATTATTCACTCTTAAGCTGACCTGGAAACAATCAAGTCTGTTTGTTTTCACTGTCGTATCTGACCTCTCAGCTCTTAAGTTCACCTGATAAGAGTCGACTTTCTTTGCATCCACTTTCTCTGCTGAGAAATGTGACAGATCTGCCCCTCTCTCTGTTTCATTTTTATTCATTATATTTCTATACCGTAGTTTACAAATACTAGCACATACTCTTGGCCCAAAATGCTACAGGATGAAAAAATCTAAAAGAAGCAAGAAAATCAAAGCATAAATGATCGTAGTCAGACGATGGTAGTAACAGCAACTACGAGTGTTAAAAGCATTTCTAAAAAGGTGGCTTTTTTATTTATTTATTTTATATATATATATATATATATATATATATATATATATATATATATTTTAGAAGTTTCTTAAAACAAGTGAGACTAGGTGCATTTTCGAGCTCTTCAAGCAGAGTGTTCCAAAGTCAAGGAGTGCTACAACAAAAAGACTCTGTCACTCATTGTTTCCAGCCTGCTATGGGGTTAGTACAGCATAGATAGGCTGGCTGTGAGAAACAAAACCAGTCAACAATGAATTGGTGATTATGTATGGACATGTTGCAGCTAAGCATTTTTTTCAGAAGTGATGTAGGGATAAGATCAAGAGAGCAAACAGTAGTCTTCGTTTTGGAAATGAATTTTGTGATATAATAAGCAGGTAAGCTACATAGACATGTGGAGGGAAACAAAGATATTGGTAAGTCAGTGGGGTCAGAGGGTTTAAGAGCTTTAAGAGTATTGTTATAGTCAATCAGGTGTTGTTCATACATTTGTAAATGAACAGTAAGTCCAGACCTTCTGTATTGTCTCTCCAGCTGACAATCTTTAGTTTTAAGTGTGCACAGATCTTTCACAAACCAAAGATATGATTTATTGGAAGATACAAGATGTTCTTTCAGGACAGCAACCTAGTCTAAGATGGCAGAAAGACCACTTTTGAAAGAATCAGCAGAAACCCTGTAAGTTATAGTGTTAGATAGGAGGGCCAAATCAATATGCTTCTAAATTTAATCAGATGCACATTAGAGGATAACGAGAAAAATGTGCATTTTGAGAAAGAAATGTGAGAAGTTTGTGGGCAGATTGAGCTGTAGTATTATATCTGTATTTGTGCAAACTAAGTTCAGAGTATGACCTTTCATGTGAGTAGGAAAATCTACATGCTTGTTAAAATTAAGACAATCAAATATATCCGAGAGCTTGCTAGCATAAATATGTGGATTTGTTGACATGAATGTTCAGGTCACCATTTTTATGCTTGCACATGAAGCCAGTTCCAATGAAGGCTGTTTTTCCAAGCAGATCAAGGAAGTATGAGTATCCACCAAGCAGATGAGAAATAGGATGACTTTTAGAACCATGATTGTAATTAGAGGCCATCACAAAGTAACGCTGTGGTATGTCCAGCAGATTAGCCCATAAAATAATTTCAGAACAAGAAACAGCAATCACTCTTCTGCAATCTCAATTTCACCTGTTCCTACCCATTTATGCAGTTAGCTGATCAGCAAATCATGTGGCAGCAGTGCAGTGCATAAAATCATGCAGATATGGGCCAGAAGCTTCGGGTAATGTTCACATCGACCATCAGAATTGGAAAAAAAAATGTGACTTTGGCATAATTGTTGGTGACTGGCTGGTTTGAGTATTTCTGTAACTGCTGATTTTCTGGAATTTTAATGGACAACAGTCTATACAGTTACTCAGAATGGTGCAGTAGAGAAAAAACATCCAGCGAGTAGCAATTCTGTAGATGGAAACACCTTGTTGATGAGGGAAGTCAAAGAAGAATGGCCAGACTGGTTCGAGCTGACAGAAAGGCTACAGTAACTCAAATTACCACTCTGTACAATTGTGGTGAGCAGAAAAGCATCTCAGAATGCACAACACGTCAAACCTTGAGGCAGGGGGCTACAACAGCAGACCACCAGGTCGGGTTCCACTTCTGTCAGCCAAGAACAGAAAGCTGAGGCTGCAGTGGGAACAGGTTCACCAAAACTGCACAGTTGAAGACTAGAAACACATAGCCTGGTCTGATGAATCTCAATTTCTGCTGAGTCACACAGATGGTAGGGTCAGAATTTGGCACCAACAGCATGAATCCATGGACCCAGTGTGTCTTGTGTCAACAGTCCAGGGTGGTGGAGGTGGTGTAATGGTGTGGGGCCCGTTAATACCAATCAATCATAGCTTGAATGCCACACCCTATTTGAGTATTGTTGCTGACCATGCACATCCCTTCATGGCCACAATTTACCCATCTTCCAGAGGCTACTTCCAGCATGATAATGCATCATGTCACAAAGCAAAAGTCGTCTCACACTTGTTTCATGAACATGATAATGAGTTCAGTGTTCTTCAGCGGCCTTCCCAGTCACTGGATCTGAATCCATCAGAACACCTTTGGGATGTGTATCTCAGAGCCTTTCTTCTCATATCAACAGCTTTGCAAACTGCTAGTGTATGTCACTGGGCTTTAAATCAACTACTCTAGAAGCAGTATATACAGTATTTAAACTTAAACATCCAGTCAATTTAAAATTTAATTACCACCAAGATTTTACTCCAGCTTCAGTTTTTGAAGACTCATGTTTTGTTCATCTGTAGAGTGGACAGGTGTTAGCTGAACTAATCATGGGCTTCAAAAAAATGTCTGAAAGATGTTTGGCAGTTTAGGCAGTCTGGCAGTTAAAGATGCTTGGCAGTATTTTTAGGTTGTATGTTTGAAAGAAAATTGTGGAACTAAAATGCAAAACAAAGTTTTTACTAAAAGAAGGTAAAAATACTTACCATTTACAGTTTGCTCAATATCAATGCTCAAAATTCAATGTGCAGAATATGCTGCCTTTACGTGCATTGGAATTATCATAAATACTAGTTTCCTGCTAGGAAGTTGCACATGAATGACTCCTCAAGTTGTAATTATGACTGGGAAGCTCCGAGATAATTTTGATACTAGAGTTTCTGAGAGGAGTCCTAAACTTTCAACATGGCAGAGAACAGTTTCTGTACTAAATGACAGCTTTTGTTCGTTTTTATAAATGCAGCTAATTGTTAGCACTTATCAGCAACTATTCTATACATGTTGCACATTTTTACACCATGAACATAGCCAGTATTTTACCAAAATTCCATTATCATCAGCAAGCTAGCTAACTGAGTAATATGTGTTATGGTGTCAAAAGTAAAAGAAAAAAAGAAATTTCATATGTATGAATGAACCTGGCATCATCCATGTTTCACGTTCTTTCTGACAACAAAGCATGTGAACATGACATACTCATAATTACCACTTCAGAAGTGGGAAGTAGGATAATTACAATAGCATGTGAAGTCAGCAATAATTCTCACATAATATTTAGTCATTAATTCAGTTACATACTATTCTATGTAACAATTCCAGGGAGGTGGATGCAAGTGCAGGCTTTCTTTTTTTTTTTTTTTAAACAAAATTTAAAACTAAGAAAAACAGTCAAAGTAAGTTTCAAAAGGCTAGAAAAACAAGAAAATGTACCAGCCAAGAATTCTAACCAGGTAACCACAACAGCAGATAACTACTCACATCATCACAACACAACACAATAAAAAACAAAATGCCAAGCAACTGAGGAGGGAAAACACAGAACTGGTAAAGGGGAACTAATCAAGGGAAACACAAGACAGGTGTGCACAGGAAATCAGTGAAACAAACAAGGAAGACATTCAAACCATGAGGGAGGTTGCCCTCTGGCGATCAGGAGGCGAACTGTCCATGGTGGATGTGACAATCACCACTATTTGTACTTGTGGGTTTTCTTTGAGCAGCTGAAGAGGAACACATATTATACTGTAAATACAACATTTTATTGTCCACATCTAAGGTTGTTATATTACACAATAATTGTAATATGTTATGGAACAGAGACATATTATTAATGATGCTAGTTTGCCTTTTACAAATGATCTCTTCCAAAATAAGTGCACATCATATCAAGTATTGGCTATTAAGTCATAATACCTTATAATAATAATAATAATAATAATAATAATAATAATAATAATAATAATAATAATAATAGCAAAACAATAGACAAAACTATATGCAATGACAGGAAACAGTGACACTGCATTTGATTAGATAGATAGATAGATAGATAGATAGATAGATAGATAGATAGATAGAGTACTTTGTTGACCCCTGGGGAAACTGTTTTGTTGCAGCAGTACAATACACAACAAATTACATGGACACAGAACAAGGACAATGTATAGAAGATGCAGTTTACAATACACGTCAGGCAGTAACTAGTAAGTAAATTTAAAAAAAAAAGACAAGTAGTGAAAGAATAAGTGATTGTAGTGCATGTGAACATAAAGTGATGGTAAGTGGAATGTGTGATGGTGCATTTGAAATAAATAAATAAACAAACAAATAAATAAATAAATGTGAAATAAATAAACAAATAAACACAATGCAGAGGAATGTGCATGTGCTAGGAAGTGTTGTGCTATTGTGCAATTCACACAGGGTAGATGAGTTGTACAGCCTGATAGACCTACTCTTTGCTGCATCGTGGCTGAATCAGTCTGATAGTGCTCTGCACTATAATCACATTATCATGGAATTTGTGAGAAACATTGTCCATGATAAGTATCAGTTTAGCCAACATTTTAGCTTGTACTTGTAAAGTTGCACTGATAAGTACCACCTGGTTTGTTATTTAGGGCATTAAAGTTTCATTTTGTTCTACTATTGAAGGGAATCTCTAGCCCATTTCCAGATCAAAGTGTTGGCCTAATAGGTAATATTTGAATGACTCAACCACCCACATCACTGAGGTCAAATATTTCGTTTCTCTAGGGCACAGCTTACAGTTGATAAATGTAATAGGTCTTCGCTCTTCTTCCATTTCCTGCACCAAACCACTCCAAACGCAAGAGCCATCTGTCTGCACAATAAATGGCTTGGTAAAATCTGGATTCTGCAGCACTTTGTCCTCATAAAAAGGCTCTCTCGAGTTACTGAATGCATGCTTACACTCTGCCATTCGTGAACTGTCTTTGGTGATGATTTCATGGTAAGCGTGGTTAGTGCAGTATGAACGGCTGTGTTATGAATGTTTGGTAGAATCTAAGATTGATTTAGCCCTTTTTTTGTTTTAGGGACGTGGAATTACATAAAGTCTCCTTAATCCAGGTGGACATAATCTACCTAGCTATGAGCAAATGCAGTCTGTTACTATTAGCGCATATTATTAACACATAGGTAGTTGACGTGGCAACTGTTTTACTACAAACCACTTGTTGAATCAATTTAATTACTTTAATTCTGCCATTTACCTGACCCGCTGCCTGCTCGGACTTCTTCCTGCCAGTGGAGCCTAGAGCTCCATGGAGCCCAGCCTGCCCCTCTGCCATTTACCCACCTGCTCTTTCTCTCCCACTGGGCTTCCTGTGGGGCTTCCTGTCCCACTGTCTCATGTCATGTTTCATCATTCTATTTATCTATCTGGTACCATTATCACTGTCTCAAATGAAATGTATGTATGTATGTATGTAAGGTATGTAAGGTCACTTATGGTACTCAGATTTGACGCTGGTGTGAATTCTAGTATACGTTCTTTTAGGATCAAGGTGGGACACATGAGAACAGTCATAAACTCTACTTGCTACCGAGACAACTTGAGAACAGTTATTAAATCCATCTTTCCATTTCAGCTGATCTGAGAACAGTATTCAGGTGTGCATCTGGGAACAGTCAGCTGTCTCTCCCATTCCCTTTGCACAACCTCCCTCACCAATCAGCACCAGCATCCCATACCACCGCCTCACACTGACAAGCCTGCTCCAGCCAGGCAACCATGTTGACAGAAAATGTTCTGACTAAAATAATGAACTCTAAAGGAAGCACAGCCAGATAAAAAGGAGCATGCAAAGTTTTCTCCCTCTTGCTGACTTGTTTGCTCCCCCTTTCACTCTTGCGCTTCAAATTGCTGGTCCTGCTCATGCTTGGTAAATGTTATCTTTGTGATCCATTGAATGCTTTTGAGCTCTGACACTGTTCTACCTTCAGCAACACATTCAATACCCTGCTTCCAGCTGCACGTGTATGTGTGTGTATGTGTGTTTTTCCATTTTTGTGCGAATGTGTGAGCTTTTATCAGTGTAGAAAGAGAGAAATGTACTCTAAAATTGTACCAGAACTATGGTATTGACCAGGATCTCCAGGGAAAGATTGGCACAGAGATCATTGGAGCTTTTTCAGAAAAGAACAAGTAGATTTTATACCCTGAAGCAATTTATCAAAACTGGCACACAGTCCCTCATTCCACCAACTCCAGCAAGCTTGTGGACAAAGCTACTCTTTGGATTTCCTTCTAATTTTGGCATAGGCATCATTTATCAGGCAATCACAAGAATATTATAAAAGATTATATTATAAAAATGAAAATACCAGTATACCAAAATAGAAAATATAATAGAGAGTCAATGAAAAAGGGCAATGCGATAAAAAGCAAAGAAGGTTCCCAGGTGGTGGTGATACTGCCTGAGCTTTTGTCCTGTCATTAGAAGACTATAAGTAAGAATCATTATCATATACAGTACATCCATAGAGGTATGATTTTCACTCCACTGAGTGAGGATCCTCTGCTCCACTGATAATAGCAACACTAATTGTCACAATATGGCCAAAAGTTTGTGAACACCTGACCATCACACTCATATGTGATTCTTCCCCAAAATAGTGCCACAAAGTTGGAAGCACACAATAGTCTCGAATGTCTTTGTATGCTGTAGCATTACAATTTCCCTTCACTGGAACTAAAGAGCCTGAACATATTCCAGCATGACACAAAGTTCCCAACATGTTCCCTGTGCACAAAGTGAAGACATGAAGACATGCTTTGCCAAGGTTGGGGTGGAAGAACTTGAGAGTCCTCAACCCCACTGAACACCTTTGGGATGAATTGGGATGTTGTCTGGACTCCAAGCCTTCTCGCCCAGCGTCAGCATCCAACCTCTTGTACTCTTGTGGCCACACTCTAAAATTTAGTGGAAAGCCTTCCCAGAAGACTGGAGGCTGCTGTTGCAGCAAAAGGAGAACAACTCCATATTAATCCCCATGGCTTTGGAATGGGATGCTCACATACTTGACCGTATAGTGTATAAGGAATATACCTTGAAGCATATTTAGCTGTTCTGTGACTTTGCGATGGCTGGCTTCACATGTTCCAGATTGGTAGGCATAGATAATAAGATAGAAATAGCTAGTGGGTGGGGGATTAAATCGGGAGAAAATGGGGTAAGAATCAGAAAGGCAAAGAAAACTGAAATAAAAGAGTGATATAAATCCATAAGTATTCGGGACAGTTTATACCAGCACATGCAGAAATCTGCTACAAGATCATAATATGAATGTGATGCAGTAGACTTTTGACAGGGTCTACTGTGGGCGTGCTAAGGTCCAAAGGAGGGGAAAACAATGATGGCTCAACCCGCAAGTACTCTGTAGAGTATGGTGATGTTTTTTTACAGGTGCACCAAAAGTCCAACAGTCCAACCGTGAGAAAATAGAAAAATAAGCAAACAAAACAAAAAAGAAAAATAAATAAATAAATAAATAATAATAATTTACCAGTGAATCGTCCCAAAAATACAAAGTACCAAAGCAACACAAAAAAAAAAATAGAGTAATAAATCAAGATATACATCTACACAAATATATATACAAAGTCACAAGTAGCCACACTATACAAGGGTTTTCAGCTCACGGTACCGCAGTAGCACGTTTGCTTTGACTTGGTAAACAAGCACCCAACTGGAGTCTGGACAAGGCTTATAAAGGCCACACTCCGCCCTTTTTCCCTGGGCACACCATTACCAGGTATGTTTTCCAGTTACATTGTCTTCTACATTAAGATCATTCATAATAAAGTTACCTTTAACATCAAACAAACATTATACAAACAAATTGCATTAAGTATACCCATAATAAAACCAACATCAATAACACAATCAAACTCTTTTGGCAGTTAGAACTCCGATACCCCCACAAGGTTTCACCGGGTTCCGGCCCATCACGCCTGTGCTGCGCAATCTGATGACGTCTTAAGGGATCGCCGCCATGGGCTCATGTTTGCCGGCAAAGCTCCAAGGAACCCGGTTATACCAACAAATAACACAGACGTTTAACAATAAAACAACAAGAAATGAGAAATGAGTATGTGTGATATGTCCAGAGGGAATAATGGAAGGAGAGTATGCAATATGGATGAATGACCAAGCGTTATCAGATCGCTTTTCAAACAGCATTACGAGGTAACGGATGGGTGCGTGTGGTGAATGAATGTATGTGAGTGCGTGCATATGAGCGCCAGTGCTGCCGCTTGCAGCGGTGAAGAAGGTCACTTCTTCACATCACCTCCCCCCTCTCCGGGCCACGGATTGTCGGGGAACCTTGACAAGCAGTCGGCCACAAGGTTCTTCCTCACTGGGCAATGCCGGACCTTGAAGGTGTAGGGCTGGAGAGCCAGATACCATCGGGTAACTCGAGCATTGTGGTCTTTCATGGTGTGAATCCAAGTTAGTGCCCGATGGTCAGTTTCTAGGTCAAACTCCCGCCCCAAGAGGTAATACCAAAGAGCTTCCAGAGACCACTTTATTGCGAGGCATTCCTTTTCTATGGTTGAGTACCTGGTCTCCCTGGGCAACAGTTTCCTGCTCAGGAACACTACAGGTTTCTCTGCTCCAGTAGACCCCTGGATCGAGGGGCACCTGCCATTACCCTTTACACAGGTCCAAGGTTGTGATGTACTGGGCCTGTCCAATCCGCTCCAACAGGTCATCAATCCTGGGCATAGGGTAGGCATCGAATTTTGACTGGGCATTTAGCTTGCGGAAGTCAATACAGACACGCAGTGATCCATCCTTTTTTGGCACAATGACTAGTGGGCTACACCATTTACTTGTGGAGGCTTCAATGACACCCAACTCCTTCATCATTTCAATTTCTGCTTTCAATGGGTTCAACAGTCTTTCTGGGATGCGATAAGGTCGCTGCCTTGATGGTGTATGGTCAGTGAGGTGGATAGTGTGCTGCACAAGTCCCGTTCGCCCAGGCCTTGGCTGAAATAGTGACGGGAACTTGTCGAGCAGAGCTCGCAATTCAGTCTGCTGTGGCCTATCTAAATGCTCTAGCGTCACGGCTGCAGGTTCTCTTTGGGGTCTTATGTCTGGTGCAGGCTCATCTTCCTCCTCTTCCACCTTTCTCACTATCAGCGATGTCTCTCTGGGTTTTTCTTATCCTTCCGCTCCTTCAGAAGGTTCACGTGGTAAGTCTGGTGGGACTTTCTTTTGTCCGGGTGGTGAACCTCATAGGTTACAGGGCCCATCTTCCTCACGAAGGTATGTGGCCCTTGCCACTTGGCGAGAAGCTTGTTTGCTGAAGTGGGTATCAATAGTAACACTTTCTGCCCCGATTGGAACTGACACAGTCTGGCTTGTTGATCATACCAACATTTCTGTGCTGCTTGTGCTTCCTGGAGATTCTCCCTTGCTTGCTCTCTATAAGCCTCTAGGCGGTCTCTCATCTCCAGGATAAACTTCACAATCCATCTCTCCTCTGAACCTGCTGTTGACTTCGTCCAAATCCTTTTTAAGATGTCCAGTGGTCCTTGAACTGGCCAGCCCTACAGAACTCGAAGGGTGAAAACCCGGTTGAAGCCTGAGGTACTTCTCTGTAGGCAAAGAGAACGAAAGGGAGCCATTTATCCCAGTCACGACCAGTGTCTGCAACGAACTTCCGCAGCATGCTTTTCAGCATCTGGTTGAACCGTTCTACAAGCCCATCTGTCTGTGGGTGATATGAACTGGTCTTTATTGCTGTGATGCCCAGCTGCCGATGCAATTGGTTCATCAGGTGGGAAGTGAAGTTCATTCCCTGGTCTGTGATGATCTTGTCTGGGATGCCTACCCTGGAAAACAGCTGAATGAGAGCATGAACAACCTTTGGTGTGGTGATGGTGCAGAGTAGGAAGGCCTCTGGGTAGCGTGTGTCATAGTCACAGATGACTAGGATGTATCTGTGCCCCGCACTGCTCTTTTCTAGTGGCCCCACAATATCCATGGCGATATGACGGAAAGGGGTGGATATGATGGGTAACGGGTGTAACGGTGCCTTACCTCGCTAATGCACAGCACTGGTCTTTTGGCATATGGGACATGTAGTGCAGTATGTTTGTATGTCAGTGTACATGGTTGGCCAGTAGAAGCGTGAACTGATGCGAGTGTATGTCTTTTGTTGTGCCAAATGTCCTGCCCATGGAACTGTGTGTGCCAGATGTAACACAAGGGGTCGACAAGACAGGGGTACCACCACACGTAAAATATCAGCGGATTGCACATACAATACACTCTCATGAATAACATACTGTTCCTCAGACACTTTATGCTTTTCCTGGCCTTCAGCTTTGTCAAACAAGGGTTTTAAGGTTTCATCTTCCCTTTGTAAAACAGCAATATTTTCTGGAACTTGCCAGTCACTGACCTCAAGCCCCTTCATAGAGGGTTTGGGGACTGAAGTACCCAGGTATTTCAACAGTCGTCACTGGCGATGTGTTTTTCTCGGGCCTTTGGTCCCGCCCTGCAGCAGACTATTATCCAAGTCTGGCAAAGGCTGAAGACCTGCCTTGGCTTGAGCCCTTGTCATTACAGGAAATGCACATTCTGGCCTAGCATTCTCAGTGCCCCAGTTCCCCTTTTCCTTAACTAGTTCACTCAAAATTGGGAGGTCTCTCCCCAAAATCATGTCTACTGGTAAAGAAGTGACAACTGCAACATTCAAGAGATACATTTGCTCTTGAACCCCGACCAACACCTCTGCTTTGGGATAGCACATTACATCCCCATGCACACATTGTACATCAGTGGTACTAGCATAGTCAACATTAGAAACATGGCATGGTTTGATTAGTGTCCAGCAACACTTTTAATGAATGTCCACTCATGGTGATGTCCATAAGCATGTGGTTAACTTGCCCCATACCAACAGAGTCAATTTCAATGTTCTCTTCTCTTGGGGCATAGCAAAATCCTGTCAGCTTTGATTTACATGCAGGACATACACTAGCTTTGTGCCCCAACTGCTGACATGAGAAGCAAATCAGCTTATGTGGTGTTACAGTGTTAAGTTCTTGTGGAGTCTCTTGTGGCTTGTCAGTGTGTGCATAACGTGCTTTACCTTTAACTGGTTGCGTGCGCAGGCTAGAGCGATGAGCGTTCATGTACTGCGGGGCTAACTTTGCAGCTGCTAGCCCTGATTCCGGCTCGTGCTCTTTAATCCAGGTACGGCTGTCATACGGCAGTACTCGAAGCAGCTGTTCTAAAATGACAAGCTCTCCGATCTCCTCCTTGGAATGTAGGATGTCGTTTGTAGAGATTCCGCAAATGGCGGTAGGTTTCTGTCGGCAACTCACCTTCTGGTACTGTGGTTGCTTGGAAGCGCTGGCGATAAGTCTCAGCAGAGATGTTACATTTTTGCAGCAGTGCATCCTTTAGGTGATCATAGTCATCTGCGAGGTTCTCATCCATGGCGAGATATGCCAGGAGCGCTTGTCCAGTCAGTAGTGGCACCAGCCGACAGCTCCACTCCTCTCTTGGCCACTGTCATGTTCGGGCCACTCGCTCGAATTGCAGCAGATAGCTTTCGATGTCATTCCCTGGCTGTAGAACAGGCACCGGCGTCTCTGTTCAGCGAATGGGCGACCTTGGCTGTCTTGGCGAGCTGGTTGCTGCAATGGATACTCTCTGAGGGGCAGGAGTGGGGAGATCCATCCATAGGCTCCCGAGGTCACTCGGGGTTGCCATTGCTGATCTGGCAGTCTGCTGGATGGATTCACGAATCCCCTGCAGCTCCCACACATATCTCTCCTCCCTTGCTTGCTGTGCCTCGAGGAAGTCTCTCACCAGGCTCACCAAGCCCCCACTGGGCAATGTGGAAGGGCCACCGGTCTGTGATGAGCCGGGTTTGCTTGACGCTCCTGGAAGCTCTACTGACGATGCCTCCTCTGCCTCCGATGTCAAGCTGTCTCCAGACTTGTCCCCTTTAGCCTCCAACTTTGCTTGTGAGCGCAGACCAGGCCTCTTCCCTTTCAGTACTTTCTTACGGGTAGCCATCCCACTTCTGACACCAAATGTGATGTTGGCAGGGTCTACTGTGGGCGTGCTAAGGTCCAAAGGAGGGGAAAACAATGATGGCTCAACCCGCAAGTACTCTGTAGAGTATGGTGATGTTTTTTACAGGTGCACCAAAAGTCCAACAATCCAACCGTGAGAAAATAGAAAAATAAGCAAACAAAACAAAAATGAAAAATAAATAAATAAATAATAATAATCATTTACTAGTGAACCGTCCCAAAAATACAAAGTACCAAAGCAATACAAAAAAGAATAGAGTAATAAATCAAGATATATATCTACACAAATATATATACAAAGTCACAAGTATCCACAATATACAAGGGTTTTCAGCTCATGGCACCGCAGTAGCACGTTTGCTTTGACTTGGTAAACAAGCACCCAACTGGAGTCTGGACAAGGCTTATAAAGGCCAGACTCCACCCTTTTTCCCCGGGCACACCATTAACAGGTATGTTTTCCAGGTACATTGTCTTCTACATTAAGATCATTCATAATAAAGTAACCCTTAACATCAAACAAACATTATACAGACAAACTGCATTAAGTATACCCATAATAAAACCAACATCAATAATGCAATCAAACTCTTATGGCAGTTAGAACTCCAATACCCCCACATAAAGACAAGCCATGGTTTGACCGGGTTCCGGCCCATCGCGCCTGCGCCGCGCAATCTGATGACGTCTTAAGGGATCGCCGCCATGGGCTCGTGTTTGCCGGCACAGCTCCAAGGAACCTGGTTATACCAACAAATAACACAGACGTTTAACAATAAAACAATAACAAGTGAGAAATGAGTATGTGTGATATGTCCAGAGGGAATAATGGAAGGAGAGTATGCAATATGGATGAATGACCAAGCACTATCAGATCGCGTGTGCACCCGCTTTCCAAACAGCATTACGAGGTAATGGATGGGTGCGTGTGGTGAATGAATGTATGTGAGTGCATGCATATGAGCGCCAGTGCTGCCGCTTGCAGCGGTGAAGAATGTCACTTCTTCACAATGAAATACAATAAAATAATCTTTAGAATTTCTTCAAGACAAACATCTTAAAGAATATGAGACAGTAGATGTAACAGGCAGTCAGTGCTGAACAGCAAATTCAGTGACAATCAGAGCTGAAGCAGTCCTGTAACATGTAATGCACAACGCTGCAAACATGCCTTTGACAAACAGCCTCCAAAGGTTTCTTTCATTAGAATGGGCACATCTTCTTTAAATGTCAGAGGTGCTTTCGAGCATTTTCGGGGCACTTGTGTGTATTTGTGTGTCCATTTATGAGTGTGTTTGCATGTGTTTCTTGGTGGCATCCTGAAATGCAAATTGCTGACAGAAATAAAGAAAGCCCCCTGTACACAAAGGCGTGCTGCCTCCTTCTCTCTTCTCAACTGCTGTCAGCACGGTGGGCGCACAGTATTAAATAATGCAACACACACACACACACACACACACACACACACACACACACACACGCACACACTTGGGCTGTCGTGAAGAGAAACACACACACAATCTGTCATTTCAAAGGGAGGGAGATATCCTTGAAAATGTTCTCTGAGGGTGGAGAATTATCGCTAAATATCAAAGTCACTTATTCACACACACATGTACCTGAACATACCGACAAACACACACACACTGACACACAAACACACATAGACACACACACGCACATACACACGCAACAGCAAACACATCAGCATGTATCTGTCCCTCACCCTGTCTCTTACCTCTAACACACGCACGCTCCCTCATGTGCAAATATACCATCTGTAAACCTTGTTCATACCTACAGTATTTGTAGCATTGCTTTGCATCCAGCTCCATTACACCTATTTTCTAATCCATTTATGCTTTCCAGCATGTTTGTTACTTTTTTTAAGGATTAGAGCTTCAAGAGAGCAAGTGAGAGAGTAGTCGAAAAAGATGAGCAACTCCTCCAATGACCTGTCACTCACTGATCTCTGCCTGTAATCAGTCCAAGGCAGCATTTGAATTTACTCTGAACTCCAAGCCTGCAGCAATGGCCCAGCATTCCCGTCAGATATTAAGCCTAGTTTTCAGTGTTTGAGGGAATAATTGCATTCATTTAAAGCTTGGCTTGGTTACCCCAAAACTACAATCATATTCATGAATCATGACTATCCTGTCTTGCTGATAAGAACAAAACAAAATGCAAACCATTATCCACCATTCTCTATATGGAGCTAGATTTACATTTATACCTGCATTTTTCATAGCCATCCCTTAAACACAACTTCGCAATTTACCCTGACAAGAGCCCTAAGGGAATTATCTCTCCCTCTGTGTGTGTGTGTGTATGTGTGAAAGACAGAGAGAGAGGGAGTGGAAAACAAGGGTGGACAGGCAGCCATGTGTATCAGCAGCCAGTGCTAACAAGAGGCCATGGGAGAGGGCTTGGCTGCATAAACTGCAGGATCAGCGTGAGTGTTGCGAGTTAAAGTGCCTATCTGCCCTGCATAGCATCTCATCCGTGAAAAAAGACCATCGTCCCAACATGACCCAAATATGAAAAGCACACAATGGGGCATCTCTTAGTGCTGCAAACAATCTACACTCCTGAACAGAAACTAATATGGTCTCAATTGAAGTGGAGTCATGGTCTTAAGCTACTCCTTTGAAATTGGATAAGGGATAAAGTGAATATATAATATATAACATATTCAGCCATTAGAGTCCTAGAATTTCAGCAGAGTGAGTGAATGAGAGAATGAGTTATTGAGTGAGTGGTGAGAATTGTGCCCCCTGTTGCAAATAGGTGTTTTATTTATTTATTATTTTTTATATAGCCTATTTTATAAATACCCAGTGGGAAATGATTGGAGTGAGGCTATGAAAATATGACATGTCATTGACTGGTCCAGAAGAAATAGACAGTGAGGCATCTGTCCCTCTCCTCTCTGAAAGTGAGCTAAGAGGATACAATGGATGTCCTATGAATCCTGCTTGAAAACACTATCTTGCATTCTCTTTCCCCCTTTACTGGTGAAAGCTCTCTTTTATATCTGGTGTTCACATTTTTACCCCAGTTTTTCTATGAAGACAATGTATATGTACATGTTTATAGCTCTTTTCTGCTGACAGATTTTTCATTTGGTGTAGTAGGAGCAGTAAAATGAGAAGTAAGGAAGAAAGAGAGATACAAAGTCTGTCTGACAGTTGGTTGTTTAACTTGGACATGTGTTGTGGGTTGGCAGTTTTTAGTTTCAGATATAAGAGACTGCACAGCTTGGCATCCAGGTGTTTTATTGAGTCACCCACATTTTTTTTTTTTTTTTTAATCTTAGCATTTACATTTATGCATTTGGCAGACACTTTTATCCAACATGGCTTAAAATTAATTCAATCCATAAAGGTTAGCTGTTGATGTTTAAAGGGTTTTACAGAGGTCTTACTTTGCAATTGTAACCTGTCAAACTACAAATTACTGATTATTCAAAATAGCTAAGCTACAGCCTAACTACCATTCTGATAAAGTAGGTAGCTACACTACAAGCTGGTAAGAAAAAGTAGCTAACTACATTGAAGCAGCTTTGTGAAACTGAGGAAAAGTGACTGTGATATTTTATTTTTATTTTTTTGCAGATAATTTATTGTGCAAAATAAAGGGTACAGGATAGGCCATAACATATACCCTTTGTAAATGGTATGCCATAGCAGAAAGATTTTTCTTTTCTATTTGTAATCCACTCTCAGTAATAAGCAGTTCACGTTGCCTAACTGTAAACCATTAATCATAAAAAGCAACAGATACAGAGAGGGCTCACTCCACTTTTCTTGGTTCTGATGCTAGATATTAGACTAAATAAATGAGGTGAGCTGTCATGCTCAGTATAAATTGCCTATTTTGCTAATGCATTGCTTCATTGAATTAATTGAACAGAAAATACTCAGCACCTAATGCTCCTCATTGCACTGTTAACTTAATCAGCTAGGTAATCAAAAACAATAACCAACAAATAAAATAAAAAACGCCATGTCATGTTTGCAACATACTGTACGTAGCTGTAGCACAATCCTATTCTTCTTGAGACAGATACAATTGCTTGTATGATTCCAAAAATAAAGTTGAACTCATTATGTGAAAAAGGAAAAGGCAGTATAGTGATTTGTCATGCTACACCCAAACTAGGTGGAAAAAATGAGTACAGTGCTTTGAAAATACACTATATGGCCAAAAGTTTGTGGACACCTGACCATCACATCCCTATGTGGTTCTTCCCCAAACTGTTGCCACAAAGTTGGAAAAACACAATAGTCTAGAATGTCTTTAGTAGGAGCTTTAAGATTTCCCTTCACTGGAACTATGGAGCCTAACCCAAGCATGTTCCAGCATGACAAAGCCCCTGTGAACAAAGTGAGATCCATGAAGATATACTTTGACAGGGTTGGAGTGGAAGACCTCGAGTGTCCTGCATAGAACCCTGACCTCAACCCCAATGAACAACTTTGGGATGAACTGGAGTGCAGACTGCGCCCCAGGCCTCCTCGCTCAACATCAGTGCCTGATCTCACCAATGTGACTGTGGCTTAATGAACACAAATCCCCACAGCCACGCTCCAAAGTCTAGTGGAAAGCCCTCCCCCACAAACTTTTGGCCATATAGTGTACCTCTGCTACTGCCATGCTACTAAAATATAGTTAAGCTAGTAGCTTCATCTTGTAGTTAGCTACTCCCTAACACTGCACACTGCTGTAACTTCTGCACTTCACACTTTTTGTATGATTTTATGTTCATTGTACAAAAATATCACCGAACATGAAGGGGAATTCATGACTGTGTTCTGCATTGCGTCTTCGATAAAGTCACGGTGTTAAATTATTGTGTATGTGCTTAGCTTTGCATATCCAATTGCATATCAAATTTATGTGACACACTCGCATACAGATGCTGGAGTAATGATGACACTTCCCTATCAGCTTTGATGGTTTCAAGGACCTACTTGTTAACATGAAAGTAGATCAATGGCTAATGCTCAAACGAAGTGGCTGGACAGCTGCTCCATCAAAAGAGCATGCACACAGTTTCTGTTCTAGTGCCAAACATGAATGAGGCCTACATGTCTACCACTCAAATTACCTACCAGACTGGGTGTTTGTGAGTGTGTGCAGGTGTGTGTGTGGGTGTTGCTGGTATTAGAGATGCTTGAATCACTGCCAGTAATCCTGTTGGTACTGGCACACTAAGGTGATTAAGAAGTTTGACAGACACACAACCAATTAAGTACATTTTAATAAATATCTTTCAACACAATCACAAAGGACTCAGAACATACAAATCCATGTATCTCAAAGACACAAATGGGATCACATTCTTTGTGCCTTTGTTACATAATAGTAAGTCAGCCATCTGTACTCTCTGTACTTCCTAGCTGTACTAATAGCAAAGTCCTCACACAGTGGCCATGACCTCATGCGTGAAACCCGTAAATGGCCCAAGCTACATCATGCTTATCCTCTTTCACATTCTCATCTAAGGAGCAGAGGAAACATTGCATAAAAGATTGTAAAAGACTGCATAAAATTCATTCATTCATCAGGGTCACACACACACACACACACACACACACACACACACACACACACACACGCCTCGGGACAATAGAGTACTGAATATTATAAATCTATTAGTTCATAAATTTTTGAATGTGTTGAACATTTTGTTCAAGCTTTTACAATTTCTTAATCTCCTTTATGCCAGGGCACAATTGTGAATTTTTTTACTGTCAAGCCCCAGTGAAGTTGGAGAATGGATATGACCAATGCCCAAATAGTGTCCACAAAAACATGAACATAAAATTGTGATTACATAAGTATTCACCCCTTTTTGCTGTGAAACCCCTAAATTAATTCTAGTGCTATCGGTTACCATCAGAAGTCACACAATTAGTTTAATGGAGTCAACTTGTGTGCAGTTAAAGTGTCCTGTGAACACCTGTTCAAGTACACCTGTTCCTGGAAGGCCCCAGAGTTTGTTAGTGAACATACTTTAACAAACAGCATCATCACATAGTTATCAAATCAAGTCCAAGACAAGGTTCTGGAAATGTCTCATGGCTTTGGTTATAAAACAAATAGAACTTGACATCTGTGGCGTCTACAGAGATCTTTCTGCCGAAAAAAAAATCTAGTTCTTCTTGTTACTAATTTGTATGCCTCAAATACCCCTAAAAACCTGTACACCTTGGCCATGCTTGGATCAATGCCACTTATATTTGAGATATTTCACTAGCAAGAATTTTCTACTGACGTACATACATCACAGACAGACTGATGGCAAAAATCTTAGATAGCCAGAAAATGGGCCTTGACCATGAACATTTAAGTAACATCTCTGTATGACAAACAGAAAGAAAGCTATAGAAGAAAACTTTTTCAGACAGTTAACTTTGTTGTGTCCTTCGCCCTGTTTGGATCAATTCCAAAATCTAATCAGTTCATTTGCTGGTCACAATGCTAATTCCATATAAATCCTGCAAACATTCAACCACACGTTCTTGAGCTATCATGCTAAAAAACATCTCAGATGGATGCACAGATAACCCAAAAACATAATGCCTTCATCACCTAGTGGTTGAGGCATAAAAATATCATAGACTTTGAATATCCTGGGGAGCACCATTAAATCCATTATTAAAAATGTGAAGAATATGGCAACTGAGACTCTGGCTTGAGGAGGTCTCCACAAAAAGTCAGTACGAGGGGCATTACAGAAGCAACCAAGATGCCAAAGGCAACTCACAACATAAATGCTATCACCACCATGTTTCACTGTGTGGATGGTGTTCTTGAGGTGACGAGCAGTGTTGGGTTTCTACCAAATGCGGTGCTTTGTGCCAGGGCCAAAAAGTACAAATTTTGTCTCATCAGACAAGGGAATATTTTACCACATATTTGCTAAGTTTGCAACATTCCTTTCCTTCAAACAGGATTTCATATAGCTCGCCACTTATCCAAAAAACCCCAGCTTTGTGGAGTGTCTGGGCTATGGTTGTCCTGTGAATAGCTTCTCCCATCTGAGCTGTGGATCTCTACAGCTTCTTCAGCGTTACTCTTGGCTTCTCAGTTGCTTGGTTGAAAAAATGGATGGATTCTCTAGCATCAAGGCATGTACTGTATCTTATGTCAGTAGTCATTTTATGAGTCCATAGTTGTTGAATGATGAGAAAGAGATAATAATCCTATCAGCCAACAATGCCATGTCACTAAAGGCAAAACAAAATTAAATAAATTATACAATTTCCAGAGAAACAATCTAGCTGTTTATTGCCCAAGAAAAAACAACAACAAAGAAGTAATCCATTAAAGAAATAAATAGAGAAACAAAGACTGTATGCTATGCTACCACTCTCTCTCTCTCACTCTGTCTTCCATCAGGGAATGAACAAACTAACTGGAATGGAACTCCTTATTTCAGCAAGCAAAATCCATTCAGCTACACAGCAGTCTAACATAGCACTTCTTTCATTTTGCACTGTTTTTTGTTCTTTTTCTCTCTCTTTTGGCAGTGTCTTGTTTGCTCTTTTTATTGCTTGCTGTCTTTCTGTTTTTCTACCGATAGTGACATACATAGACACGACACAGCCTATATATAGACATGTAGTGATGTACTGGCTTACACATCTACACACACAGTCTCAGGAAAAGGCACACACACTTGTGTTTGATGTCCAGGACAAGCCTGAGTTTTAACTCAATTTGCAAAGAGACTAATGAACATACTTCTGTCAGGCCGTAACCGTAGTTCTTGCATGTTTGTGTGGACGTGTTTTTAGGACTCTTAAATTTTTTTCCAAAGTTCCAATGGGAATTTTTTAAACAGAGTTGTTGTGAAATAAAATATTTGATGAGGTGATCACCCAGTTACCATATTTCTTCCAATGAAACTTGCTGTTTTTATGACATCACCTGAGATTTTTATGATTTTTCTTTTTATTTGACAAAATTTCCCACATGTGAACCACAGGTGTGCTTATTGAAATCTGTGAAGATAATTAGATTTGGCCCATCCAAAGCTTCTTTGATCTCTCTATGTAGCTCTGCAATAATGCTGGTCAGAGACAAGCAGCCTTTATAACACTGAACATGGAGCAGCAGGGCGTAACAGAAAAGACTCATATTTAATATCTCTATTAGAGGCTGGGAATTATCATATCTGGTAGATTTTCACAGACGTCTGGCTGTGGAGTTGATGCCTCTGAAGTTATTGAGGAACACAGAAGCCCTGCTTATCACACTGTAGTCTTAGAAGACATTGACAGAGCACTCTTATTTAGTCTCTCTCTCTCTCTCTCTCTCTCTCTCTCTCTCTCTCTCTCTCCCTCTGTGTGTGTGTGTGTGTGTTCTTTGGCTCACTTGTTTTAAACATGAATCGATCAAGTACACAAAACACAGAAGTGTGCCCTAAAATTGTTGCCTTAGCAAGTTTTATTTAAATCTACAGTTCAAGTTCATCCCAGTAAGTGTGCTTTGAGACTGGCAGAAGAATATTTCCTATAATGAACTTAAGATTTCATCCAAATGTAAATTTTAATTTAAAAAAAAACTGCAATGTTTCAATGTACACAATTACATCTCATTCTCATTGGGCCTCATTTATCAATCTTTTAGTAAAGTTGTGTGTAAATGTTTGTGTAAAGCCAAACAGAAATAAAATTTTACAAAGGTTTCGAAAATGCTGATTTTTCTTTGTACGCACGTGCGTATATTGATCGCCCATAAAATGCAAAGTGCATTCCAGACAACTCATTTGCATTTAGTGACACCCACAAAACTCCATAAAAGGTCAAGCACACAGAGGGCTGGAAATGCGAAATGATTACTAACAGTGAAAAAAAAGGCAGAAGTGGAATTATTTTGACTAGCTTCTATGCCAATAATAATATTTTGCAGTGTAACAACACCTGAAAATGTCTAAATTACAGAAAACATGTAATTAGGTGTGAATTAAGTGAGGTGGCAAGAAAATGGTGTGACATGAAAATGAGATATATACTGTACTCAGGTGATCATGTACGCAAAGCATGTCACACAAGGAAACTGTTATTTTAAAATTGTTCTATGTGTCTCGGCCAGCGTGCTGGAAGTGTTGCACAGCATTAACAGAAGATGGCAAACTGAGCCGATTTATAAGCTGGCTTTCATCCTCTGAAAAATTCATACTGGTCTTTAAACATCCTTCCTCTCACTAAATCCTCTGTCAGCTGAGGCATTTGTTTATTGCTTACGGCTTTGTGCAGACCGGTACATCCTCTGTTACTGCAGCATTTCTTTTGTAATAATTTTTAATATTCTTTATTTAATGCCAATATTATAAAATGACTGGGTTTCACAAAATTTCTTTCGATGGTATTTGTCCCTGATCTAGTGAACTAGCATGGGGATGTGTTTTTGATAGAGACTAAATAGTAATGATATATGATTACTATGATTGCGATTTAAATATGATTTGAAGTTGATCAAGTCGAGGTCTTCTCGTGCATAAATTTACACACACTCAGGAGCAGGAATAAGATACAAAAGTTTTTCCAAAATTATGTGATTTTCATGAATACCAAATTTCTTGTGTAAATGCTCATATGAACAATTTATGAATTAAAAAATCCATTTGTATCTAGCTTGATAAATAAGGCCCATTATTCGTATTTGAAACAATATATAAATCTAAAATAAATAATTTTAGATGTTCCTACTTAATATTTTTACTTGTAAGTTTTATTTTGTTCAATACATTTGGCACAAAAATAGATACATGCCTATGATAAAAACAATTTCCTCACAGCACCTCTGGTTTAAGTATCTAAACTTGTATTACGACATTTCCTCATTTCACTTCATTTATTACAACAGCCAACTAATATAAAATTCTGTCCTTTTCCTTCTCTCGCTCACACACACATCCCAAGAGGTGAATGACATCAATCATTTTCTGTAAGTCATCAATCACATACTGTGAGAAACATCGCTTTTGGACTTGACTAGACTGAAGTGTGACTTTTTCATGTTCCAACGGACTGGAGGCAGAGAGGTGTGTAGATTTGTAAGTCCAAGAATATGTATCTGTGCATGTGTATGTGTGTGTACCTGCATATGAATTTATGTCTAAGGCTTTGAGACATCATTATTGAATAAGTTTCCCTTGAGGCAGCACAGCTGAATCTATAATACAGCGCATATATTCTTGTTTTAATAAAACTCCAGTATTTTCACAGAGTTACACATACAAGCAGGGGGCAGGGAACATAAATCTTCTTTCAAACACACACACACACACACACACACACACACACACACACACACACACACACACACACACACACACATTATCCTTGTAGGGACCATCCTTTGACATAATTATTAATGCAGCTGATGCTATCCTGCATCTCAACCTAACCCTAACCATTTCAATAATAATAAAAAAAAAAGTTTTCCAGCCAAATGTCCCTACAAGGTCAAAACTGTCCAATGTTCCTATATATGTGGGGACATTTGGTTCTCACCAAGTTATAAAAACATGCTCTCACACACACACACACACACACACACACACACACACACACACACACACAGAAAACACTAAGTGTGCTCACGGGCAGAAACTCAGGTTAATTATCACATTGATACAAGTCATTAGCCAGAGGGCTTTCTGTTTACGTCCTTGTGTAATGTATGCAGCATCGCTGCAGGAATTATTATAACACAAGTTTATTATGTGTATTTTTTTCAAGTACCTGTTCCCAAATAATATTCTATCAGGCTGATACAGTGTTTTCCCTAATTACTTAGACACTATTTATTTAACACCTACTTAGAGAATTCATAAAGTGCAGCTACACAGAGTTGACAGAAACCAACTTACTTATACTTATGTACCTTTAAGGGATATTGCTTGGAATGATTCTCCAATTCAAATGTCTCCTAAAATTAAATTTGAGTTTGAGAAAACATTACATTCTGCACTTTATACATGACATTTTACTTACATTATTAACAGACTGTATTGCAGCAGAACAATTTAATAATCTCCAGCAAAAGAAGTGGCTTAGTATCTCTCTGGGAGAAGACTGAAAAGTGAAACATAATAAAGAATAAATTGTATGTATAATGAATAAAGAACAAGGCACTGCTGTCGGGCTGTTTTGTACAGTTTGGAAATTGAAATTCCAACAATTATTTTTAAAGGTCCTTGATTTTGGCAGAAGCTAGATGAAGGTAGCTGGTTTGAAATTCCAGATGAATACAGCATACAACCCCAACATGACAGGCAAGTAGACAACATCCATGATTGGATGGATGTTGGTGGTTGATATAATTTGTGCCATAGAGACCGGAGTGTTATCACTAAGCAAATATTTTATTGACATCTCCCTGAATGTGAGGGGAGCTCAAATTACAAAAACAAACATTACAGAAAATGTTTCGACCTTAAGATCACATACTGCACCATTATTCAATGGCGATTAAATTTTTTACATTTTTTTTTAAAAAAGCAATAAACTGTGATGTGTGGAATTTATTGAATACTCATCATTATTATATAATAGAATAGTGTATAAATAAGAAGGATTAGGAAGAAGCATACACACAGAAAGCCTCCGTGCAAACACACAGAAGCTTCATCTTAACCCATTCTAAAATCCATCCACGCTTCTGTACAACAAAGTACAACATTCCTCATCCCTCAAATCCCTCAGCTAGAAGAACAAGAACCAGAAAGCAAAGCATGCACAAACCCTCTCTATCTTTCTCTCCATCCTTGTCTTCATTTCTCTCTCTTGGGGTGTGTGAGGGAGGAGAAGGCTACAGCTGCATACAGAGCAACAATCTGTTTCTCTCCTCCTTTTCTGCCTTGTGCTAGACTTTAAGAGATAGTGAGGTGCAGCTCTTAAGCTCGGTAAATAGAGGGGTACTCTGGTAAGGAAAAAAGAAAGGCATAAAAAATCTGATTCTGCTTGAAGAGAGTGGAAAGCTGTGCACACACACACACACACACACACAGGTTACGTTGCTTTGTTGCAGTACCTACTAAGCATTTAACAGCATTTACAATAGACAGTTTAATCGTGTCACCTCTTGGCTGGGAGAGACTTAAAAACTGCTGTGCCAAAGTGGATGCAGTAAAAGTTAAGCATAGTACACAAAGTTTACAGAGAAACAGGACATTCAGATAAAATGTCCTTTATCAGCTTTGCAAGCAAAGCTCTTCTGAAGCTGCAGGAGGTAAAACCTGTGAGATGTTGAAGTTACTATAGAATGTATGCTTCAAGATACAATATATCAAAACTACATTTGCATTTCCTGAAGGAAATACTGTGCCTGCAAGGAGCTAAATGTGATGGAGGGATGAAAGTAAAAGATTAATGTTTGAAACAAATCCACTGTAAAACTACATTAAAAGCCCTTAAAAAGTATAACAATTTCAAAGTGTAAATCTAAGGGGGAAAAAAAAGAGAATAGAATAGTTCTCTCACTTATCAGTGTATAGTTCCAATGACTGCAGGATTGCCAGATGTATGTCACATACTGTACGCATCCCAGTCTCCATTCAAAACTACCCTAATTCAATAATACCAAAAACTAAAATGCCCAAAAAGTCTAAATATGTCCCTTTCAAACCCTGCGTATCACTTCTAAAGTCAGTCCATCATCATTACAAGTAATGTCGTATAGTACATTTTTAACAAAGCAGAATTAAGCATATAGTTCCCCTAAATACAAAAGTATGTGGACACCTGAACATTGCTTGTTGAACATTGTAGCTCCCTTGTTGTAGGCCACACTCTTCTGGGAAGGCTTTCCACTAGATTTTGGAAAGTGGCTATGGGGACTATTGTTCATTCAGTCTCAAGAGCATTAGTGATGTCCAGCACTGATTTTGGGTGAAGAGGCCTGGGGTGCAATCAGCATTCCAGTTCATCCCAAAAGTGTTCAGTGCACTTCAAGTCAGTGCAGGATGCTCAAGTTTTTCTACAGCAAGCTTCCACAACAGACAATGTCTTTATGGAGCTCGCTTTGTGCACAGAGGCATAGTCATGCTGGAACAGGTTTGAACCCCTTAGTTCCACTAAAGAAGAATTCTTAATGATTCAGCTTACAAGACATTCTAGACAATTGTGTGTTTCCAACTGTGTGGCAGCAGTTTTGGAAAGAGAGAAAGTGTCCACAAACTTTTGGCCATTTAGTTCTCATAGATAGATAACTATGAGAACTAAGCCAACCAATGAAGCATGAGTAAATTGTTTGAATTAATATATATGTATATATATCTGTATGTAAACTGGGGCCACAATGTAGCACAGGTCCCAATCTCTGGTTTCTATGGAGTCTTGAAAGTTCTCCCAGAGTCCACATGGCTTTTCTCTAGGTTCTCTGGTTTCCTCTTCTCTCCCAGAATATGCCAGTAGGTGGACTTGTGGCTCTAAATTGCCCTTGTGTGTGAATGAGTGTGTGAATGTGTGTGTGCATGGTGCTTATTCAGGATGTATTCCCACACTGTGCCCATTGTTACGGATCCACTGTGACCCTGATCCTAATGAATGTATATTTGCAAACCTGACCAAGTGTAAGACCTTGTCTACAGTAATACAAATATTTTTTTCATATTTACACATGTACAGTATAATTCATAAATGCCTTGAATTTCTGACCAACAGTCTGACAATATCAATGGGAAAGAATAAGACTTCAAATGTAGATATTTAAAAAGGAATACATTTGGTCAAAACTAAAAAAAGGCTGAAAAGTATATAAAAGTCTGAATTGACTAAACATTTTAAGCAGTTCAAGCTGGATTATTCTAGAATGGTGTTGAAGAATGAAGTATGAAGAATAACAATATGGTGATAGGACTGTGAGCACTGTAATAAGTATCATTTTTGTGGGAGTTGAAATGCCAACTAAAGCTCCAAATGCTCCTGTGGGTTTGACCTTTTGACCCCCCCCAGAACAACCCCCCGCCCCATCATGAGCCATGGTATTAGTCCATCCAACCCACGCTTTGTGCTGCTACTTTTTTACAAAGCAGTAAGGTATGGGAAGAAAAACTGAGCACACTGATGTTTAAAGAGCCCCTAAAGTCATATGCAGACAGACAGACAGACCTGCAGCAAACATGGTGTCATTTGCATATGCACCCCCGAATCGAATCCAGGCTTTATCTGTGCTGCATTCATTTTGATGTTTTAAGGTAGCAACGAGTGAGGGAGGCTCAAACAGCAGTAGGATGAAGTAAATACTCAATAATTCAGAAGGTCTCATATCTAACTCTCTCCCTCACTCAGTGTCTGCGTGTCCTGCTCCCTGACTGCATGTGAAGTTTGCAGATGTTGATGGAATTCCAGCTGTCATTGCTGAAACATCTGCCTGCACTGAGACCGAGTGGCTCTCTGTCCTTCTACATTAAATCTGCACCACACACACACACACACACACACACACACACACACACACAACCATTGTCACACACACAAATTCCATCATGTAAAATTTCTAGTTGGCATGCCAGTGATGGGATGAGAAAATTAAAAAAAAAGAGAAAATTAAATTGTATTCCAGCACACCAGCAAAGTCCAAGATCAAGAATGTGCACACACATACACACACACATATACACACACACACACGCAGATGCATGCACACACATTTCCACACACTCACTCAAGCTATTTAAAACTCGCAGTCATAGTTCATGATCTTTCTTGACTCCTTGTCCTTTGCTTATGAGTTGTGTATTATTCCCTGACTAATGACTTCAGCTATAGCACTGAAAGGAGGTCATTGTGATCGGAGGCCACTTTCAATCAGTCCCTGTAATGGCCATGACATAAGAGTCAGTCATCATTAGGGAGACAAGTACAGCTTATGCGTTTAATACTTTCCACCCATTGAAACCACACATAATGTCTTGGATATTGACATTTACAAGATTTATACAATCCTAACTGATATTCAAAATGTGTGAGACATCAGGTACAATCACATATTTCACATATTATTTGCCTGGATTGTGTATCAGCCATTAAATCTCCCAGACTACAAGATTTGCCAAGAATAAAACATGATCCTGGCTCAAAACCTGGGATCTTGCAGAATTTCTAATGAACAAACATGACTGATCAAAACAAACATGGCAGTTGACAGTTCAGTTCGTCTATCATTCCTTATTTGTCTTTCAAATTTAGGACACCATTTGTAATCACTGGAAGGGGTGAATTAGCACCGATATCAGCCTGGTTATCCACTAGTGTGGGCTGGGCATAAGAAAACCCATATATTATTCGTCCTCGCTCCTGGTCTCTTCATTGTCCATCAGTATCATATCATACAACTTGGGCACAGTAAATATTCTGTGAGGAAGTGATGTGTGCCAGGGCCACTGTCTCTCCCTGTGGCTTTCCAGCCTCATTTCCTCTCCTCACCCCTCAAAGAGACAAGCACAGCCTTGGGGCGAGCATACACCCACACATGCACACACGCCCACATGCATGCGCACACACAGCCTAGGGACAAAGGATGGTTATTAATTTCAGTTTATGAATAATGAAATGCAGAGCAAAAGAGTCTGACAAGGTTTTTTAGGGCCGTTCCTTGAGCACAGCGGGTGGGGTCATTGCTGGAGTGAATACATTACAGCTCACAGTGGAGCATCCAACACAAACACATTCTCTCTCTATCTCTCTCTCTCTCTCTCTCACACACACACACATCCCAGCATCCATTCTGAAGTACTAAACAGGAGTGGGACTCTCCAAGGTTGACTGCACAGCTGGCACCATGAGCAAGTATATGTGAATGTGTTTGTCTCTGTGTGTATTGTTATTAGTCATAGCCTTCTCAAAGGGTCACCAAATTTCCTGGACCTTTGCCAACTTCTAATTATGGAGTTATTTGTATCTATAAATTCTGCCAAAATGGAAGGTTGTTTTAGCCAGCAAAAGGGTTGAGACAAATCTTGAAATGCTCCTCCCATATTTCTTCTTCTTCTTCTTCTTCTTCTTCTTCTTCTTCTTTATTCATTCATCTTCAGTAACTGCTTTATCCTGGTTAGGGTCGTGGTGGATCCGGAGCACTGGGCATGAGTCAGCAATACACCCTGGATTGGACACCAGTCCATTGCAGGGTACTATGCATACATTCACATTCATTATTTAGCGTAGCCAAATGCGGAAATATGACATGAACAATAATTGTCTAATGGCACCATCTTCAAATCTACGCTTGTGCATGAACTATGACATAAAAGCCTTGAGATGGGAAAAAATAATATGCTTTGTGCGTCATCCCAAAACAATCAGTCACTGGAAAAACAATTACTGTAATTAAATTAAGTGAGCCCATACAGACTGAAAAAAATTTGGCCAGTCATAAAATGCTGCTATTGTGAATGTAAGCTTATGATGGGGAAACATGCTTTTTGCCAGCATAATGGATTTTATACAGTGCACTTGACAAACCAAATCGTGCTCTATGGTTCTGATTTTTCTGGCATTTTTAATAGCGTTAAGTGTTACACAAAAATCCTACTACCAGTTAGTACATGTTGCCCTCCAAGCCATTTAGAGATAACTGAAATGTTATCTCTAGATAACATTGAGTTGTGTTATCTCCAGTTCACATGGAGTTGTGAACTGACATATGCAAAATTACTAGGTAATATAAATCTTAATTTTTGATTATTCATAATTATCTGGGGAATTGAGCTCCTGTCACAGCACTGGTAATAAAATAGTATTTCTGGAACTGCCCTCTGTCTCATTCAATCCTACAGTCATCAAATGCAACAGTCAAATGCAACAGTCCAAATGCAACAGTCCAAAAACAGTCAAATGCAACAGTCCAAAAACAAATAACAGACAAAATCACTACATTTGCTATGTACACTACACTACAAAATCACTATGTAAAAAAATACTGTGCCAAAAATTAAAGGGAAATATATTTTCATAATCTATTTTTCAAATTTCATAAGATTAAACGTTTGTCTTCAGACTCTGATATACCAACGTTGAGGGAAAGTGATCATATTTACTATTTTCTACTATTTCAAATAATAATGGAGATTTTAAGATGGAGTTAAGATTATGAAATTACACATATGTATTTATGCAGTGACCAAGAAAAGTGTTAAACAAATCACTCATTCATTCATCTTCAGTAACCACTTTATACTTGTGGTGAGCCAATCCCAGAACACTGGGAGTAAAGTGTAAATACACAATGGACATGCCAGCACACATTCACATACCCATTCACAGTAAGGGACAATTTAGAGTAGCCAATTCACCTACTGACCTATTTTTTAGAGGTGGGAGGAAATGTGAGCACCCAGAAGAAACCCACCTGGACACACTCATCGCAAGCAATAACCTGTGCTGTGGAGCTGTCAGTGACTCTGGAGCTGTGAGGTGTCAAAGCTATGTGCTGCACCAACATGCTGCCCCAGTAAGCAAACCAAAACTATTTTATATTATAAATAAACTATTTTTTTAAAAATTATATTATAACAATATTCCTGATGAAGCTTTTCACAATTTGGGGAACTTCTCAACCATCTGATTTCCCTAAGTTCAAAGTGAAAACTACTTGGGAAAATAAATTAAAGTAGAAAAAACCCAAAAAACTACTTATTAAAATACTATTTGATTCAGAAATAATTATATACATGGAAATTAACTTTTTTAATTAAGCCATATGCCTTTATAAAAAATCTCTTTAATACAATGAACAATAATTTAGTTTAGTGTCCAAACTTTTTATTGGTAGTGTACATTAAAATCTTTAATGCCTAGGATCTGTGTGCTTTTTTCACATTGTGTCTATATGTCAGTTTTAACAGTGTGAAATGGCTGCATGGTGACGATTAGAGCAGCATAGCCACTAACTATTAGTTATCTATTAAATAGACTGCAAAAGTGCAATGTGATGGCGTTCGGTTGTTTAATAGCTCTTCTTTCTATCACAATGCGATAGAAACACCTGCATGAGAAACATCCTCATGTAACATGTTGTAGAATTGCAATTTCAGACACATCTGCCTGAGGTGTGGAGAGGCATGAGGACCATCACTGGCTACAAGACCGGCAACCAGGTGTTGGAGGGCAATACAGACCTTGCTAATGGGCTTAATCTTTTCTTCAATAGATTTGATGTGAAGCCTCAAATGCACCCCTCCTACAGCTTCACTACACATTCACCAGTCCATCCCCCTCACGTAGTGGCCACTATGCCAGATTGTTCTGGAACCATCACCATCTCAGAGGAACAAGTAAGAAGGGAATTGAGCAGGCTTAGCCCCACAAAGGCTGCGGGCCCTGATGGAATCAGCCCAAGAATACTGAAAGGCTGTGCCCAGCAACTTTGTGGTGTGCTACAATACATCTTTAACCTGAGCCTACAGCTGGAGAGGGTCCCGTTGCTATGGAAAACATCTTGCTTAGTGCCGGTACCAAAAGTAGCACGGCCCTGTGTCCCCAATGACTACAGGCCAGTAGCGCTGACCTCTCACCTAATGAAAGCTTTCGAGAGACTGATCCTCAGATCCATTCGGCCTATTGTCAAACCCTTCCTGGATCCATTACAGTTTGCCTACCAGCCTCAACTTGGAGTGCATGATGCTATCGTCCACCTGCTCCATCGAACCTATACTCACCTAGAGAAACCTGGGAGCTCTGTGAGGTTTATGTTTTTTGACTTCTCTAGCGCTTTTAACACCATCAGGCCCACCCTACTGGAGGAGAAGTTGAAGAACATGCAGGTGTTCACTCCACTGGTCTCTTGGATTATGGACTACCTCACTGGCCGCCCCCAGTATGTCCGCATACAGAACTGTGTGTCTGACACTGTGATCTGCAGCATGGGTGCTCCTCAGGGGACAGTTCTTTCTCCCTTCCTCTTTACCCTGTATACATCTGATTTTAGTTACAACTCTGAATCCTGCCACCTTCAGAAGTTCTCTGATGACTCTGTGGTTGTTGGATGTATTCAGGGTGGAGACACCTCAGAATATCAGATGGTAGTGGACAGCTTTGTTACCTGGTGTGAGCTCAATCACCTACAGCTCAATGTCAGGAAAACAAAGGAACTTGTGGTGGACTTTAGAAAATCCAGGACCCCCGTCACTCCTTCGTCCGTCCACGGTGAGGAAGTGGAGATTGTTGCGGATTACAAATACCTGGGAGTCCATATAGACAACAAACTGGACTGGACATCAAACTCAACAGCACTATTCAAGAAAGGCCAGAGCAGGCTGTATTTTCTGAGGAGGCTCAGGTCTTTCAATGTCTGCAGCACCATGCTGCAGATGTTCTATGAGTCTGTGGTATCTAGTG
>CM040993.1:5869116-5880294 GCA_022985145.1 Pangasius djambal | reverse complement strand
CACTATTCAAGAAAGGCCAGAGCAGGCTGTATTTTCTGAGGAGGCTCAGGTCTTTCAATGTCTGCAGCACCATGCTGCAGATGTTCTATGAGTCTGTGGTATCTAGTGTCATCTTCTATGCAGTGGTCTGTTGGGGAAGTAGCATGAAGATGGCAGACAGAAATAAACTGGACAAATTAATCAGGAGGGCTGGCTCTGTACTTGGCATGGAGCTGGACCCTATTCACGTTGTGGCTGAGAGAAGGATGTTGTCAAAACTCCACGCAATCCTGGACAACCCTTCTCACCCACTACATAGTGTGCTGGTCGACCAGAGGAGCACTTTCAGCCAGAGACTGATCACTGCCAAGTGTTCCACTGAGCGTTTCAGAAGATCCTTTATCCCTGTGGCCATCAAGCTGTACAACTCCTCTCTATAAGCGCTGGGACTTTCATGTGCAATTCATATGCAATACATGTTCAATTCATGTGCAATAAGGGACTTTAATGTGCAATACAAATTTATTTATTATTATTACTGCCTATTTTTCTGTACTTGATCACCATTAGCACACTGGACTTATCATACTCAAAATTTACATCATTATGGGTATGTTTCATCACGCATTTTTAATTTATTGATTTACTTTTTATATACTATATAGGTACAAATTTATTTTATTTTTATTTTTATTTTCTTTCTTTCTTTCTTTCTTTCTTTCTGAGAGCAATTGTAACATGGCAAAGCAATTTCCCCCTGGGATTAATAAAGTTCTTTGAATCTTGAATTTGAATCTTGAATTAGAGCTCAACTCAGAGCAGCCCAGTCAGCCATCGGCATTATCGGGGACAACAGAACAGGGGTCCAGGAGGGTTTAGTAGTCCACTGACATGCAGAATAAAATTGTCTGAAATACATCTATTTGATAAAACTTTGATGTTCTAGGCCTATGCATCAGATAAGTTAGTGATATTTACCCTATTTTGTAAAATGGGTTGGTCTGCTGCATTGCTGTATGAGCTTCCACACTCACTGAAACTTTTGTTGCTAATTACAAAAAAATATTCATATAGAGGGTCTGTGTCTATTAGTTATGTTTGTTCATGCCAGATGTTGCATAAATCAGGCACAACAAATAGTACTCAATGCCAGCAGCGCTGATGGGGATGCTCTGCCACCAAGTCTAGTCCTTTCAGATGTTTGATCTTGCTCTGACCAAAATCAAATCAGTTCATCTGCTGGTAACAGTGATAATTCCATATAAATCCTTGTTCTTGAGATATTGCACTAATAAGAATCTCAGACAGACAACTCGATAACATAATGCCTCCACCATCAAGTAGCAGAGGCATAAAAATTAAAAGAAAAAAAAGAACAGACTATATGTGTAAGCAATAATGTTAAGCACATTAAAATGAAATTAAAATTTGAATGTAGTTTGATTATGGGTTACAGCTGTTTACATTTCACAGGTGGTGTGTATGTGTGTGTGTGTGTGTGTGTGTGTGGGGCAGACCTAGTGGCTAATTTTTACACTATCTATCCTTTCATACTTGCTTCTGTACTGCCTTGCCCTTTCTTTCAGTGTTGAGTATGAGCCTTGGTCTCAACCCGGGCACCTCGGCACATTAACACCTGAGGAGGTCTGATCCCCACAAACAAGCCTCTGTCCTTCATGTTTCATCACACATGGAACCACGTTCCACGAATAGGATTAATCCTCAGAGAAGGACAGTGACAGACAGAGTGTTTGAGAAAGGGAGACAGAGATAGTGATCTTTCATGTCTAAACACAGATAAAAGGGATTTTTTGTCATCAGTCAAGATCACTTTAATCTACCTCCATGACATTGTCCACCAGTTTGACTCAGGAGACACACACGCATAGTACGAAATGGATTACAGCACGTCCATCAAGTAGCGTTGTGTGCTTTTATATCCGAGCCTACATTATGTGTGGGTGTATCCCTCAGGACAACAGCCATCATGATGGTTTCCTCTGTATTAATTCACCGACGGCTTGCTTTTCTATCTGTCCTATCTGTTCATCTTCTACTTTGCTGCAAGACAAAGTCAGCTAGTAATTCCATGTGCACTCGCAAAACTCACTCACACACCGGGAAACATTAATGTGCATTAAAGATTAAAATTAATAACATTAATTCCTCTTATTCATCCTGTTCAGAGTAAGCAGATTGAATTCCACGCATTCGCTTGCTCGCTGAGGTTTGATGTCTTTGTCCTTCCACTCTTAATTAAACCTGTTTGAAACTTGAAAGCCTTTTATTTCTGCCCCTGCCACACAGTTCCTCCAGAAGCAGTGATGCGAATGAGAAAAGGCGAGGGGAAAGAAGGGGGGAAAGCAATTCTATTCGTTTCCTCGCTCTCACGCTAAGGGGTGTGCGCGTGTGTGCCGAAGCCTCGTTTAAACGAATCGGGCTTTTAGCATGTGTGCTTAAAGCAGATAACGACTCAACATTATGAATTCAATCACTTTCTAGGCCAAGCAGTGGAGGTCATAGCCAATTACTCTGGGTAAGCACACACTCAGCTATACACACAAGCATGTAGTGTTGTTCAAATGAAAGGTGCTTTTGTAGTAGAAGAGCTGATTCTAAGCATGTTCAGATTTTCACCCCCAGGTAATTCTGTGTGGTTGTTAAAACGCCATCCATATGTATGCTATGCTGTACACCTAAATGTAACCCTAAACTTAACCTCAGTAACCAAATGTAAACCTTTTGGCTCTTTTAGGTTTTTATTTTTATTTATTTATTTATTTTTAAATAAAAAAATGCAGTTTTTGTATGAAAAGAGTTATCCGTGTGGGGATCCTCTAAATGTCCCCACAAAGGCAAAACCTCCACATATTCCTGTCCACGAGGAAATATGCTTTCACATACACAAACACACACACACACACACACACACACACACACACTGTACCATTCCAATATTCCAAATAGGTCTTAATGAGACAGCCCACGGCAGTGAAAGAGCTGATCTGAAACACAATGTGTCGATTTTCCCCTGCTTCCTTTATTCAGTTGGCATGCATAAATCCATTTATGAGGATTGAGGCGTGCACTGTGGTGCAGTCCCGTTCTCCAGCATTCAGTTGCTATGGAGTTAGTGGAACAAAAAAGCGACCAATTTCCCATGAGACCATGCAGTCTGTTTGTGCAATTGTGGATTATTAAGATGTGAAAGGACATGTCAGATCTGTCTTCTCACATGTGATCTATCTGGACCTTTTTCTTGTAGCATGTGCATGGCCTGTGTGTAGGACACGCCACCAGGTTCCCTGCTGCCACTTCATGCTGGTTAGGTATCTTTAGCTGCCTTCATTAACATCATCTTCAGTGGTGGTGCAGTCACAATATGACAAGAGGCCCGTGACATTTCTCTCATAACCCAAGAGTGAGAAATGATCAGTGTGGGAGGAAGAGAGCGCAGGAGAAGAAGGCAGCCAAAGGAGGAAGAGGAAGGAACAAGAGAGAGTAGGTGGAAACAGTTGAGTGCAATAGTGAGACCTTGAATAATTAGCAAGAAGCCAAAGAATCAGTCTCTCTCACTCTAATTCTGTGATTTTTAATATAATCTTTAACACCTTCACAATGGGCAAGTTATATGGCATGAGGACCACATCCCATAATTACAGCCTTGTCACCACAGCAGGAGCAGAACTAATGATGGCAGAGCAAGTTCTGTTTTTCTTCCTCTCCCATGCCAACCCATCACCAAGCTCTGCCTCTTTCTCACCACTTTTAAATCTTCTTTTTGTCTCTTTTCTTTGTCTCTGCATTGTACTGGTGTACTTTCACAGGTTATCATATAGAAATCCTTTAAAGTTGCTCCAAATGCTTGGTCTCAGGTGGGTGAAAGTAGAGTAATGTTTGTGCGTGTGAGTGATGGCTAATCACTCAGCTTATTGAGCCAGAGAATGTGGAGAGGAATGCTCTTCCAGTTCCCTCCTACACACCACCTCTCTAGTCTGTCTCTAAAGCGCATCTCATCAACTCTTTTTCAATGTTTCTAGTATGAAAATGCAAACAGGAGCTGACAGACATGCGAAATGATACACACCTTGATAAAAACAAACACAGACTGAAGTGTAGTGCATGTCAAGTTACGGTGGAAATTCTGTAGTAACTCGTCTTTATTATATAGCTTTTTATTTAAAAATGTTTCATCATGGGACATGTCCAGGTAGTACACCATACTTCATGTAGAGACTGGTAACATGTTTTCCATGTCATGGAACATCTCTCTCTAAAATCATTAAAGAAAACAGCAAATCAGTAGGATATGTCACACTGGAATATCATAACACTGAATGTTTTTAGAATAAAACGAAAAAGTGGAAGGGTTTCATGGCAAATGTTATTTAATTCAACTATTTAAAATCCTTTGGGATGCTGCCACCTCGGTGTGTATGTTTTATTTTTAAACCTATTATTTTAATATGGTTAAATAAGTTCAAATATGAATGTACTTGCTTGTGAGGGATTTATTTCTTCACTTTTTTATAGCTTATATAAGTATAGTTTACTAACCAGACCAACAGTCGGAATTTGGTACTGTGAAATTTTTGAGTATTATGTATGAGTGTGAGTGTGTCTGAGAGTGAGAGAGATGTTTCTGTGTCCAGACAGTGGAAGCATAGGGAATATTCTGTGTGTAGTGAGTTGACAGGGAAGTGAGGGCTATTCCCACTGCATTATCCCCACCGCACTTTAAACTAGTGTCCATGCTGTCAGGCTAGTACACCACATCTTCCCTCTCGCTCTGTCTCAGCCACTCATGTTCTCTCCGCTTTTCCTCTCTCCATTTCATTTCCTCCTCACATGCATGTACATAGCCGTGGTATCTTTTATTCATGCACACTTTTCTCAGCTTCTCGGATATCGGCTTTATTCTATCTTAAAAGCATGTGTTGTGCATCCAGAATGCACATCGTCCAACTGACATACACTGCGCAAATTGCCAGCACGGGAATGAGAAAGGTTAAAGTGATGCACACACTCCGATCAGTGACAAACACACCCACACCCACCCACCCACCCACCCACCCACACATTAATTACTCTATTTACATAGAAGGCAGTTTAAAGAAAATGCACATGAAGAAAGTGCAGCTCAGCAATGCAGGTCATTAGTCCATGACGGCTTTTCCATTTCGTGGACAAAGGAAGTATTATAGAGTACTACATTGAAAATGGTTTAGCTTTTGCCGTTCAGAGATCTTTCAGAGAGTCCTAAATTTTCAACCATTATAATCTACCTTCAAAGTTTAAAGCTTATGTTCCTGGCATCCCTTTGATTCTTACATAAAACAAAATGCCAGGTATATTCTGTATATTGTATAAAACATAACTTTTATGTTTTCTTCAATATACAGAATGTACATATATGCTGTCATGACAACCACAATGCATGTAATATGTGATGCCTATGAATATCTTGTATTTCACTGATCAACAATTGTACACACATGCACTTAGCCACACCTGAGACACATCTCAGATCATGACAAAATGTTCACTTTCTCCATTAAAGTATTTACACAAATGTGCTAACAAAATTGCCCTATGAGCACCATAATTTTGTTTGCTATATAACATTTCACCTTTTCTATCTCAGAACTACAAAGCTCTACAAGTCTTTGACATACACTGCATTAGCAGCCCGGCAGCATGACGCCACAACCATGAGTCCTGACACAAACGGGAAACAAAAAACGGAATGTCTTCAGCAACTAACACTGTCAACTAATGATCAACTTGCAAAAGATCCATGCAGAGAGTTGAACTAATGATCAAAAGCAGATGCCCTGGTAACAAGGCTAGTCCTGTGGTAGATACTTCTGTTTTACTTCACAGTCCCTTTGCTGAGAGTGGTGTTTACACATGGATGAGCATATCAAGCTTGGTATACATATTGCCTTTAAAACACATTTGGCAGTAGATCCAATTTTTTAAATTTTTGATGACATGACAGAGGGAGCGAGGGCCTGTGCTATGAGGTGCCTTTAAAAGGGAATCCCACTGAGTTTTTATTAAATGATTTGCTTTTTAAGAAGTAAACAAAGTGATTTGGATTGTTTTTATTAAAAATGAATCATGTTAGAGAATTGCTCATGACACCAGTGACATAAATCCTGGCTCTGGAGCATTTAAAGCCACTAAAAGCAAGCTCTCATTACATGAAATGGGCAATGTTGCTAGATGACTTTTTTGTGATAAGGTGTTGACCCATGTTTTGGTATAAACTATCATCCTCTGGTAATTTTCATGTTTCATTCCCACTGTGCTGGCTTTGGAAAAAACCCAGCTACCAAATAATGATGGACCTGTATTGTTGTTATAGCCTATAGCTAAGTCAATACAAGCATTTACAGATTATGTTCATTTATATACAGTTTACTTGTGAAAAGTAGGAGTAGGAGAACAACCAGTCAGTAAAGAAACAGATGGTCATGTTGGTGCACCAAAATTAAAGGTCTGTGTTGCCACAATTGGCAGTTCACAATGCCACTTATTTGAGGACTGGTCTTGAGGGGTTGTCTTTGCTGAAATGATCATTGGGGCTCAAAATTTGTGGTGTTGTTTGACCGATGTATTTATAACAAACTTTAAACACAATTTAAACTTTCAGCACAATTAACCACCATTAAAGAAGCTAACCTGTGCTAAATTATTCACATGATGCAAGAAACCCTGACTATCCTAGAGCTACATGCAAGGAGTTTTAAGGAAACATGGTACACAAAAAAAAAGATTTTTACAGATTTACCACCAGTGTATATCAAAATTACATATAAAAGAAATCAGAAGATATGTAACTTCACTGGTAGTTAACAAATAAACAAGCTATCTTTGTGTTGTAGATGTCACGGCTCCTGGTTCTGTGACAAACCTTGTAAAGAAATATGAGTCATTCAATTTCTTGAGAAAGACCCTTTTTTCTTCAACATACTCAGTACGGCTTTGTTAGTTCTCAGATTATACCAACATTCTGAAATATCATTTATGGTGTCTAAGAAACCAGTAAATAAAATGATAAAAACATAATATGCAACATATTCACAATGATGTACATAGTTGTTAAGAATCTAACAACTTTCAAATACATTCCACTGTATGCCTCAATCTAGAAGTGAATGGACTCAGGAGAAAAGGCATGCAGATCAATCTATGGCATTACACAACAAATATATATTAAATTTTCAATTTAAAATGTTTGGCTCAAAATATTTGAATAAATTACAGAACAGATTGTCCTCTCAGCTATGTAAGTGTGCCACTTCTCATTTATGCCTGACAGGATATCCATGCCAAAAGTGTCCACAGGTGCATAATGAACTCACTAAACTAACTAAACCTGACATATAAAAATAATTATGATAGTTTATGTTTAGTTATCCTGATTAGTGTAGTTATCTTCTACTGTCAAAAACCCTGCCCAGAAACCTGGGTTCCAACAGGTATAGATGACCTCTTAATTGATTTGTAAGTCTGTGGTTAATTGGCCTATATCCTGTAGTATGCCATCAATCTTTAAAGTGGGAACTAAATGCAAAACCACTAATCTGCCACTTCCATGACAGTGTCATTGCTGTCATTAGTATGGTCTATAGTTCATATAATATTTAGTCAGAGATGGTCATGTTGTGGTCCTATGGGAGATTTCCAAACTGCCTAGATGTACAGTCACAACCGACTCCCTACTGACTTTTGCTAAATGTATTTTTACAGGGGACTTGCTGCCTTTTTGCCCAAGGCACTAACATATTATTGTACATGAGAGACATTATCACAAGAGGATAAGGATTAAAGCTACAGTGAGTCATCCCTTTCCTTGTAATTAAATACCTATTGCTTATATTATTGCAATTAACTAGCTTCCCAAACTTTGGACTTAAATTACTTTTATATAGTGCTAGTAACTCTGATTTGTTCACACTGTTCAAGTAAAATAAATCAGTTCCTTTGTGCTGAATCAAGGTTTGAAACCCAGGTTTCACACGTGACCTGATAAACTTCTCAAATATGTGGCCAAATTGACAGCTCATCTGAAAGTGCAATTACACTTCACTCTTGACTACTGCTGATAGTGTGACTCTTTCATAATTTAGAGGTTTGATGATTTATAAAGGCATGAGAGATTGATTAATGTCATTCAACAAATGAGCAGCTACTGAGATAAAAAAAAAAATAAGGCATCATAAAGCTGGAAATTGATTATTGCCTACAGTGTTCACTAGGAAGGGTTTTGACCAGAAAATAGCAATGTATATTAATGTATTAAATATATGGAAAAACAATGAGCCTTCCTCAGATGCAGAAGTATTAGTGCAGTTTTATTAAGGTAAATGGTTTGCCAACACAAATTTCACCTTTGCCTGAAAGAATGATTAAATAATGCTGCCAAAACCTGAGTTACTTAAATCTTTTTTTCACAGTTCCTGATCAGCCATAACATTAAAACCACTGACAGGTGATGTGAATAATATTGATTATCTCAGTACAATGGCACCTGTCAAGGGTTGTGATATATTAGGCAGCAAGTGAACAATCGGTTCTTGAAGTTGATGTTTTGGAAGCAGCAAAAATGGCCAATCATAAGGATCTGAGTGACTTTGACAAGGGCAAAATTGTGATGGCTAGATAACTGGGTCAGAGCATCTCCAAAACGGCAGGTCTTATGGGCTGTTCCCAATATGCAGTAGTTAGTACCGATCAAAAGTGGTCCAAGGAAGGACAACTGGTGAACCGGCGACAGGGTCATGGGTGCCTAAGGCTCACCGATACACATGGAGAGCGAAGGCTACCCCTTCTGGTCTGATCCCACGGAAGAGCTACTATTGCACAAATAGCTGAAAAGGTTAATGCTGGCTATAAAAGAAAGGTGTCAGAACACACAGTGCATCGCAGCTTGCTGCATATGGGGCTGCTTAGCTGCAGACCAGTCAGAGTGCCCATGCTGTTCTGAGCATCAGAACTGGACCATGGAGCAATGGAAGAAGGTGGAAAGTCTGATGAATCATGTTTTCGTTCACATCATGTGGATAGGCGGGTACATGTGTGCTGCTTACCGGGGGAAGAGCTGGCACAAGGATGCAGTATGGGAAGAAGCAATGTTCTGCTGGGAAACTTTGGGTCCTGGCATTCATGTTGATGTTACTTTGACACATACCACTTACCTAGACATTGTTGCAGACCAAATACACACCTTCATGGTAACAGTATTCCATAATGGCAGTGGCCTCTTTCAGCAGGATATTGCGCCTGCCACACTGCAAAAATTGTTCAAGCATGGTTTGAGGAACATGACAAAGAGTTCAAGGTGTTTACTTGGCCTCTAAATTCCCCAGATCTCAGTTCGATTGAGCATCTGTGTCAGAGCTGTCGAGGCATGGACTCCACAACACCTCTGAAGGTGTGGTATCTGGCACCAGAAGTTAGCAGCATGCCTTCAGAGGTCTTGTGGAGTCCATGCCTCAAAGAGTCAGAGCTATTTTGGCAGCACAAGGGGACCTACACAATTTTAGACAGGTGGTTTTAATGTTATGGCTGATCGGTGTATAGACACTATTTCCAAATGTGTGATCCATTACTGTCAACAATAAACAGAGGCAGTAGTCTAAGTATACATATTAAACATTCGCTGTACAGTTCTCAGACCAAAATAGTGGCTGTAACTCATTACCTCTCTCTCTCTCTCTCTCTCTCTCTCTCTCTCACACACACACACACACACACCACACACACACTCACAGTAATTCTGATTACGTGTTCACAATGAACTGATTTCAGTACATGATGAGTGAGTGTGTGCTTCAATGGTATCGCTGCTATCACTGTTAAGGTCTGTGTCTATGCTTCTTGCAGAAATGATATTCACATAGCTTTTAGCGAACAATATGATGTAATTGCATAGAAAACAACCAACTGCAGACACTGAAGCAGAAGCTTTTCTCGTTGTGTTGTGCAAATGGCAGCTGGGGGAACAAACATACTACATGACAAAACCTGTGATTGGAGCATTCATATGCAACAGCCAAAATGAAAATGCAGAGACTTTGTGAGTTTGTAAGCTTGTGAATGTATTTTTGACTCCTCAAGACTTCTTATAAGTATACTGAGGCCTTTAGGTAATTAGGTTTCTGGGCAAACAAAACATGTGATGGGTTGAGCACACTGAAGTTTTCACTTGCTCGGAGAGCTAGCTAGTGTGATTATTGAGTTTGTAATGTGTAATGTTGTGTTGTGAATTGTCCACCCCTGTAAATGAAATAAGAAAATAAGTAGTTCTAGCTGATCAAGATTAGTAGCTACCAGAGGGAGAACTGGAAGGAAAATTGTTTATATTTGGTGGTTCATTGGAAAGATAGGCCGTGTTGCCTTATAAACCCAAGATCATGATCTCATTTAAACTATTACAGTGCCTTCAGAAAATATTCACCCTCCAATTATTATTTCTCTTCTTGTTGTATTGCAACATCAAATTTAAGCATTTTTCTGCTCCTTTGAAGTGACTCTCTACAGAAATAAAATTAAATTATGTATTTAGATGTCCTCAGTATTATTTGAAAATTAAAAATTTAAAAACTGCAAAGTGAGCGCAGCACTCTGTTTGGCCTGATCTTGGCAGTGTCTGGGTTGTGCCAATTTTTTTTTGTTTACTTTGTTATAAGAAGGTTCAAAGCTTTGCTGATGTATTAATACTCTTCTCCATTTGTTTCCTCCTAACAACTTTATCTCGAAGCTTTACTGGCAGTTCCTTCAAGAGATTAGGACTGATCTGTTCTGCCATTTTAACTGTGAGACCTCTTTAAGTCAGAGATATTTATTGTGCAAGCATACAATAGGAAAAGGGTGGATTTAAAATTAACACAGGTGTATGCTGTTTGAGATATTTAGTGTGAGCTCTTCAAAATTAAATACTAGTCCTAATTTAGTTTGCTAAACAGGGGGATGACAAGGGGATGAATACTTACACTATATTCCCAAAAGTATTCGGTCACCCATCCAAATGATCAGAATCAGGTGTCCTAATCACTTGGCCTGGCCACAGGTGTATAAAATCAAGCACTTAGGCATGCAGACTGTTTTTACAAACATTTGTGAAAGAATGGGCCGCTCTCAGGAGCTCAGTGAATTCCAGCGTGGAACTGTCATAGGATGCCACCTGTG
>CM040993.1:5850730-5869016 GCA_022985145.1 Pangasius djambal | reverse complement strand
TTTTGGAAGAATGGTCAAAAATTCCTATAAACACACTCCTCAACCTTGTGGACAGCCTTCCCAGAAGAGTTGAAGCTGTAATAGCTGCAAAAGGTGGACCAACATCATATTGAACCCTATGGGTTAGGAATGGGATGGCACTTAAGTTCATATGTGAGTCAAGGCAGGTGACCGAATACTTTTGGTAATATAGTGTATCAATTCTGCAATTTTTAGATTCAATTTTTTTTTTTTAGATAATTCTGAGGAACTGAATACTTTCTGGAGATACTGTATATATATACACACAAGTCTTGAGACATAATTAAGTAAATAAGTAAATAACTAACTAAATAAATAAACAAACAAATAAATTCATATTTAGCATGTTTAGAAGAAAGAAAAGAAGCAGGAACAAAAAGATGCGGGAACACAGTACAAGTGCTGACTACTCCTATTCTGTAGTTCAGAAAATATATTGAACATTTGCAGTACAAAACATACAAAATTTTTAATGACCTAAATGTCTTGCATCATTGCAATATGGATAAAAACTTTCCTCATGAGATTAATTAACTTCGCAAAATCCTCAAACTTAGAGTAACTGAAGTACCATTAAGCCAGTGCATATCTACGATGCTCTACTCAAAGCGCTACAAATTTATGACTATTATATAGAATCATGAAGTTAAAGGCCTGTGTGGGTATGTGTGGGTGACACATTATGGTAGGAATATTTGAAAATGTTGGCTTTATTTTTTATTCACAAAAATAACTTCTAATTGAAAAACTAAAAGCACAATAATAGTATTGTTGGAGGTGAGTGTGAATGCTAAGAGAATTTTTTTTTTTTACCAGGGTGATTTCATTTGGAGCTAGTGGAGTTTTAGTGCTTATTTCCTTGCTGAGTAAAAATAAAGGCATCACCAAGTTCATGATCTCAAGTGGTAGCCTATTAAAAAAAATTACATGCATCCTACTGTTTGACAGCCATAAGGCCTATTCTCTCTTTTGGTATGTAGCAGCAGTGGTGCTGTGGACACAGAATAATGATTGCTGCAGCAGAGAGTGAAGCAAACCTGGCTGCTGAGGCCTCTAAGAAAAAGAAAGATAAGGTCCTTTCATGCATTGTTGCAACAGGAATAAAAAAAATGAACACCTATGCTATGTTGTTGCACCATAAGCATACTGAAGGCTCAGCTGCTAAGCCCCATAACATGAAAAAGTGAACAGAACACCGTTGTTGCATTGTTGCAGCAGGAATGGAAACTGGCAGAAGGCTTACTTGTCTAGTTCCCTCGAAGGGAAACAATGATGTAGTGGCAACAAACAACGTTTTTTTGGCATAAATCCACACTGCCTACAGCCTGAATAGGTTTTCATTGCATTTGACACATTGGTTAATTTCATCTCAAACAGAACTCAAATAAAAATCTTGTATGGTAGCACTACTTGTATTGTTCTCTGCTTGATTTATTGCATTGGTTGTATTTCCTCATTTGTAAGCCACTTTGGATAAAAACGTCTGCTAAATGAATAAATGTAAAATGTGAATGTAAACACAGCAACCCAGTTGTTCCTGGTCCTCATCTGGACATCTTCTTGATGGAAGAAAAAAACATTATTGTCAATTAAATACATGGACAGATTAACCATAGGGTCGAACACTCTCTTATTCTCCTATTTGTTTTCATTTTTCTGGCGATGACACTCAGGCAACACAGACATGCATCTAGGAATCTACTAAAGACACATTTGTGATTGGAGATGAATTTGAAAATGGAGCAAAAGTGGAGTAGTGGAGCTGCTATGAGAAAGAAATGAGAGAGATAGCAGCATTGGCTGATGTAGTGATGTCAACCTATTTTAACCCAACAGATGTTAGTGGAGAACTGAACACTGTGGCTACTATTATTAAAATGATGATCAATCCCAAATATCCCATCAAGACAGCGGAAACCACCAGTATTAACACTGCCTGTTGCAGTGAAAATGAATCAGCTAATGCTGGATAGCTACTCCTGACTAACTACTGACTCTCCCTTTCCTTTGATAGCGCTTTGTTGCATTTCTCCTGGCAAACTACCATTTTTCATAACTCACAGCTTGCTGTTAGACTAGCGAATGTCAAGTCATCTTGTACACTTGCAGTCCACTTGCATTTCAAATGTTTTCTTGGCTGCTTGTGACTCATGTAGATCAATATGGCCAGCAGCCCATGTAGAAGCATACATTTTCAAGTTTTTAGCCTCGCAATGCCGTCAGGCGGCAGAGACTGTTGCAAGTGCAGGTTAATGACTTTATTGACAAATGCAGGCAGACAATTCCAAAACATGATCTAAAAACAGCATTTAAAACAGCTGAAGGTCAGGCAACAGAGAGAGAACAGGCACAAATCAGAAACAAATACAATGAAAACGGATGGATGATTTTGCTATAATGAATGGCTTAATATAGGGCTAATGCCTTTTACATTTGGATTTATGCTCTTAATGCCATAATCAATCTGTCCAACTTGCCAGTGGTGGATCCTTGACCAAATTCTTTGGAAATGTGTCTGATGCATATAAAGCATTGTGTCATTTGTCAATGGGAAATAGGACCATAATATTGTACTCTTGCTCCCAAAATACAGTCATGGGAAAAAGAAAGTACAAACTCCTTCAATTCTGTATTTTTATTTATCCGGTCCTAAGTAACAGTTGTGTCTAACATCATTTTGGAGACATGTTGGCCCACTCTTCTTTACAACCTTGCTTCATTCCATTGCTGTTTGAGGGCATTTATTTATGCACAGCTCTCTTAAGATTCCCCAATAGCACCTCAGTGGGGTTGAGTGATATATCACATGGATGTATCAGACCATGGATCTCTGATTTCTTAATCCGTCCTTGATTATAGATGCAGTGTCCATACATCACCCACATGCAGACTTCCTATATCTGTGATGTTAGTGGTGGCAACTCAGCAGTGAAATTTAGAATGTTGCACCTCAAATTTTTTCAGTATTTCCTGAACCATCTCTGGACTCAGGAGCTGAGGTGGCAATCCTACCTGCTCCACCATTGTGCTGCCCCTAATCCAACAAGCTGAATAAATTTCACTTATCTCTTCCTTAAAATCATTAAATTGTTCACTAGATCGAGTGCTTCCATACCCAAGAGATTTTACCAGAGGCAATTCAATCTCTATTAATAGGAATAAACTCTTCCATTATGTACTTACATCTTTCAAACTAGCAGTTATTAAACCATGATTTAAAAATCTGACCTTGACCCATCTAAGGAACTCTTAATGTCCTTTCAGTTGCATCATGAGCAGCAGTGCAAAACCTTTTTGATGCTTGTCTATCCTTTGAAGCTCATGTAGAAAACAGTACTATGACAGCCTTTAGATTCTTTTCTTCTAAGCTGGACTATTGTAATGCCTTTGTGCCTTGATGTTCCAGTAAGTGCATAAACAAACTAGTTAGTTCAGAATGCAGCAACCAGAGTCCTCACTAAAACCAGAAGGTTTTTTACCATATTTTTACCATATCTTATCCACACTACACTGGCTCCCATTAAAATTTCACTGTGATTAGGACATGCTACTAATGACCTATAAATCACTGAATGGTCTCATCCCACACTACCTTAACTTTTGATTTATTATGATCCACCACATCTGCTTTGATCAAAAAGTACAAATTCTTTATCAGTACCTAGGATAATGAAAACTACAGCAGGAGGCAGAGCATTTTCCTACAAAGCCCCCAGCTCTGGAATAACTGTCCCGTTAATATGTGACTAAGACTTAGGTCTAAGCTGAAATCCTAATTGTTTAATCAGGCATTTTGTTAAAGAGGTCTTCCTTTAGAGAGGGGTGCAGATCTGGGGGCTCATAGGCATATAAAACTGGGATGTTTTGTCATTATGAAGGAAACTGCCATGGAAGTCTGGAATATAAGGAAGTCAAACAGGTACATATGTTACCATGGTTTTACTATTAGGTTAGGACCACCATGATACCTTGGTGACAGGGGCTCAGGAGAATGGCCAGAGATGTAGTGTGTAATATTCTATAGGATAGGTGGTTTCAAGTTCAAAATGTGTTTAAGGTGTACAGTTGTTACAATTGGTTTCATGCCAGGGAACATTCTTTTTATCCATCCATCCATTTTCCATACCTCTTATCTAACACAGGGTCGCAGGAGAGCCTGGAGCCTACCCCATTCATGCACTACAGACAATTTGCCAATTTACAGCCAATCAGCCTACAACACATGTCTTTGGACTGGGGGTGGAAACCAGAGTACCTGGAGGAGAACATGCAAGCTCAGCGCACACAGGGTGGAGGCAAGATTTGAATCCTGAGTACCCTGGAGGTGCAAGGCAAACATGCTAACCGCTAGCCACTAGCCACTGTGCCCCATATTCTTTTTATATTATAGTGATTTACTAGCAGTAGATTCCTTTTAAAATCAACCATATAAGATGAGACATATTATTTATAGAAACATAATGAATCATTTTTTGTGGTGCTGAAAATTGAAAATTTCATTCACAATATTTCTTAGAGAAAGTAAAATATCATTTAACTGTATTACATTTGTTCAGTTCAATGAATGGATGGATGCAGGCCTATCTGTAGAGGTCTATTACCTGAAGGAGAGTTGATTGTGTTATAATAGCAGTAAATTCTGTCAGCTTTGAAAAACAATGGCAGTAAGCACTTTGGGAGCCAAAAGAGCCAATTGCATTGATTCACTAAAAAGAGATGGAATTTCCGTCTCGAGTTGGTACAATATTTAGGTAGAATAACACAATGACAGAACAAGTCAATGGAAATAGCACATAAATATAGTAATACAAGTGTGTGTGTGTGTGTGTGTGTGTGTGTAGGTGGGTGTACATCCATTCTGCATATATGCCAGTCTGCAGAGAAACCCAGATCCGACATGATGCAATGATTTGTACCCCTGAGAAAGTCACGATGGTCTGACAAGCAGAAATCATTATGGATTGTATTTCAAGGATTTATACTCCGTACTTAACTTTGACAGCGTGAAATACAATATTTCTGATTGGTGGCTGGCTGCAAGCCCTGGTTTGAAACTTGTAAAGTTTCTTTGACTTCTTGTCAAAATTTTATTGCAACATGCTCTGAAGCAATGTTACACCATCGAACCGTGACTCCTTTTGTTCTACAGCTATCTGACTGGACTAACAGCTTCTACAACACACAACAAGAGAATCTCAGTGAGTCTGACCAAAAATGCTATCTTCATCTGCACTAATGCTACTCTAAATAAATAATAATAGGTTATTCTCCTTCATGGGATTTTCCTAACAGAATGCTTGTGTATCTAAACAGTTCTACAATCCTCTATTTGTTCATTAAATATTCCTAATTACAACTGAGTTTCCTTTATGTTATGTTATTATAGCACAGCCTGGCAGCACTGCTGTAACATTTATTACTTTTGTCACAAGAGAGCAATTTTCCCAGCGCAGACCTATCTTTGTATGCACATGTGTGCAGAATTGAGCATTAGCATGGTGGACCGAAAGGTCGGCTTATCAGTACTCGTTCTACGCTAATTTCAGCTTCCTGCGGCTTTATTCTCCTCCACTGGCTAAGTAAATACTAATGCTAATTCACTGAGTGATGCTGATGGAGCTTTGTCTGTGTGTCGGCCACTCGGTTTAATTAGCCTCTCAACAGGTTTGTTGTGTGGAGGCTAATAATATGCTAAGCTGCTCTCTTAAAAAAAGTTCTCTTCAGTTAGTGGCTTCACCAAGAAAACTTCTTTAATTAGCTTTGCTGGAATTAATCAGCACTTTTTCTCCACTAGCACAGTAATACAAGTGTTTACACATCTAAAGTCAGTACATTGCTGAGTTTTCAATTGTTTTTCTAAGCTTAGTGATGTGTACCAAGCAGTGTCTCAGGCAGAAAAGGATACACACATACACATTCATCCTCTTTCTCTCAGACCTTACCCCTTACTAGAACATACATTTTTACCAACTGCTCATCACTAGCCTAGCTGTTAATGTCTGTGAGCCTGAGGCCTGTCCTTAAAGTTCATCATTATTTTCAAAAGTCTAGTTATGTAGAAGTTTCTAACTGTATAGGCCAATTCACACCAGACACAATTCTGAAGCCTTCATGTGATGTGTGAGACACACTTTACATGCAGTAGCTACTCTTCCATTTTAAGCTTCAGACTGAGCTGCGTTAATTTCCTGAAAAAATTAAAGTGAGCTGTCGTGTGTGGTGTGGATTCAAATGGTGGTCTCACGGCTTACCTGATCCAGTGTGAGTCCAGTTTCCTTTACAAAAAAGGAAGAAAAAAAATCTGTTACAAAAAAATCATATGCAAAGGGTCAGAAAATAGATGTGAAAATTTCACACAATATAATGTGAAATGTAAAAAAGCACAAGTGTCTGAAAACCACATGCCAAATTCACTTCTTCTTTTTTTTTTTCTTCCTTCAGTTTTATTTGGTTGTATAATGCCAGTACTTTGGATTTTAAATTATTTTCATGAGTCCAGTCATGTGGCTTAAGTAGTGTCTAAATCAATGGACAACGCACATTTACTATTACCACAGGCATAAAAAAACGCACTCATTCATCGCAATCATTGGAGTACATCTTTTGTGTCCATGATTATGTATATTAGTTGAACTCCAGTGGCTTTTAGTGCATCTTTGTCAGAGATTTGTAATGTAAAGCCACAAATGAGTAACCTCTATTTGATTTCCCATTCACTCCACATGGACTCTTAAAAGAACTAAACTCCAATACTCATGAAAGGGCAGTCCCAACCACAGGCATTACTAATTCCTGCTAAAATTTGTCACTGAAAGAATCCCCTCATGAATCTAAGGTCATATGTCCAAACCTCTCTCCAAAGCCACTTCTTCCAGAGACTTACATGCCAATCCATTAAGCCAATCCATACAACAGTTGTGATTCCATTTAAACAAACATGTTCCGCCTTGCTTGTTTTATGCAACCTCTCCTTTTTAAATTGTGTGCATAAGTGAAGCATAAACTGCATAGAGATGCATTCAAATTCCACACTTCCACATTCTCTATGCAGTGAAATAATGCTATTTCAAATTATAATCTACAATGATGTTGAAGATGTGTAACCTGTAGTTGCCGAATAGCCAAATGTTTGTACGGTAATGGTACTCATGGATAATGCTAGCTCAGTATGTAAGTGTGGTTCTGTGAACTTTGAAAACAGCCATGGCAGATAAAAATCACTGACAGAATTTCTTGTGTGTATGTGCGCACACGTTGAAACCTTCCAACAAAGTGCAAAATGATGTATGATGCAGTATTTGCAATAAATCTTTTCCTGGAACCTTCTTGCCAAATTCTCACCAGGGCAGCAATTGTCTAATATATACTTGTCAACTGTTCCTAATGACTAGGAATGTTGGCGGTTATCTGGGAGTTCGTAGAACCACGGTTACATACAGTATGTAACTAGCATTCTATTTCACCACTTCCACCATGTGCCATGAAAATCACCTGGATAGCAAATGTCACAACACCATGATGTGCTGACACAACTTAGAACTAACTGGAAAGATGTTTGGAGAAGGCCACTGCACTCAAGTTACCGGGAGGGGTGATGTTATCCTTCTACAACCTGGAGAAAGTGCATAGTGACACCCAGGTAGCACCAGTGCAGACTTGCTGGAGCAGTATACTTCTATAATGCCCATGATGAGATACTTCTCATAAAGGAGGGGCAATGAGTCTGCCTATAGACCATGGTGATGACATCCAGCACAGGAACAGTATCATAGGGTGCATACTGGACACTACAAGAAACACTCGGCCATAGGCTTGCGTGATGTTTTTTTTTCCTGTCCATGACTTATCATTTTAAAAAATCAGGATAAACATTTTAATTGTCCAGACCCAATAGCCAAGGACAGGAAAACAAACAATTCCAACATTTCAGGTTTAAGTGGAGTAGGGGAGGAGAGTCAGAAACTACTCTGCCTTCATGGAATGCTGCCAGGTCAACTGATTGATTAAAAAAAACTGGCTGATATGAACTTGGGCAGAAAACCTGGGTTCATCCACAAGGTCATACTAAGAGTCATCTCTCCACCAACACATGCCAAGTGAGCTTATTAATGAAGTAGTAATAAACAGTTCTCCCACTCTTTATGCTGAAGTGGTCATTAACAAAATGCCAGTTTTCAGACACCCATTTCAGATCAGCATTGTGCATAGGAGGGGTCTTAAGGGACTCCAGCATAAGGGGAAGATTGCGCCCTGGGTTCTTAGAGAATTGTGGCAGATGGAAGCATCATGACTGTTTAAGAAAGGCTGTAATAAGTTTGACAGTCCTTAGAGATATGCCATCCACGATTTTGCACTGCACTACCCCATACAGATGGGAACATGCTGCTGTCTCTCTGCAAAATAGCTTCCACCTAAGGGCATACAAGGGCCGTGTAATAATTGCATTTATGAGTGTTTCCTCAGTTCATAATTGGACAATGCAATGCTTTTGACTACTAGAAAAAGGTGCAGGCCATCACAAAGCAACAGACATCTCTGTGGCCTAGGGGAAGCAGTACTCGTATGCCTCTGATCTCAGGCTCACCAATGTGGCCCAGTCTGTGGCTGTATAATTAACATACTTAACTGTATCCGATGTCTTATATAGAGTGGATATAAAAAGTCTACACGCACCTATTAAAATGGGAGGTTTCTATGATGTTAAAAAAAAAAAAAAGTCAGAAATGTTTCTACCTATATTGTGAAATTACAACCAATAAATTAAAGTGAAAAATAACAAATGTACAATAATCTGGTTGCATCAGTGTGCACACCCCTAAACTAATACTTAGCTGAAGCACCTTTCGATTTTATCATGACATTCAATCTTTTTGGGTAAGAGTCAATCAGTTTGGCACATCTTGACTGAGCAATATTTTGCCATTCCTCCTTGCAAAAGCATTCTAACTCTGTTAAACTGGCTGGTCATTTCCTGCGCACAGCTCTCTTAAGGTCACCCCACAGATTTTCGATTGGATTTAGATCTGGACTCTGGCTGGGCCATTCAAAAACCTTGATCTTGTTTTGGTGAAGTGATTTGGAGGTGTGTTTCAGCTCATTGTCATGCTGAAAGGTGAAATTCCTCTTCATCTTAAGTGTTTTAGCAGAAGCCTTAAGGTTTTGTGCCAAAATTGACTGGTATTTGGAGCTATTCATTATTCACTCCACTCTGATTAAAGCCCCAGTTCCAGTTCCAGCTGAAGAAAAGCAGCCCCAAAGCAAGATGCTGCCGCTTCCATGCCTCACCATAGGGATGGTGTTCTTTCGTTGATGTGCTGTGTTTTCTTGCACCAAACATATCTTTTGATATTACGGTTAGTTCAACTTTGGTGTCATCAGACCATAACACATTATTGTACATAGTTTTTTTTAGATTGGATGCATTTTTTTTTTTGTTGCAAACTTTAGCCAAGCTTGGATGTTATTTTTGGTTAAAAAACAAAACCAACCCACCCTACCCCATAGCCCAGACATATGAAGAATTCTGGAGATTGTTTTCACATGTAGGAAGCAAGCAGTACTTGCCAGACGTTGCTGCAATTCTTTTAATGTTGCTGTAGGCTTCTTGCCAGCATCCCAGACCCGTTTTCCCCTGGTCTTCTCTTTTAGAGGGACATCCTGTTCTTAGTAATATCACTGTTGTGCCATGTTTTCTCCACTTGTTGATTATTGTCTTTACAGTGTTCCATGGTATATCTAATGCCTTGAAAATTTTTTGTAACCCTCTCCTGATCGATATTTTTCAACCATGAGATCTTGTACCTGCTTTGCAAGCTCTTTGTGGGTTTTCCAGTTGGATGTTACCAAGAAGATGTCAGGGAAATCCTATAGGTAGTACTTTATTTGGGGTTAATCAGGCACTTTAATTGATGGCAGGTGCATGATTATTAGTATTTAGCATGAGTTTGAATGTGATTGGTTGATTTTGAACACTGCCACATTCCCAGTTATAAAAGGGTGTGCACACTTATGCAAGCTGGATGTTTTTTTGTTTGTTTGTTTGTTTGTTTTGTTTTTCTTTTTTCACCTACAACATTTCTGGTTGTTTGGCACTTGATTTTTATATGTTGCAATTTTACAGTAAAGGTGAAAAAGGTTCTGACATGGTCTAACTTATCATAACTTACTCATTTTTTACATCACAAAAACCTGCCATTTTAACAGGGGTGTGTAGACTTTTTATATCCACTGTATGCAGGGCTTAAAGAATAAATTAAAGACCACTGCCTTTTTCTGATCTAAGAAGTTTGTGGAATAGGAACCATCAGACCACAGGGCCTACTCTTTTTCAATTGTGCCTGGGCTGGGCCCTGAGCTCTGGCAAGGCCCTGAGCTCTGAAGCCTCCGGTGATGCAGAATTGAAATTTATACCCCAGTGGCTTAGTCATCAGAGTTCACTTTGTTTGATGCAGTTGGCACTCAACAACTGTTTTGACTGCAAATAATTCCATCAGGATCTGGAAGTGTCAGCTCCAGGTATGCAGCCAAGGTCAACCTGCTCCCAGTCCGCTTTTTTAGCTAAAGCATGTTAAGCAAAGCTTGGGTGCAGTGCAATAGACAGCTTAACAAAACTTCTTCAGGGCTCTCCATATAATCCTTACATTGAGGCACAGGGAAATTCCCTGTGGCTGGGGCTGCACAGAACAGGTTGATCTGAGCTGCTCATTAGCCTCTGGTCCAATCCAGGTCATCACTCTCTTGAGGATATCTGTCCCATACTGTTTGGAGCCTGCCAGCAACATGTGAGCTGGTAAATCAGATTCATTTCAAGAAACTGATTAATCCGGAGCTGATTGCGGTTCAACTGTCAGTTCACAGTCAACTGGGGAAATGTCTCCCTGATGCAGCTACTTTGATCCATTTTTTGGCTCAGATTAAAGATTGTTCCTCTGATATGTTCAATGCCAAGGTGGCAGACACATCGTTGGTGTTCATTCCTGACTTCCAGAGAGCTTAGACATTGGTTACATGAGCGTGAGTCCTGTAGCATGGCTTGTAATCACTCAATATCGAAGCTGGGTGTATAGTGGAAACCAGCTAACTCTGTGGTTAACCATGAAGAGCATGTGTTGTTCTGGAAAAATGCACTGCACTAGAATCTAGTCAGAGTCCCACTAGATAACGGGGGCTGTCAAAGCTGAATAAATCACAAAAATTGCTCTGTAACTAATTGAATCACAGCACAAAAACAAAACTTTAAAAAGGTTTTAGAAAAAAATAAAAAGAGTTTGCCTCCAATCTTAACCTGCTGCCACTGATCTAATTGATGTAGGTTAGCTATGAGTGATTTAGACAAGGGAGGGCCCACTCGGTGTTGATACCGGAAAAATGGAGGGCAAAATGTTCCTACCTGAATGCACATTTTAATGGAACCCACTAACTTTGCCAGCTTAGCAATGTGAGCATGGTATAATGAGGGAAACCCACTCAAGCATGTTAGAGGTGGATATTACAGGCCTGTGGTACATCCAAAGACAAGTGATGTAAGAAAAGAAGCTCAGACCTTCCATCAGCAAAGAACTGACTGTCATACAAATTCATAAAAACAATTCATAGTTAATTAAATAGCAATAGACATTGATGGGAGCCTATCTGCAACTTTGGAGCAGAGCAGAGGTTCCTTGTAGCTCCAACAGTAGTTACAACCTGTTACTCAGATAGCTCTAAACTATTCAAAAAGGCCCAACAAGGCGAAAAGAATAAAAGGACAGATAGCCGACAAAGATGGTAATTTATAGATAAATGCTAAGTCATGTGGTCAAAAGGTGACTTTGGTAAAGGCCTCAGTGTGCACTAGAAGGTTGTGCAAACTGTTGAAACACTGCCCCTGGTGGTGTTTAGGAGTGAAATAGAATTGTATTTTAACATTCATGCTTAAAAAAAGGTTCCTCAAAAGTTCTTTAGATGGTTAATGGTACTAGCACTCGGGGGTCTACTACGGCTGTATGTGGTTTCGGACAGAGCTTTGTCAGAGCTTTTTCACAGAAGAAAAATGATAGTGGTCAGCTGAACAATCAAGTCTGAAAGCTGCTTTAATTAAATTCCTCTGATTCCCAGTGCATGTTTTACTTTTTCCCTTATTTATATTATGCAGAGTTTTCATGCAACACCACTGTTCAGCATATTTCAAAGAAAATACCAAAAAAAAAAGTGCGTTTGATGATTCCCGCAATTTTAAATTTAAACAGAGCTTCATGTTGCGCTTTGCTGAGAGGCTCAACTGCTCTAAATATGAACAGTGTGCTTCAGAGAGGAGATGAAAGCTGTGTCTGGTCGTATTTTCCCGAGGCCTGCATGGAGAATGGAAGAGCTGTGCATGTTTCAGGACAGCAGGCTGCGTCACAAAGGTCAACTCCATCTCATTAGAAGAACAGCTTTGTGCTGTAGGGCAGTGGATGAACTTTAAAAATGCTGTTTTATTAATGAGCTACATACTGTCCCACTGGAGAGGCTTTTATCTTTAACCAAGCTGATTAGAGAAGAAGTGATGGGACTTGGGGAAGGGGGGCAAGGAAGGCATGCATACTACATGGACACACACACAGAGACACACACACTTGACATGCTGCTGTTTCATGAATTCCTTTAATTACTTGGAAAAAAAATCTAAACCTGTTCATTTAATTCAAATTGTAACCCATAACAACTAATACATACTGTTAATTGTTGTCAAAACTTCTTTTTAACTCAAATAGTCTTTTCGTTAAATCTAATCTATTTATTTATGGTTAAATAGTTTATAGTTATTTATTTATACATTAGTGAAATATTAGTACAAATAGATAAGAAATAGAATTTGACTAAATGATATTAGCTCTTAATAACTGAATAAATAAAATTAGTTCTCTTTTGGATTCTACAGTAAGTCTAAGATTCTGGACAATACTGTATATGTGTGTCAGAGTTTTTGTGCTTACACATTCAGGTTTCGCTTTTCTCACTCTGGGATTTTCAGTAAAACAACACTATCAAAAGTCATCAAAATCACCTTTTGGAAATAGGCTGGCTTGACCTCGTCATGTCAAAGTGTACATTTTTATATATCTTTTACTGCAATAACACCCTTCACTCCAGGGATTGTGAGAGTATCAAATTGAAACTTTTCATTGGGTTCTGTGTGTGTGTGTGTGTGTGTGTGATGGTACCAGAATGAAGGTGGATCCAGGATTAAGCACAGATGGCTGCTGGGTCAGAGACGATGCAGTCCAGATGGTCAGGTGGGTAAAATATGAGCATGTGCACACACACACACACACACACACACACACACACACACACACACACACACACACACACACACACTTCATCAATATGAAATGTCATGATTCCTCTGCTGCCTGCTAACATTTGGAAATTATCAGTATAAAGCATTAAACAGTGTAATAGAATAAGCAGTGAGGTTGTTTGATGTTAGACCCTGCATCAGAATGGTCTTTCTTTTATATGGATTATTTTCCTATGAAATGATTATATGCCTTCTTTTAGACTCCTGTCTATCTCCTGTGAGAAAACCTGGTCTGGGTTTTGACTGGGTCATTCTATCACATTCAGATTCTTGGTTATGAAGCACTCCAGTGTACCTTTGGCAGTATGCTTGGAGTCGTTGTCCTCATGGAAGGTGAACCTATATCCAGGTCTCAAGTCTCTTGCAGATTGGAACAGGTTTTCTTCTAAGAATGTCTTGTATTTGGGTCCATCCACCTGCCATCAAACCAGACCAGTTTTCCAGACCCTGCTATGAAAAGGATCCTCACAATGTGATGCTTCCACCACTATGTCTCACTGTGAGTATGGTATGCTCAAGGTGATGAGCTGTGTTGGGTTTCCATCAAACATAGCACTTTTTGCAGGTCAAAACAACATGGATCATGAACAAGACCAAGACCAAGACCATGGCCTTAGTATTTCATTATAGCTTGCCCCTCTTATCAGAGCTCTCTTTCATTACTATTCAATGATGTTATTTTGCCCACCATTTTATACTCCATAATTATGCTCTTACACAAATATTTATGTGCATATGCATGCATACACACACACACACACACACACACACACACACACACATACACACACTGATTTGATTGGCGGAAAACCTTTTCTCATGTTTTATGATTTAAAATGTCTCATCTGAAAATTCAAGTGTGTTAGCCGGATGAAGCTTGCCTGTTTGGATGTGTGCTCTCTTCTGCACAATGGCATAGCAGGTGATGAGAGTATTGCTGAGCATGTTCACTCACAAAATCATATCTGGGACTTTATCACCTCTTCATTTAGACAAAAAATAATTGAAAATGCTTGGCAAGAAATTACAATTTCTCTTAAATTACATAAAATTTCATATTTTTTAATTAACCACCTTTTAATTTTGAAATTTTAATTTTAATGTATAGTAAACCACCTCTGTGTACCTTTGGCAGTATGCTTAGGATCACTGTCCTCTTGGAAGGTAAGCCTACATCCAGTTCTCAAGTCTCATGCAGATTGGAACAGGCTTTCTTCTAGGATTGCCCTGTATTTGGATCTATCCATCTTGCCCTTAAACCAGACCAGTTTCCTAGTGCCTGCTAATGAAAAGCATCCTCACAACATGATGCTACCACCACCATGCCTCACTGTGAGGATAGTGTAGTCAAGGCTTCCCATCAAACATAGCACCTCTTGCCAATGAAAAAAAAATACTTTTGATCTCATCAGACCAGAGAACATTTTACCACATGTTTACTCATTCACCAACATGCCAACTGGGTAAAACAACAAGAACCATAAAAAAAGAGAGAAACTGTGGCCTGGTAACATACAAAACATTTGATGAAACAGTGACATACAGAGGATATAAGAAGAAAAACTTATCATGAACCAAAAACAGAGCAGGTGAAGACAGTTGACCAATTACAAGACAAAGGCGGAGACAGACTAAAACTGAAACAAAGGCACTTGGTTTAATAACCACAAGCACAAGGAGAACTAAAAAAAAAGAACACATGAAACACATGAAATTTAATAGTTTAGGACTCATCACCAGTCCACTGCTTATTCTGAAATTTGACCTTGGATTACATGTAAATCATAAACTTTATATAGTAAATTGTATTGTATTGTGAGTAGGGTTCTGCAACCCTGGACTTTGAAGTGGCCAACCTTGTATATAAATGTAAGAGAAAATTATTTAATGATTTAATGATTGCACGTTGTGTATTTATTACAGAAAAGAACATGTAACACTTTCATCATTTTCATGGTTTCATTTCTGACTTTAAGATGGCAAGTTTTAACAATGCATGTGGTTTAAATACTGTCTGTTGTCTCCCTCATTGCTGCCCTGCACAGTACTCTATACATAACAGTCTACAGAGTAAATAATTTACAATGAGAAAGGGAGCAATTTAGACAAGGCCCTTAATGTTCCCCCGATGCATACAAAGCACTTTTGGAACACTCACATCACCTTAACTCAACTCAAGCGTTCCAACTACTCAATTTATTTTTCATTTCTACCTGACAAAAATAAATCTGAATTTCTTTTTTTTTTTTTTTTTTTCCTGGGAATTGATTTGTTTCCTTTCCATGTTGCACATGAGCAGGACAGGGTTAGCACTCTAGCCAAAACAGTGAGTAAATATATGTATAAAAGTAAATATATGCACAGAAATATTTCTTATTTCTTACCTTATTTCTTATTTCTTATTCATTTCTGATTTTTTAATGAATGTGTATTTAATGCACAGTCTAAAGAAGAGTAGACCAGGTTTCCATTTCACTGCAAGTTTTATACTGTATATAATTGTGTATGTGACAAATAAAAATCTTGAATCTTGATTCTTGAATCTTGAAAAACCTTGAATGATTCACGATATGACCAAGTTCTAAATAAAAATTACACAGAAACACACAAACCTCCCATTAGTCACTAACCAGCTAATCACAAGTTCTGTAGGTAAAACAACTTTACAACTGCATAATGATACAAATCCTGCGATTAGAAAAAACTGTCTGACATCATTCACTAGATTCCCAACAAATTAGAAAACGCCTCACCCACTCAGGAAGAAAAGTTATCATTCCTGAATCTTTCTTCCTATTACAGTGTCATATTGATAATTTCACTCACAGACTCCAGTTTGGTTTTTATACTCTCACACTCTTTCACTCCCCTGACTGGCTGGCTTCTCTGCCTGTCACAGTGGAATCTAACTTTTTACATGACTGATGTTACATTGCGGTGATCTGATCTGGTGTATAACCAGTTCTGACCTAACACGCTGACACAGTGTAAATAACTGACTGGAAATGACCATTACAAGATTGTTAGAGTGACAGCAATAGAGAAACATCACATTTTTGTCCCCTGACTCAGTAATCGTTTTTTTTTATTTTATTTTATTTGTTTGTTCATTTTCCAGTCATTTTTCATTAACAACAGTAAAACTCCTATTCAGTGAAGCTTTAACTTGCAGTGTAAAACTTATTTTCATAACAAAAGTAAAATGTGCTTGGCTTGTGGTTGAATACGATTTGCTGGATGTCAAATATGTGAGTAAACATAATGAACTTGAGCGTATTTTCCAAACAGGACAGCAAACGTTCAGTTAATATCGAGTGAGAAAAGTAAAACCATGCATGAATGGGATGGATTTAAGTGAGGATGGGTATTTTATTAAGAAAACAAAAGAAATCTATATGTGAAAGCCAAAGGAATCCTGGGTACTGATTAAACTATTGTTGTGTTCTTGACTTCTGGCAGTAAAATAATCTCCTGTCAACACACACACACACACACACACACACACACACACACACACACACACACACACACACACACACACACACACACACACAAACAAGCAAACAAATAAATAAATACATTTGAAACATGACATAAAATGTCAGCATAAACAAAAACATAATGAGTGGCACAGGTCACCTGTGGTTTTATTGTAATTTTTCAGGGGACAGCTGTAACAGAAAAGCAGGCCTAATACTGGCCGTGTAGTGGAGTGAATAAAGCATCATCTCTGGCTGTCCTCTGGGATTCAGAGAAAAGAGAGAAGACAATGAATTCGGACTCCACACTCAATCCTTAGCTTTCAAAGCCGCCAATCAGATGATGAAAAAATATCAAGGGAGGTGAGAATAGATAGAGACATAGCAATGAAGAGCAGATGAAAAAGGGTGAATTCTATCAGCCCATGCTAATTAAAAGGGATATTTGACTGCTTGGACAGTATGGTGTTTCATATTTTATATATACAGTATGGCATATTTGTGTTTTTCCCTACTTACTGTCTTGCTCTCTTTAAGGAAAGGAATTAAACAGTGGAACGCTGCTAGAGGAGAGATAACATGCCTGTGCTTCCACCAGATAGATATAGGAGGAGCATTAAACTGAGAATTCATGTCTTCACTTTAATATTACCTCCAACTGGAGGGGGTTGAGAGATAACATGGAGAAAGTGCCTGCTGAGAAAGCTCGGCGATGTAATGGTTTAAAGATTCAGAAGCAGACATTCACTGAAGGGTGACAGGCAAACCAAGCACATAGCTAATGTTCCAGTCCTGCTATTTATGCATGACACACTCAGAGACCAGTGCAATGCAGAGAGACAGATAGCATGATATTATAGCAGGGAGGATGATGAAGAGGGCAAGGAAACACTTGTATGTATGAGACACTGAAATAGACTGAAATCTGCTACTGTATTACTTGCAGGCACATGTGTGCATTTCCATGTAAAATGTATATAAAATGTATACTTCAGCATACTATTTTTCTGTTGTAACCCAGTTTCCATGTTTGTTTCTAAATTCATTTATTCATTCATTCATCTTCAGTATTCGTTTTATCCTGGTCAGGTTTGCAGTGGATCTGGAGCCTAACCTGGGAATACTGGGTGCGAGGCAGGGACTCTCCCTTAACATGATGCCATTGCAGGGGTACATTAAAACAGTGTATATAAATTGGTAAAAATTCTAACTAGATGCCTAGTAAGTAAGAAAGAAGTCACTGCAGTTTCTGTGAGTGGGGTAATGTTACACTGCCCTCCAAAAGTTTGGAAACGCCTGAACAAAATAGGGTTTTTGGGCAATATCAGCATAAATCCTCTTTAGTTAGTGACCATTTTGCATTGATAATAAGGGACAACACTAGGCATCCGAGCAGTCAGTTTATTCAAACATTGACTTGATATATTACTCCAAGCCTCCTGGAGGATTGCCCAAAGATGAT
>CM040993.1:5761268-5850630 GCA_022985145.1 Pangasius djambal | reverse complement strand
ATCCAAAATTTGAGTATTTTTTTATGTTATGTTCATGTTTATGTTCATAAACTTTTTATTTAATAAAATATGTTTTCATAGTTTGTGTTGTCCCTTATTATCAATGCAAAATGGTCACTAACTAAAGAGGATTTATGCTGATATTGCCCAAAAACCCTATTTTGTTCAGGCGTTTCCAAACTTTTGGAGGGCAGTGTAGGTAAATATCCTTAATACAGATCGGTACTTTGTAGACTTGATGTAAGCAAATATAGTCCCGTTCAACTCAAATCATAAATCAAAAATTCAGAAATCAATAAAATAGGGAGTCGGTGGTAAATTCTCCACAGAAGCTACAGCTAATATCAGGAAGCTAAATTATGAAAACAAATTGACAATAGACTGAATAAGAAATAAGAATAAACAAATTAGAATATACGCTGGATATGCAAGTAACATTATATAGTCTAACAAAACAAATTAAATGCCAAGTCTATTGCCATCATAGGCATGAGGAATTAGGCAACATGCACACCATGTCCTAGAGTGCTCATTCACAAAGGCATGGCAAAAGATTAAAAAAAGCAATAATTAACTTTTTGTAAATGTGTCTGAAGAGCTGATTGGATATCCCAACTTCTATTGAAAATTATACCACTTTTCTTGGCTTGAAGGTTGCAGAAATATCAAGAATATAGTATCTCCCACTACATCAAATTTGTCTTCGAATTATGATCACGGAGTCAAATGTAGAGCTGAGGAAAGGGTGCTGAGAAATTGTAACCAAGTAGAACCAGTGTTCCCTAAGAGATGCTCAGTTTGAGTAGATGGAAAAATCAAGTTCAGTTAAAGCATTACAGTTGACCTTTTATTCATGTAATAGACTCAGGGTTAGCAAACACAACTTTCAGACTGTTGGGAAAATTCATGTTCAAATGACAAAACTGGCTAGAACTGAGAGTGATATCTGAAAAGAAAATTACTATTTTAATATCAAGGACCCAATGTGTAGTCTCAAACTTTGCAGAATTAGTAGAAATACTCCCATGTCAAATATAGTCACAAGTATAGGGATCTTGGACTAGCAAACAAATCCAAAATCCATCCACTCCCATTCCCCACAGCCATATGTGAGGGGCACACAGTAAGATAGAAGACACAGCCCTGGATTAAAGTCATTAGAGGTGCAATGGATGATTGTAATGGGGTGCTGTGAATGTGTCTTCTTGTATATGCAGACATCTGGAGCATTTAGCTGGTAGCTTATAATACTGCCAGTGCAACCCAGGGAAACACAGCACAATCACTGATGTGTGAGATAGCGCTTGGATGAAAATCAGATTTGAGAGTCTTACATACACACCACAGTGGAGCTGTTGAAATCTGGTCTATATAACCAGGGCAGAGAACGTACTTGGGGGAGAGAAGAGAGAGAGAGAGAGAGAGAGAGAGAGAGAGAGAGAGAGAGAGAGAGACAATCTCCTATCCCTGTATCAGTTGATCAATGTCATCTCCATCCTCAAGCCAGCACAGCGCGGCTTATTTTTAGCCTCTGAGACTCCAACTGACTCACTCTCTTAACACGTACACTCACGCACACACTGCTCTCGCCTAACAAGGAGATGAGAGCACCAACGAACAGCGGAGATTTTAATGAAAACAAGCACAAAGAGAGAAGAGAGGAAGAAAGTAGCATAAATATGAAACGGCCTATAAAATATAGAAGACCTATAGAATGTATGTCACAGGCACAAGGGTAGGACGGATGCATGAGAGCTACTCATTCTGCCTGATTTATATGAGCTGCAGCATCAAGCCTGGGCTGATGCCTTTGCTCACTGTCACTCGCTCAGTCTCACACAAGCGCAGGGACAGAAGGAGGCAGCACTTTGATGTTGGCACAATAATCCCAATTCCTGGAAAGGCAGAAAAGAAGAAGAGAGAGTGACAGACCAAGGACAGCTTCTAGAGGCGTGATTGGGAGTCACAGAGAATATTTGTGTATGTGTGTGTTTGTGTGTGTTCATTTTTCCACCGTACCATGAAGGATGCATGGACACACGCTCACTAATTAAATAGCTACAGCCACCGGCATACAATAATTTGCCTAAATGACTAGATGGACTGTGAGTGGGATCCAAACAGGAATAATTGGAAATAATTAGGAATATTAGATTAAATGTGTTTTATTTTTCCTTTCTAAGCTCCTGGGAAACAGCTGCAAATATGTGCAAATAAGGCCAACTATCATTTATCATCTGTAACATGCTGTTGATACAAGCTTAGCATAATATTGTCACTGTGTTCACATATAATAAAACAATGTAAGAAGCAAATGATGAAGATAATTTTTTAAAAAGGCATTAAGAGCACACACTCGCTAATTTAAAAAAAGCCAAGAGGACTGGTACTATTTCCAAAAATTAAACTTTTATTGGCCAGATGGGCAGCGATGGGTCATAACATCAACAAGTAACAGTAAACAAGCTCACTGGACTCTTCATAGCTGCCAATCACTCAGCAGCTGTTGATCAACTTCCTGCTGTCAGTCACCTGAGTGTGTATTGAGCAATGACACACACTGGTCCTTTAGACTAAGGCTGCTCTATGGAGTTTCCTGTCAAACAGTATCTAAATGCAATGATGAAACACAAATCCATAGTCAGATCTGTAAACCTGTAACTGACTGTTTTGTGAGTATGTTGCGATTATGAAATCATAATTAATGAACTCTTCCATTCTACATTTACAAAAAAGCTGATTATGCTGTTAAAACATGTGATCGTGCGAAACTCCTGTGGTTTTAAATGAAACATTTGACTGCGTTTTAATCCAAGCGCATAGCTCCAGAGAGCTGAGAGGGTGGCACTGAAACAATGCTATGAACGTAAAATAATATGTAACAAATGGGCCTATAAAGTACTTGTGTAAAAAAGGATTCTCAAATGGTACATGTTATAGATTTACAAAATTTACTACAGACTTGCAATTCATTTAAAAAAAACTATTTTGGCACTGCATTTATTTCTGATTACTTTTGACAGGTAATTACCTCCATACTGCTTGGCCCTTCTGTGACTACAGCTTGTAAACACACACACACACACACACACACACACTTTAGTTTTTTTATGGAGAGACAGCAGCAGTGATTCCCAAAATTTCTCCATCTCCATGTGTTACTCCAGCAGCTATCTCTGAAAAGTTGACTCAAGCCATTTGACAAAGAAGACACCAGATTTTACCAATCTGTATATGTAAAATCTGGAATGAGAGAATTTAGAGAAAAGTCAGCCAAAGACATTTTAAAAACTAAATCTAATTCATTTACGCTGGCACATAAAGCCTGAACAGGCAGAGGGAAGGGTTGTACACATATCTGGATAAAACTGCTGCCTTGCTGGTGCTGTGTCTCTCCAATGGTAGACATGTAGACGTGTTTTTTTGTGGGTAAATCAATTTTGGAAATACCTTTTTATACTGAAAAGATAAAAACATGCAAAAAAGCCTTTTGTCTGTAGTCAAATTATACATATACAACTCTTTCATACTCCTTGTACTTCCTCACAGACTACATCAACAAAAAAGAAGAAAAAAAACTATGTACACACCATTAATTTACAGTGCAGTAAAAAAAAAGAAAAAGAATACCATAGGTTGACTAAGGCAGATGGAGATTGAACAAAAATAACAGTTTTATTTGTGAAATAAGGTGTCACATAAAAATAATGATAATAAAAAATGAGGAATTTATAATAACAAAAAAGTTCCGCTACCAAACGATGATGAGGGTTTCCCCTTTTGCACCGGTTGCATAAGTTAAACTTTTGGTGAAGGAAAAAAAAAAAAGTAAATAGTTAAAAAAAGAAACAACGACATGAAACTTGACATCTAATTTCTAGCATACTGTACAATGCTTAGTCTCATTTTCTTCTTCGGGGGGTGATGGCGTCTAACAGCGCCATGCTGTGATGTACAAACAGAAGCATGTTGAAGCATAACCATATTCTATAAACAGGCTCACAACAGAACAACTCCAAAACTCAGAGCCGATAAAGCCAATGAATGGAAACCAATCAATCAAAAATGTACAAAAAGGCACATTATATCCCAGTGCTTCTGTACTGTGAGATTCAAGTGTAACTGAGCGTTCGGTTCAATGTTCTTTGAGCATTCCTTCAGCGTTGTTCATTTTTTTTGCACTGATGGTCCCGCAAACTTGGGCAACAAACTGGCGTGATCCAGAGATGGAGTCCAGATTCCATCACCTTGCGCTCTTTGGCCTAGGCACAAAGCCTGGAAGGAGCCAGTAGTGTTGCCATGGTGATCTTCCTTCCCCTCTGTCTCATTCTCTCATGGGGGAAATATTCTTCTTTCTGAATTTACACACTGTCCCGTGTCCCATGTTTAAAAAAAAGTGCCACTTTTTTTTTTTTTATTTTCTATTTAAATTTTTTCTGTAACACCTGGCCGCTTTAGTCGTCGTTTCCGCCATACATGTCGGCTAGTTTGCGAAACCGTGGTCCCCATTCGTTGAGGTAGTCGTAGTCCTGCTCGCCTCCAGAGCTGGATGAGTGAAGTGAGCTGAGTGAGCCGGCAGTGGAGCCGCTGCCCTCGTAGTCGAACACCAGCAAAGAGTCGTATGGAGGAGCCGTGGGGTCTGTATCAGCCGCCTTCAGACCCTGAAGAAGAAAGAACAGACACATGTAGTTTTCCATAGTATTAGAAAATGATCCTCTTACACGACAACTTTCTAAAATATTCATAGCAGAGTGCCATCCAGAAATATCTCATGTGCTGCATGAACATATTGCAGAGCACTCAAGTGTTGTAGCCTTGGGAGGAAAATGAGAAACAGAAGATGGTAAAGGACAGCTGTGGTCAGAAAATGAGAGGGAAGTAGGATGGAAGGAGCAATTGAAAGAATGGAGAGGAGATGAGAAATTGAGAGCAGTGGAGAGGAAAGGAGAGGAGTAGATGAGAAGAGAACCATGGAAAAGGGAAGAAGACAGAAGTTATGGAAAAGCAGCCATAATAATCCAATAGGTGTCCTCACATTAGGCCTTGCAACTGCCTGGTGATTATGAAGTGTTTCCTTTGCCTTTTTACAAGTAGTACAAAAACATTACCATGTCTGTGAGACTACTTCTGAAATGTGCGTGCTGATAAGACACATACCATTTATTATGGGTGCTGCTTTAATGATATTCTGTAGGCAGTACCCTACACACCTAGCTCACTTTACAATCTATAGTGAATATAGAATATCATTATGCAGGGCTACACACAAGCTGGTCTGCACAATATTGATTTAATACTGCCCAGTGAGTGTGTAGTTATGAAAGAGTAGTAGAGGAATACACTCTAGAAAACGACCATAGCGCCAGTCAGCAGATATATTTCTAGTCAGCTTAAATGGGGGAGTACCTGCTTAAGTGCACTTACTTAAGCTCATATGTGATATTTAATTCATTTCCAGTTTCAAAGATTTTCTCACTCTTCCCTATTGGGCTCCCAATACAGTTTACTGCTTGAAAAGATCTCTTTCTCTCGCTCCCCCGTGTGTGTGTGTGTGTGTGTGTGTGTGTGTAGAACATGCTCATCCACAGACCACTGAGGATGATACCGAATACCTAAGCCAGACTAATGTCCATCTAAACTAATAGGATTGAGCTCCAATTAACCAATCAATCACCATTAGCTCTTATCTCTGGTGCCATCCAGCAGTTTATATGGAGAGACTGAACACATCCGCACACAAACACACACACACACACACACACACACACACACACACACACACAAACCTCGTGGATGAAGTCTCCGATGTCTCCGGGGTGTGGGGCAGCAGAGCGAAGTGGGTAGCTGGGTTCTGGGTGCAGCGGCCGTTCATCCAACCGGCGGATTCCAACTGGCTTCACCAGGTCATGCTCCAGAGTGTCTGGCTGCTGCAGCTGACTCAGATCATAATCCTGAACACACACACACACACACACAAGGTGGTGAAGAAAATACAAGGAAGAGAGAGTGACAGCTGTATTTGGTAACCCTAACCCTACCATATGAATGTTCTGCTATTTCAGAAGTATTTGCACCTACAGATTGGTGCACATTGGACCCACTGCAGCAAATATGCTACATCACTTTTCATACCTAATCTGTGTGTTTCCTAAAATCGACACTGTGTTTGTACCTGGTCCTCCTCTCCTCCGCCTTCCTCATCGTATTTGAGGATGTTGTCTCGCACATCGTCCTCCGGGTCGATCAGCAACTGCTTCGCCTGCCGCTCCTTATCTCTCCTCTTCATCCACATCACGAACATCAGCACTAGCACTACACAAAGAGCATGTGGATAGGCAAATACAGAGAGAGAATGCAATACAAAATGAGTCAAGTATAGCCATTAGCATAAAGGGAGTCTCACTGGTGATAAAACTCCCATTCTGTTTCCTCATTCCCTAAAGCATAAACACTTTAGACATACAGGGTTTTATATACATGACAGGGAATAACTCACCCAGCAGGATGATGATGCAGATGAGGATGGCAATGATGGCTCCAGTACCCAAACCGGCAGCCATGATGCGCTCCATGTCCACACAGTCTCCATGGTGATCACACTGGCACACCTTCACACGCAGGTGTGAGGTGTTGGCCATCGGCAGGTTTCCAGAGTCTGTGATGATGATGGGGACCTCGTAGATTCCGCTCTGGAGGTACCCGATTTTCAGGCTCAACTGGACATAGTCGCCTAAGTCAGGAACAGCCACAACCACAACATGAGCTTACATAATAATGAAATTAAATTTCTGAGTGCATTTTAGCAAGAAGCACTGCTGTCTCACAGTACCAAGGTCCCGGTTCGATTGTGAGCTGGGGTTAATGTCTGTGTGGAGCTTCACATGATCTTCCACTTTCTACCACTTCCCAGAAACATGCTGGTAGCTGGCTTGACTATGCTATATTGCTCATGAGTGTGAATGAGTGTGTGTATTCCTGCCTTGTGCCTGGGATAGCCTTAGAAAACCACCACTACTCTGACCGAGAAAAAGCAGTTATTGAATGAATGAATAAAAATTTCATTAACATTATTTGCATATATTATATATGTAACATATAACACATATTACCCCGATTTTCACATGAATTTGGGAGACAGGTAATTACAAAACATGCTTTAACTGTCACATGGGAAAAGGCTTGAAGAATAAAAACTGGTTGAACCTGGTTTAGAATCTATGTTGAAGTTAACATCACAACGGTGCGACAATAAAGACCAAGAACATGAATCTTAGCTTGCTACATATTAGTCGTGCTGCTGAAATGTTGAAATGTAGGATCTGTCATGCATTCCTTCTGTTATTTCACACAATGGTAACAGTTCTGGGAAGAGTGGTAAGATGGGTAAGGTGTTTATGATACAATTCACGTGTGTGCCGTACCATTGAGACGGGTGAGTGTCCAGTTGCGGCGGATGTCAGCGGGTCGGTTGGCAAGCTCGAAAGCAAATGGCCCGGCATTGGGGTTCAGGTCTCCATCCACAGCAGTTATGTTGATGGCGTTGGGCACAGGTCTCTCACACACCTCAGTTTCTTGGGGAAAGACACGTGGTGCGTTATCGTTAATATCCAACAGGTAGATCTGCAGTGTGCCTGTTCCACTCGCAGGAGGAATACCTGCAGATAAGGGTGAAAAAGAGAAAGCAAAAGATCAGAAAACAAGCTGTTCACCACCACAGTGGCTGTCAATTTGTCAGACCATGAGAGCAAATCTCTTGAACCACTAAGCTATTGTATGAAATATTTATGATGTGTAATCAGAGAATGTATGATATTGTCAATCACTGACAGTAGACACTGCCCACGAGCTATTCTGCATCTGCTGCCTCTTCATCTGAACATTTCCAGTCACTTGGGGAGAGCTTGAAAAGAGAAGAGCACTAAGTGTCAGCCCTCTTTAGATGATCAGGCTGAATGAAGGGAGCCTCGGGAGAGGAAGCGGCGCCGCTGGAGTGTTACAATCCAACACCATGAGTGGCCTACTGTGAGTGAGGCACTCTGGGACCACAGGTTAACAGAGTGTTTACAGAGATGGGATCACTCCTTCACAGAGCTATGAGTGTGTTTAAATGTGTGTGAGAGAGAGGGTTTTTTTTTTTACACTGGGCTGACTCAAGGAGAATGTCAATAACAACGGAAGAGTCAAGCAAACTGCAGTCTTGTTCACATAAACAGGAGTGTGTGCTAGTGAGAGAGTGAGAGAGAAAAAGACAGATGCTTTCCTTCTTGATACATGCAAGAAATTCTGTAGTTTTATGTGTGAAAGTGTTTGAGCTTATTTGTGTATCTATGTGTATGGGTGTTCCTATGTGCAAGCCTGTGGCTATTGGCTCATAATTGTTCTCCTTAGCTCAGATCAATGGAGTTACTCATCCACTGTGTAACCTGTAATGGATTAAAACTGAGCTGCAATACACACACACACACACACACACACACACACTCACACACTACTAACCATTATCAGAGGCAATAAAGGTGGCATTGTAGAGGTTGTTTCTGACGTACGGGGATTCACGGTCAAGTAGGGCGATGGTGGAGATGCGTCCGTTATTTGAGTCGATTTCCAGCCAGTTAGCTGGGTCAAATAGTTTTGAGTACCTAAAACACAGAAACACATCACACACACTGTTGAAAATTCTGAAGTGTTAAAATATTATCTAAAAATGACTATTCATTTAAAATACAATCTGCCATATATAGATGATAATGTGTATATATGTACTGATATCTAATGGAAACACAAATCATACATTTATTAGCTAGCCCACTTTTCTAGTAAAAGCTTCAGTGTGTTGCCTAGTCCCACGTTTTGGTTCCCTGGAAAGCTAAGGGCTAAAAAGTGATAGCTAACATAACGTAATACTGTATGGTGAGCTAGCACTGATGTGCATCATGCCACCATAAAAAAACACAATAAGTTTAAACATACATACCAAATGAATTTCTTTTTTGTGAAAGCCAATTGGGAGTAGGATTTTTTTCCTCTTTTTCTGGTTGTTGAGCTTAGTCAAAAAAACTAATAGCTTGGACACAAAATCTGCTTGTCCCAGACTAGTGATTAGTTCACTCCTTTATTTGCATATGATTTGTGCTGCTGCCTGACGCCACGCTGCAAGAATCTGTGCATGCACAGGTGTTTGTTGATACCTAATTCCAGACTTTTTTAAATGTATTAAAAGGTTTTTACCAAAAATTCCCATCTACACAAACAGTGAAAATATCTCCGTCCAAACAAAAATGCAAAAGCATTTGGAAAATAGTCACAAGCAGGCCAGCCAATTAGCTGGTGATAGTAACCTATGTCATAAACAGTAGCACTGTGATGCAAAAACTGGAGGAAACACCATAGGTCAGTGATGAAGGAGTCATTTATGAGCAAATGACTAAATACAGAGAAGATCCAGGTGCGAAATAAACTCAAGTATCCCATTGTCCCATATTGTGTAATGCAACTCTCAAGTCAAATGTGAATGTGTGAATTCTAGTAAAACCCCATTTACCAAGGCTGCAAATTTGAATAACATAAACATAAAGCCAGAACATTACCACCCATAAGATTTGAGTGTGGAAACCCTAACTGTAAAAAAAAAAAGCCCTAAAAAACTTTAATCCAGTGACTTTATCTTGGTCTGAAAAGCTTATTGCTGTCACAGCATTCAAAATATGTCCTAAGGTGTATGTGTATTGCTTATGAGAATACAACTGGTAAGATTCTGAGAATGGTAAGTATTGTGGTAAAACATACATCAAAGCTTCAGTGGCACCTTCAAAGCTTCATACCTCAAAGCATCTGAGGCTGAGACTACCTATAAGCAAGTGAGTGTGTGGGCGCATGTTTATGTGGAAAATAGTGTGTCTGCCTCCACCTGACACTCTTCTGTATGTGTCTATCATTCTGCAGTTATATGCAATTTTGTTTTAATGAGTGAATGTGTGTGTGTGTGTGTTTGTGTGTACCTGATACTCTGCTGCATGTGTCTGTCAGGGTCATGAGCTATAAATGTGGTGAGCATTGACCCTGCAGGAAGTCCCTCATCCAGTTTGATCTGTTTGGGGTTGGGCTCAAAGTTGGGACTCTCGTTCACGTCGATGATGCGTATGGAAATGGTGGCTGTCGATTGGCGGGTGCGGTGGATCCCTCCCACCAGTGGCACTTCATTCTCGGCTACCACGGTTAACAAATATGAACGATTCATCTCGTAGTCTATGGGCTGAGAAAAACACACACATGTACACACGCAAAACACAAAAACAAATCTAGTTAAAATAGACTGAATGCCCTTTAAGATAAGAGGATATTAGTGTCAATAAATATCCAGTGAGGACTAATAATTAATGAACGGCTCCTTTTGTGATTAAAACACTTACAAATGTTTATCTCTGATGTAGAGGCAGTCATGGCTGTTGACCGGCTTTGTTTCTATGGGAACTGTTTTCGCTCTGTGTTTGACTGTGCGTGTGTGAAATCACTTCAGACAATGCCAAACAAATTGTGTATAACTAACCTTAACCACAGTGACAAGACCCTCATTGGTGGTGGGGTCAGTGGGGATGGAGAAGCGTCCAGTCGGGTCTCCGGATGTGATGCGATACACCGCATTCCAGGCTGGTGTGCCTGGCTTGTCTTTATCTGTCACTGTCAGATTAGACACAATCACATTCACACGGTTCTCAGGCACCTCTCCGTAGAACTAAAGTGAGAATAAACAGTGGGAAGTGAGTGAGAGAGAGAAAGAGAGCGAGAAAAAGAGAGAGAGAGTTGCTCGTTGTTAATAAGGTGGTGAATTAAGAAGGAAGTAAGTCAGTGTTCTCACGCCGCAAACAATCGTGTTTTTATGTTAACATATGTTACAGATTTGCTTCACCGTAGCATCACCATTGTTAGCATGATCATTTGGGTCTACTTCAGCTCTCCACAGTGTACACTTATATCTCATATACATGTTGTGTTATTATGATTTTGAGGGGAAAAGTCTCTTCCTGTGCATTAAAAACCATTGCCAAAACTCCTCACTTTCTACTAACTGCAACGACTGCCAGTATAAACTTCCTAATCTGACAGCATTTCCCTAAAGCTTAGTATTGCTGATATCTGCTGTACCAGAATAAGATGGACATGACAGAACACACTTAAGAAATCAAATGTTACATTACAGTCCCCTAATACTGTGATTCAGCAGTATCTGTGAAATTTGGAAGCTGTGGAAAAGGTACAATCCCTCAGGTTTTCATGGAAAATGAGAATATGTGCATTCAGGCAAAGTTGTTTCAAAGGGTCAATAATGTCCTGGGTTTTGCCATTGGGTACACACCAGAGCCTGTGATGCTGAAATTATGTATTACTGATTTTGTACTTTCAACTTCAGAGAGCACAATAAAAAAAAGAGAAAAGTTTAAATGTTATGTACAATTTTCAGGGTATTTTTTTTTGTCACATTTGATTACACACAACTGCTTTTCAACTGGGAAGAAGGCAGACATTTTGTATGTTTCTGAATGAATAGGAAACTCTGGCTTTCTCACTTTGTTTATAAGTAGGTGTACATGTACAATGAACTCACTGTGTCCCTGGTGAATTCTGGTGCATTGTCATTGACGTCAAGAAGGCGAATGATAGCAGTAGCAGTGTTGGACAGGCCATATGTCGGATTTCCCTCCATATCAGTGGCCTGGATGATCAGAGTGTACTGGGACACTTTCTACTCACAACACACACAGACACACACATACACCCAGTGAGAAAAATGGGTATCAAGAATAAAAATAGTGAAGGACAGTACCACAAGAAGCTGACACTGGAAAAAGCCTTTCTATACACACGCAAACACACACACAGACACCCACCTCTCGGTCGAGGCCTGCGGCTACCGTGATGATTTTGCCTGTCTTGTTATTGATGGTGAACATGTTGGTGGAGGGAGTCTCAGGGCTCTGAGAGAGGATCTTGTATCTCAGCATGCCATTGGCTGTGTTGGGGTCATCCTTATCTTGTGCTGTGACTGTCATCACAAACGTGCCTGCATGAGACGGAGAGAAACAGTGATGTGGTTTGGATTTCGTACAACAACGGCCATCTGTCAGACCAATAATTAGCAGGTGCAACAAACTTGTTCACAATATACGTGAGGACTAGAATGTCAGCTGTGTAGAAAAGTGGGTGAGTATGAGTCTAAGTACCTGGCTTAGCGCCCTCGTCCACCGTGCCATTCCAGATCTGATGGGAAAACTCTGGTCTGTTGTCGTTCATGTCGATGACATTGATGACAATATCAATGGGATTCTCCATCTGATTGCCGTTAATGTCCACAGCATGAGCACGCAGCTGGAGTAACACACAAACACACTGTTTAGTCACACAACTCAAAAATGTCTAGTTTCCTACTAAGTAGAGTAATATGGCTACATAACGACTCAAACACTGAGAACAAGAAGCTTGTGAACAAGCCATAACCAGCATATCGTGTAGACTGCACTTCACATACAATCAGCGGTGGTGGGAGCCAAAAGCACCACTCTGTACTTATATTATGAAACAGTAGCTCAAACTGTCATGTGATATAATATAATATAATATAATATAATATAATATAATATAATATGTGGGTGAAAATAAACTGATTAAAAATGCCTTGATAATAATTGTTACAGTAATATGAAAAAGTATTCACAAACTCTCTTTATGTCACATAAGAGGAATTACACATTAAATTAAACACATTAAATAAAAATTTGTAGATGAATTAAATAGCAGGAGACATTTCATTAAACATTAAAGCTAACTGGATTCAGTTAATTTCCAAAAACAGTGCTAGAACCAGGCTATTTATTTAACTGAAGATGTGGCAAGCCCTGTTTCCTGTCCATTTTCATTAGGTGCAGCACTTAACCAATTACAAATTTTTCTGCCCACATGTTTGCTCTGATTATCTGCTGAAGCCAGTGAACAAAAGACAGTTGCTGTGTCTGAATCTGTTCCATTTTTTCCATCCCATAGTGCACTATTTGAAATGTAGCCATTTTGAGGTCTTGTCCAAATTCTCACTGGATTATGAACTGTTATTTCCAATAATACACTATAAATCCAATGCACAACCAATGGACACTACTCTAGTGCTCAAGTACTATAATGCATGGTGATTTCTTTTAGCTTTAACATTTACATTTTAAAATTTAAAATGTATATGCACTGTCCTTATTAGGAAAAGGCATGTGTGTGTGTGTGTGTGTGTGTGCGTGTGTGTTAGGATAATTCTTCTTTCTAAGCTAAAAAATCTGCCTACTCCCCTTTTTTCTCTAAGAGTGGATTAAACAGAGGTCAAAACTTGCATTCTCAGATTGCCATGGTAACCAAGATAAGCAGTTTAATGGGAGTATTAGTGTCCCCTCAGTGGAATGCAGGATTGTGGGATGAGGACACACATATAACACACATACAGGGAGCTGCATGCCCTCTAAAACAGACACACACACATACACACACACACACACACACACACACACACTTACATGGAAATTGGAGATCTGTTCTCGGTCCAGAGGCTTAGTGACAGACAGCTGTCCCGTGATGGGGTCAATGATGAAGAGGCCGGTAGGAGTCTGATCAGCTCCTGGTCCAGTCACACTGTAGCGCAGTGTGTTAATCTTATCTCTGTCTGAACGGATCTGAAAAACACACATATTTTAGTCTGCTTGTATCTGTTTCGTGGTAGAGTTTTAATACATATAATCATTACATTGTAATATGTGTGTGTGTGTGTGTGTGTGTTTTCTGAACATAATACATGTTATTGTTGAAACATAATACCTGCAAGAAATCACATTATTTTCCATAAAGGCCATAATATAAAATATATATAAAAAACATAACTTTGAAATCCTTTTTAATGAACCAGTTCAGTAAGAACTGGACAAGACAAAGAACTTCTATTATATTGGAACATATTGTGATAGCGATACACTAAAACAAATTTTTGAACCTGTGATGTGTCATAATTTAAGACTGAGCCTTCATTAATTTTACAAAAAAATTTTTTTTGCCAAGATTAATCAACACATCAACAGAAAACATATTTGGAATCTCTGTGACCAGTCAGAATCCAGTCAGTACAAACACTGTAGTATGGTAGAGTAGAGGGTTTATTGATACGAGGGTGTAATTTTTTTTATTTTTTACATTCCTTACTACAAATAGTTATCATAAAAGTCATTTTTCTACATTTCATTCAGTGCAAGTGTTCCAGCACGTAATGAGTGTCCGGATTCCTCTAGAAAAAATATATATATTCTATTCTATGTCACACTTTTAAGGTTTTCATTTGACTCACCCTCATATTGCAAAACAATGCATAATACATCAGTATTATTATTATTATTATTATTATTATTATTATTATTATATGGCCAGATGTATGTGAACACTTGACCTTCACACCCATATATTCTTGTTAAGCATCCCATTACAAAACCATGGCCATTAATATGGAGCTGTTCCCTCTTTGCTGTTATAATAACCTCCATTCTTCTGGGAAGGCTTTCCACTAGATTTTGGAGCGTGGCTGTGGGGATTTCTGCTCATTCAGCCACAAGAGCATTAGTGAGTTCAGGCACTGATGTTGGGTGAGGAGGCCTGGGGTGCAGTCAGTGTTCCAGTTCACCCTAGTGGGGTTGAGGTCAGGGCTCTGTGCAGGACACTTGAGTTCTTCTACTCCAACCTTGACAAACCATGTCTTCATGGAGCTCACTTTGTGCACAGGGGCACTGTTATGCTGGAACAGGTTTGGGCCTCCAGCATGACTTCGTGCTTAGTGAAGGGAAATCATAATGCTACAGCATACAAAGACATTCTATACAGTTGTGAACTTCCAAATTGTGAGTGGCAACAGTTTGGAGAAGGCTCTCATATGAGTTTGTTGGTCAGGTGTCCACATACATTTGGCCATATAGTGTATACTGTAGAGCCTTTCTGTATTATTATTATTATTACTACTACTACCTATTTTTAAACAAAAATAAATAAATAAATAAATAAATAACTGGTCTGCGTATTTGGCATATTTGATTTGGCACAGTTTTTATGCCGGATGCCCTTTCTGACGCAACCCTCCCCAATTTTATCTGGGCTTGGGCCCGGCACTGAGAGTGCACTGCTGCACGCAGCCCCAGTGGCTGGGGTCTAACCACTAGTCCTCCAGGGCTCCACGCTACTTGAGACAATATCAGGTGTTAATCATTAATAGATGACAACAATTAATGAAGTCTAAATGCTGTGCATCTCGGCAGTTCAGAAATCTGTATATTAATAATAGAAAGAAATAAACTATAGATCTTTTATGGTAATAAATACTAAAATCGATTCATAAAGACTTTCTACTTTTTCTACAGGGATTTATGTGCATGCTTCTGTGTGTGTGTGTGTGTGTGTGTGCTGACTTTGACAAGCTCCTCTGGGAACTGTCCTCTGGAGTTTTCAGGGACATTGATGGGAGGAATGACCCAATCTCTCTTCACGCGGCTCACGCTCCCGTCGCCTCCGACAACAACGCTGCGCCATGGAAACACGATCTCAGGCACCTGCGTACATGAACAACTCGGTTAGATCCTCATACACCCCTGGGTACTGCACTCTCTGTTCTCTGTTCTCTCACTTTGCAACACACACACACACACACACACACAGACTTACTGCAGGGCATTTATCTCTCCTGTCTGTGGACCTAAATATTTACAGCATTAATTCTACTCTCTTTAATGTGGTCATAAATATCACTGAGTCAAGCTATTAATATAAAACCTACAGCATATGTGCACGTGTCTACATGCTGCGTGTATATATAAGTATACATGTGTATGTGAGAATGCGTGTGTGTATGAGTATGCATGTGTGTACAAGTATATAAGCATTTGTATCGGTGAAGCTTCTGTAGTAGTATCTATTCGCAGTGATCACGCTATTAAAACAAGTTAACTTTATGCGATGCATCCATTCTGTAGAGCTTACAGTACAGGTTTTCCATTATCTGTGTGTGTGTGAGCATGTGATTCAAGGCCAGACACACTAGAGTGGATGTTTGACTAGAACAGTACAACTGCAGTCAGTTTTCCGAGAGCAGCAGAATAAAAACGCCCTCTAGGCACTAAGCGATTTTTAAGGTAGGAACACAGGCACACACAGGGCATGCTTAACATTACTCTGATACTAAATCTGGGTGCATGAGAATGTATTTATTGTCAAGTATTCCTATCGTCACAGGCCCAAATGTCCTCATGATGATAGAAATACTCGATGATTATGACGTGGGTATATCTATATTATGATGTGGCTTGTCTCTATGAAATTGGCTTTTAGGTTAGGATTAGTGTGCAGGCATTTCATTACTAGCTGCATTAATAAACTATGTCATGGAAATAGCCAACAAAAACAGTGACAAAAATAGCAGATTTTATTTAAAAAAAAAAAAAAACTTAAATAGCTGAAAGGTTTCCTTTTTGTTACTGTGGTTAAGGTTTGCATTAATAATTATGTCAGTGATAGGTCCTCACAAGGATAGTAAGACATACGTGTGTGTTTGTATGTGTGCATGTTCCTGTGCATTTTATTTCTATTCAGTTTCGATTGTAAGTCCCTCTTGACACCATCTCTCTCTCTCCCTCTGGTTAAATATTGATGGTAATGGCAGTGCAGTAGTGTGGGCAGAAGAGTGCTGGCAGAAAGGCAGACTCTCTGTCTCTCTCTCTCTCAATCTCTATCTGTCTCTGTCTCCAGTCTCTGGCTGGTGTAGATATGACTCAGGTGATGAGCCAGGCCATTACAATTACAAAGAGTGGAACAACATTAATATCAACAGCAACAACATGAAGATCAACAACAGGCTCATACAGCTTTTTTCTCTCTCTCTCTCTCTCTGAACACATACACTCTATTTTTGCTTGCTTTCTCACCTATCTTTCCTGTATCTTTCGTCCCCTCTTCCAATCCAGCTTTCCCAACAGCTTTTCCCACTTGCTCTTTCTTACTGTTACCTGTTTCTATCCACTTTCTCTCCTGTCCCAGCTCATTTTCTGACCATCTCTACCAAACACCAGCCATTAGGCTCACTCTCTCTCTCTTTTCTCCATCACTGCCACCTCTATCCTTTCCCCATCTCTCTTCTGCCTATGTATGTGCGCAGCAGCATTCTTCTCACTCTCTGAGCACATGACGGCCCTGAGAGAGTATGTAATGCTGTTGATCTCTAGCTGAGGGAGCAGATCTCCTCTACCGTATCCCCACCACTGCCTCAACCACAATTTAGCAGAGTTAAGACTTAATTAGAACACTATTCTCAGGGTGCTAGGGCACTGGTAATGCTTTACTGTAGATTGAGTATCGATGAAGATACATTGTGGATGTTGTAAATGAAACACAACACTACATGAATGTGAATACATCTTATTAGCTATTTGAATTTTCCTGGTGAATTAAACTTTATGATACGTTTAAAAAAACATTCTTAGCCTAACATTTTGAAGCAACTTTTATACTTGGGAAAAAACTACAAATGTTGAATCCAGAAATATTTTAATAGCGATATAAGAGTTTCACATATCATGTGAAGTTACTTTGGTTTCCATCACCACGCCTGCATCATTTCACATCTCAAATACTCTTTTTTTTTTAAATTAAACATTACTTAAGTCATATCTATAATTTTTTTTTAATTATAGCAAAACAACAGCAGAAGTCTTACTTATACTTTTACCCAGTAAACAGCCTTTTTTGCTTTGTCTTATGTCAGGTCCATGACAAATATCAGCTTACCATATATAAAGTTGATACTATATAAGAGATTTTAGCTCAAACTAAAATTGAATACATGGTGGTTTTTAAATGGTTAAAAATATGGAGCTACAAGGCTTTTCTTATGACTGAGGTGGTATGGAAAATGGCAATGTATGCTTGCCAGACTTACCTGTTTAGGTGTGTCTGGTAGTGCAAAGGTGACATGAGTTAGCCACACCTCATGTGTGTCCTTATCTTTCACACTGATCTCTAGGCTCCATCCCTTCCTGTCTGATACACTCAGAGTTCGTGCGGCATACACCGTGCCGTCTTCTCCTATCCGAAATTCCGCAGGGTAACCACTCTCAAAGCGCAGACTGGAACCTCTGCCACAGTCCATGAAGCTCACTGAGGACAGAGAAAGGGAGGGAGAGATGGCTGGTGAGCATGAGCCAGCATACCTTTTCCTCATGACATCAAGCATCTTAAAAAAAGATACACAAGCATACACAAAATGACATCCTCACTAGACCACAAGGGAATTGTGGCTTCATTTCAGAGGAGCAAGGAAGTGGGGAACATGCATACTGAGATAGCAAGGGTGAAGGACAGATGGAGGGAGACACAGAAGGAGTAGAGAGAAGAAGAAAGGATATCTGGTACCCTAACACTCTCGTGAATTATTTATGCTTAGGCTTACACCTGCAGGCATCCAGGTGTGCTCAATGAGGGAAGAAGAGACAAAGAAACAGAGGCATGAGACAGAGAAAGAAAGAGATGCAAAGAAAGGAGGAGTAGAGTACAGGCAAGAGACTAGGCTACAACGGCAGAGGGAATCGCGTTAGAAATACACAAAGAACAAATAAATGGCTGCGCGTTCGCTCATTATGCTGCTATTAAAGGCGAAACAATTACACAGTTAGCGGTGGGAGAGATGGAGTGGGGGTGTGCATCATTTGTTGAATGTGTGTATTGACTCGGCTCCCGCTTTTGCATCTTCCACTCTCCGAATGCTATGCCTCATTATTAGAGCTCATTGGAGGAAGAGGATGAATTAGTGTGCCACGCTGCTGTTGGATGTGGAGTGCGATTATTGACCAGTAGCTATTTACATTGATCAGTCTCATCATTCTCTCTACAGAGCACATGCCACCGCCTGAGTGCTGCTTTTTCAAAAGAACGCCGTGGGACAGAAATGTTGCCTTCTCTTTTTCTTTGTCTTCACACACAAGCATACCCCTACATTTACACAAATGCTGTGCTACAAATGCCATACTTCTCTACTACTCTGCATAATACATACCATGTTCACATACCATGCTTTGTAGCAGTATGGTTTATATTGTCTGAGGTGAGAATTACCTCAGACTTCTCAGGTACCTCAGTGTTTTCACAGTTGATGTGACCTAGAATGTGTTAAGCCAAAAATAAGGTAGAAGAAAAAGGATTTGACAGTAAAAAAAAAAGTTTATTTTGGAACACACTTTTGTTTCAGCATCTATCTATATATTAATGGCACAACTAACAAAAACAGCAAATTCTCTGTTCTGTGTCAAATAAGTTGTTAAATCCTTAACAGGCTAATTCTTAAATTATCTATTTTGCTAATTGTATTTGTCCTCATTTGTGGTCTTTAATTCTTAAGAAAAAATACTAATCTTACAGGTTTTGATTTGCTAACTGGCATCAGGACAACGAATAAAAATATACCAGACTAACAGCCTATTTAACTGTTGATAATAGTTGCTGGTTAGCATTAGCTTAACAGTCTATTTAGCTGTTGATAATAGTTGCTGGTTAGCATTAGCTTAACAGTCTATTTAGCTGTTGATAATAGTTGCTGGTTAGCATTAGCTTAACAGTCTATTTAGCTGTTCATAATAGTTGTTGGTTAGCATTAGCTTAACAGTCTATTTAGCTGTTTATAAGAGCACACACACACACACACACATACACACACACACACACACACACACACACACACACACACATATATATACACACAAACATTCTCTATGCTCTATGCACATGTTTTGCACATGTTTTATGCTGCTGCTACTACTATGTTTACACTATTATCTTTACTGTTTACACTACTTCAGCTATTTATATCAAACTCAGTAACATTTGCACCATTGTCACTAGGTCACTTTAACAGAACTGCGTACTGGTCGGTGTTGTAGTCATTGTACTGTCTTGTACTGTCCTGTGCTGTCTGCCCATTTTTGCACTTGTGCACTTTATGTAATAATTTATGTAGTCCCTGTAGTTCTGTGTTGTTCTGTGTTTGTCTTATGTAGCACCTTGGTCCTGGAGAAATGTTGTTTCGTTTCACTATGTACTTGTATATGGCTGAAATGACAATAAACTCCACTTTGACTTTGACTTTGCTGGTTAGCATTAGCTTAACAGTCTATTTAGCTGTTTACAATAGTTGTTGGTTAGCATTAGCTTAACAGTCTATTTAGCTGATGATCAAATTTGTTGGTTAGCATTATCTTGTTCCCAGAAGACATGAATTCTGGTAGGGAGAATGTTTTTTTGCTTCTCTGCAACATTTAAATGAAAATATAACACAGTGTAACCATTTTCTTTTTGTGTATACTGTGTAGTTGCATCTTCGTCGCAGTTTTTATTTAAAAAATAAAAATAAAAATAATAATCACATGCCCATACACCAAAGACTATTACTTTTGCAGGGGGTTTAATACAACATTTAAAACACAGTTTTTCAGCCTCTGAGTGTGCCCATTAAATTTACTTCTCTTCTTTATCGTCTTCTGCTGCTCTTTCCTATTAGGACTAAACACAAGGCCTCAGGTAAGCTCTACGCTGTCTCAATTGTGTGGGTTTTTGCTTTTATATGCATGTGCACATATGCACGTGCTAATTAGTCTGCTAATTAAGAACACATGTTGAAAAAATTCCACTAACCTCTCAGATTAATCAACGGTTATTATATGAAGACCTTTAAGGATAATAAACTAGGCTCCAAAAATCAGTTAGTGTAATGTGCCACTCCAAGCAATGAGTGCTCATTAGTGATTATTAGATAAAGATTTGCTGCAGGCGATGAGTGGGGGATTGTGTTTATTGGATTGTGAATATGTGTTCTCTCTCCACGCTACTGGACCAGAATGATTTCTTTAAACTATTATTTGCACTGGGCTGCCTCTGACGAATGAAGAGTCCTGTCATTTCCATTGCCTCGGGGCCTGTTTTTACACACCGGAGATTCATAAAGCAAATGGGCCTGATGTTCCCTGATATCCACGGCCCCTGGTGGCTCTGTTACGCAGGAATCATCTCAGAAGTGTGCGTGTTGGTCGAGTGGTGGGTTTAATTTGATGGCTGCAACTATTTGGCCTGTAGCTGTGCCTCCTCGTGCAGTTTTCATGGAGAGAGAGGTAGGTGTGTGTATGTGTGTGTATATGTGTGTGTGAGCTGAGTTCTGCTCCCATAGAGATAACCGTAAGTCACCCTCTACACTAATGTCTATCTTCCTGGACACACACACACACACACACGGAGATGGACACACTGCTGTTTATTGGCATGCTGATCCCCCTGCCTGATGAGCAAATGGTCTGAGTGAGGTGAAAATAAACAGACAGAATAGACCCGAACTTAATTACATGGTTTAGCAGCTAAATAACGGCAGGTTTTATATACATCTGCAGTCAGATTGGGTGATGGGGTGGGAGGGAGACAGAGAGAGATGTCTTTTCCACTAACAACGTGTCAATGCAGATTTGTAAAACCAGCAAACTTTTCTAAGAAAAAAAAAGCTACATATCTGCTGGTTTAAAAATGAAACTGTAGTCAAATGTGGGAATTTCCTAATGCAAAAAAAAAAAGATATGATAACACATTTTGCCTTTAGATTGAATTTAGAGTGAAATCATTTACCATGTACATATATTCTATACAGCATGTATATCCTGTACAGTATTTACATCCTAAATAGCATGTATATAATATAGCCACATATTAGTTCACTGTAGTTGTGATTAAAAAAAAAAAAAAAGTTTCTTCCTTGGATTTCAGTTTTGCGTTTTCACTGATTTAACGTCTTGTTTGTCTTATTTCAGTGGTGGTCATTAAAATATCATGCTCAAGTGGTTTTCATAACAGCGAACAAATTTAGGTTAGCTAACATTTTCTAAACATTACACTGATTCCAAGGACAAAGAGTTCTTGACGAGTTTATGACAAAGGTCAGCCCCACATGCACTCCCTGCCTCCATTGATGTCACATCTATGCAAATCCTTTCTCTAGATAGAAAATGCATTCAGGAAGAATTTGAATGCATTGGTTTATAATATTTGTGTATCGCGTCACGTAACTCAATGAGCTTAATATGAACCCGTGATTTGCCTTGCACTATTGCCAGAGAAATTATAGAAACTATATCAACACCTTATGAACAAGCATGATTTAAAAATTGGTCTTACTAAATGGTCTAATAATGTTGTAGGTTAGCTGGGAAGGCCACCTGCAAGCCCCTGACATCACCCATTCATGTTTTCAGGGCCTTATTAGTTTTCCCAACCAAGAACCAGCATTTGAGTGATGGAAAAGTGCAGAACGATTCTAGATTACACACAAGCACAAAAGAGGGAGAAAAGTTGTGTGAAGTGATCGGTTTTTTTTTTTTTTTTTGGAAAGGTACTTGTGATGCAGATTTTAAAACAGAACTGAAATGTTGAAGAGTTGCCACTTTAGAGTAAACTGTTTACAATCCACAGCTAGGAGAATCACAACTGACCATTATGACCACAACTAAGCGACCTTTGCTTCAACCAATGCTCAAATGAAGACACACACACAAACACACACACACACACACCCATTGCAGGAAGGGCTGATTTGTTAAGTGATTTGATGAGTAGGTCTTTGCTGCTTGCTGATGAGAATAGCTGATGAAGAAACACTAAGGCCGCTCATATTAGCATTAAGCGTTAACTCAGTATGACAATCAGCTCTCGCTTTCTTTATCCCTGGGCCACAATATAAAGATATAAGGCTTACATCTGCCATATACTCACAATTCTATTATATTTGTAAAGCAATTGGAACATAAGCTAGTATCACCCTGCATATTTTAAATGATGTTGTTTTCTGTTCATGAGGCACAAACGCAAAGTTGTCTGTTTGCTGTTAAGCTGATTCAAGCTTAATAGCCCTAAACTAATAACCTGAACTCTACAACCTGGCAAGATGAAAATGGAAACAAATATGGGAACAGAAAACGGTAATGGCGTGCTGTGATGCTGTGATCCAGTTTATTTCTTATACCAACATAATCCTAGCGCTGTAACGCCACTGTGTCTCAGATCATTAGGCTAACATAGAATGAAAATATGTTATTAGAGTGCATTATGTTTTATACTGAAATCTTGTTACTTTGTATACTTGTTTCATGTAATAACACTTACTTCACATAGCCCAGTCACATTTTGTTATGCTGTTTAACTGTTTGTATAATAACAGTAGCTCATTTGCAAATTTTATCATGTAAGCTCTTGAGAAGGCACTGGAAGATGGGACATAGCAACGGAAAAACAAAACCAAATGGAAGCCTGTCCAGTGGAACGTATTACTGTCCAAATTACTGTATAATGAAAGAGTAAATATGTTAATGAAAAATAATGTAAATGATGTCAACTTATATGCACCATATAATTACTATAATATAGCATAGTTACAGTAAAATAGGATGAATACAGGCTCATATACACTTTATGGCCAAAGGTTTGTGGAATCCTGACCATCACACGCATATGTGCTTTTTGAACATCACATTTTAGGCTTTCCACTAGATTTTGGAGCGTGGCTGTGGGGATTTGTGCTCAGTGGGGTTGAGGTCAGGGCTCTGTGCAGGACACTCGAGTTCTTCTACTCCAACCTTGGCAAATCGTGTCTTCAGGGACCTCGCTTTGTGCACAGGGGCACTGTCATGCTGGAACAGGTTCAGGCCTTTTAGTTCCAGTGAAGAGAAATTGTTTATCACTGTTACAGCATGCAAAGATATCCTACACATTTGTGTGCTTTAGGGGACAACTTAGCGGCAACAGTTTGGGGAAGAACGACATATGGGTGTGATGGTCAGGTGTCCACATACTTTTGGTCTTATAGTGTAGCTAATGGGAATTAGATTTATCCATGGATCGTCTCAATACTGCTTACACTTCACTACCATTAATTGTAGACTGTTAACATGATATGTACTTAAACCTGACCTATAATGTTGGTGAACTTATTCCTGCCTCACACCCAGGGTTCCCAGGATAGGCTCTGGATCCATCACATCCCTGACCAGGATAAAGCAGTTACTGAAAATGAGTGAGTGAATAATTAATGCTGCATTCAATTGATCTCGTAAGTGGTCAGTGGCCAGTCAGAATTATGTCATTTTTGACCTTGGCATGTTGGACAAAGTGGAAAAAAAAGGACATCTTTTGCTAGCCAGCTAACTGTGATGAGTGACGTATGTTTTCTTCCTCAAACAGCAAATGGTATAGTCAGTGTTTTAGATTTAACAAGCAAACATGTCCGTATGTTGATTGAGCTAAAGCAAATACTTACTTATACAGTATAACTCTTTTAAAGGTAAGAAATGCTACTTTGTTTGTTTCAGATGCTGTTCGCTGCCAAGTTGATTTGACATCACTCCGTAAACAGGGATGGAACTGGTAGTTGAGAAGATTAATCTGAGTTGACGAGTAGGAATTTCAAGTTGATGGGGTGTTTTCTTTGGCTTTTACTGGTTGCAGGTTGGGAATTATAAGTTGGGACCTTGAGGTGAATGTAGCATAAGTTCACTATTGCTGCTGCCATTTTTCTATTCAGAGTAGTAATACCTCAGAATCTTGGAAAGCAGTGTCCATGTGTTGACCCTTTTCATTTAGAAGAGCCCCTTGAAGTAATGGTTTCAGTAAATGTTCAGTACTTTAGTTTGGAATGACCCTAGAAAGGGCTGCCATGAGCCCTGCACAGGCTTCATTGCTTTAAAATGTACCTCTGTAGACTGTGATGAGCCGGTAAGGGCCTCACGCTACACTGCAGAGGGCTGACCAGAGCAATGCCTGTCTGTAATGCCGCTTACTTTTTCCAAGCTATGTAAAGGTCAGTTCACTATAATGGTCCCCATTCTTCAAGCTGTCGCTCAGAGTGCGTGGCAATCTGAATCTGAACTTCACACAACACACACACACACATACATATAAGCATTCCCTCTGGTGCACTCTTCAGTTCAATAGTGAAGGGAAAGTGCACATTAAGGTATAAAAGCTAACATCAGAAAACAGCGAGTCATAAAGAGACTCATTATCTCTTTTGAAAAAACAGCACAATGTGTAAAGCCCTTAACGAGCTGCTAGTCATTGATTAGTTGCCAAAGTGTTATAGTGTTTAGTAATGGCATCTGCTGATACAACTTTCACATACTTCTCTGTTAATGGGGATTAGCATGGCCTTTGATCCAAAATGGCAGCTAACAACCGTACGTATTTATCTATTCAGCTCATAGTGCATTTCAATGCTCAGATGCTCAGAAGAATTGCAAAGAGAGATACAGCAAGAGAGAGAGAGAATAGTCATTCCCCAGGTATCACCTCTTTTCCTTGTCTTCTTCTCTCTCACCTCACCCCTCATTTGTGCAGATTTTAATTTAGATCCAACGAACATGGTGCACATCACACCTGATTAAATTCAAATTGTTAAACGAGTCCATTACGCACACACACACACACACACACACACACACACACACACAAAGGGAGAGGACCATTATTACACTAATCTTCTTGTGGTGAACTTTTCTGGCTGTGCTATAATTAGTTTTAGCCGAGAGGAGGAAGAAACAGTGCAGTTTTGATTCACTCCCGGAAATGTGCACGCTCTACAGGAGCTTTATTAAAACACTGGGTGGTCTGTTAATATAAACTTTGCCATATCGTTCATTGGTTGAGCTAACACAGGGGTGTCACACTCCAGTCCTGGACGGCCACAGCGCTGCAGAGCACCAGCTTGATTTAACTTACCAGCTATTTACCAATGCCTTTATGGGCTGAATGTGGCATGTTAAAAAAGAGAAAACATTTATCTCTAGAGCTGTGACCCTACAATACCTGGGCTAGCATGATGGATGTGTGCCTAAGGTTATTGGAACAATGCTGGGTAAACATATAAAGGGGCTTTTTTATATTAAAAATGCAGTTGTTGTGTATGTTGATGTTATATATTAGGGGGATGAAGTAAATGCCAGGACATTAATAGTAAGGCTGAGCGATGTGACCATAGGACTTCATCACAATGCACTTTTTTCACACAAGAGTTTCATGGATATCTTACACAAAGTTTTCCAGCACTACTGGCATTCTGCTAGCAGACCTGAATGTAACTTTTGCACTCAAAAGCACCTGCGGGAGATTTAAATTATTCTCTCACATATCTTTCATTTTAAAAACAATCACACAATGACATATGTCTGTGTGCATGCCCTATTTTAACATTTGACCTTGTTTGTTTGAACTCTGAGAGGACTTAAGATTTATCACCCCCTACACACACTCACAAAACATAAGGCAAAGCCGTCACGCCAATTCCCTCTGTGAACTGGGCCGAATGCATTCCTCTGCTGTGCTTGACTATCTCCATGCACACACAGCATACATGATTATTTACCCTCACACACATACGGTTGCTCACTCGCTGCTTGTCTCTCAGGAAGGAGGGGATTACGGAAGTTGTCGCTAAATCAAATCAGTGAATGGTGCTTGTATGTGGCTGTGTTTATGTATGTAGTACTATGTATGCACAGGTACGTGCACATGTACAGGTATCAATAAAGTGATGAACTGGAAGCTCATTAAAGTCAATATCATTTATCACTCTAATTGCACTCTGTGTGTGCAAAGAAACATGGAGTCACTTAAAGAAACAGTTTGTCATTTTTAGTGCTTTGATGTACGAAAGGGGAATCATTCCTGTGAAACTACATATGGGTTGCCACATGGGTTGCTTTTTAGGGAAAAAGATCTGTTCCAGATGAGGGTGAACCTAAGATCGGATGTATGATAACATTGCAAATCACAGGAGTATCTTTCAAATACGATGTGATTTTTACAGGTCTGGAGGCACTTTTTAAAATAACAAACTGCACCCTTAAAATGTGCAAAAACATGCAGGGGGAATAAACAGGCTTTGTTAAGAGGTGATAGTAAACACCATGTTGTGAATTGATGCTAGTAAATTGGTGCGATTTGTGAACCACAGCAGCAAATGTCTGTGCTGCAAATGATCTTCCACACAACAATCTCAGCAGTATCCTGACAACCTGGGTTGTCATTAGCTCCTTCCAAAATATACCTGTGTATATGTGTGTGTCTTCATTATGTTTGACATCTTAATCTGTATCCAAACAACAACAACAACAAAAAAGATGTGGATTATAATTTCAACCCTGGACTTCCTAGGAATAATACAGAGTGCTGGCAAGATGACCAGACAAAGCTGGATCGAAATTTTTTACAAAAAAAATGTGTGTGTGTGTGTGTGTGTGCGCGCACGTGCGCATGTGTGTACAAAGGACAGTGAAGCAAAAAACCCTATTATCTGGTAGCTTCTCTCTCCCTGGAGACTCTCGGTGAGAAAGATAACATGGTCATATATCACAAGTGTTTGATGGCGCACTCGACTATTGCAGATGAAAGAGGTGTCAACACAGGTGTGTCCACACTGAGACGAGATAGAAGCGCCAAAACAAACAGACGCATTACGCCAAACGGGATATGGAAGGAGATCAGTGATTTTCGAATATTGTGAGGATGCACCAGGATCCATCAAACCGAGAACGCAAATATTCTGCACAGCTTTGACAGGAATGATGAATGCTATTTTCCTGAGTGATACTGATACTGTACTGAGATTATTAATTGCCGCCTAGTGTACATTTTAATAAATGCTTACGAAGCACCCTGGAGAAATTGGATAGGTGAGCAACTTAAATGGAATGTATCAGCTTTAATATTTCAAGCAGAAGGAACAGAGAAGCAAAAAAAAAAGATGATTGCACGAAGCTCTTAACTGTATAATCCTAAAATATCTCAAATACATAATGGCTCAGGGAAAATACAAGAAACTTTCACAAACACACAGCTCGCACCTTAACATTTATGCTCCTCACTCAGTACTGAACAACGTAACTAAACACAGAATAGCAGAATATTACAGATAAATACTATATCATTCAAATGTGCAAGTGATTAAGCAAAAGAGTTTTTTCATATGAAAACTTTGTGGCATGCAGAGTGCTACACAATACAGGACAATTCAATGGCCCAATCATCTTCCACCTATACTCCTGATGCAGAAATCCATAGGTGAGAAAAGTGGCTTGAAGATCTGAAAATATGATATCAATAGCACAGCAAACCATCACCATCTGCAATTTAAAGACACTAACCAACTTCACTGGATGATGTTGAATGTTGGATGTTAAAATCTTTGTTAGCACTCAGTGTATATTTTCTCATGTTGTAGCATTTTTGAATAAAGAAATTATTTTCACAAGCTTTATTTTAAAAACAAAAGTACATAGCACTAAATACGTTAATGCATGCAGTGTATCATGAAAACATTGGGATCATTTAATATTTCTGTACATCTTTTTGTACCACAGTCATACCAATTAGACAGACAAAGACAAAAAAGTGGGTGTGTGCACATATTTAGCCCACATAAATATATTGAGGACCAAAAAGGACTAAATGTCCTCACAATCTCCTCACAAAAATGTAGTGTTTTTGCAGCTTTTATTTGAAAAATTAAAAAGACAAAATATTTCATTTTGTTTGTTGAGGTTTAAGTTAGATTTAGAGGTAGGTGTAGCATTGAAATAATAATCAGTAGTTATGTCTATCAAAGGTCCTCACAAACACAGAAAAACAAGTGCGTGTGTGTGTTAAAAAACCTCAGGAAGGAGTGCAGGTTCTCAGGTGTGACAGCAATTTAATGCAGTCAAGTGAAAGATGACACCTGCTAATCTGCCGAGGATACATACAGCATACAGTACAGCTCAGAGAGCAACATCCTCACACCTCAGCGAAATGAGAAAAGCGGGACAGCTTACACCATCGAAGGCCCCTCCTTAGAGAGAAACCCAACACCAGGCATTAACATTAAACAGAGAGAGGTTGCTCGGGTGAACCTTTCTTTAGTTTAACTCAGTTAGAAATCTACACTTCTGCCTGAGGTCTAGTCTGAAGTATTGGGTCACCACTACAGTACCCATGGTGCATTAGGGTGGCACGTTGACGGGTAATGAGATTTGTGCAGAGCCTGACCCAGTTACTCCTGCCTACAGCAGTATAGGAGTGTGTGTGTGTGTGTGTAAGAGAGAGAGAAAGGGTGTGTGGGTAGGCAAATCTACAGAAGAAAGTTGCATACACTATTCGGTTGGCGCTTTGCAGAATGTACCAGTAGTAATTTCAGAGAGTGAATGTTTACTGCTCATGTGTCTGTGTGTGTGTGTGTGTGTGTGTGTGTGTGTGTGTGTGTGAATGCTGACAGTTGGGGTGAAAGCAGAAACACACGCCAGAATAGTAAAACATACAGGAAAAATTGAGAGAGAAAAGTAAGAAGAGAGCGAGAGTTCAGTATTTCCAATCTACAACGAACCACGGCTTATATTCACATCACCGCACTCAAAGCGGCGACCAAACAAGATTGAGCAAAGTGCAGCCGAGCGCGCAGGTTACACGGACACACAATGTGCTCCTCTGTTGCACGTACACACAGAAGTGTGTGCTCTGCACTCCGAGTGGACGTGTGCATGAATCAGATCTGTGGAACAGCACTGCCTTTGTGCAAATTAACTACACAATACGCTCAGCTTCTTTCCCCACAATCCCAGAGCGCCGAAGTAGGCCAGGTTGCCTAGCTTCTACACCGGTCGCCCCTGACAACCTACGAGTCTCTATGGCTGCTTCGGGTGGGGGGAGGGTGTGGTTAGAGAAGAGGAGGGCCGGGTGCTGTCTACAGTTTTCCTGTAGAAGCTACTCCTGAACTACCAGCACAGATTTTTTTCCCCAAGGGTGTTCTGCATAAATTTGTTTAAGTCAAATTGTTTAAAAAAAAAAAAAAAGGAGTCAGTGCGTAGACTATTACACATGCAGCTATAGTGCTTTCAGTGGTTTAAAGTGGTTTACTTAGCGGATCTATCAGCAGAAGTAATGTACTGTAACTAGGGTAAATCATATAAAGTACAAATGTATGAAAATATCAGTTAAATTTTTTTAATTATGACATTACATAAAATAAAAATTGTCTGTTTGTAATACCGCTTCATTTAAGTGTTATGATGTTACTCTGCAAATTGTCATGAAGTTTCAGAGAGGCAGATCTTGAGGTTTGGCACTGGGCTGCTTCTTTTGTGACGCAGACTTGGCAACCCTGGCTGGGCCTCTCATTCACACACACACATACACACACACACACACAAAGTGCACTTCCCCCAATCTCACAGCGCAAAAGTCAGCTGTGTCAAATCGATCAGCAACGCCCAAGGACATCAATATGGGCCCAATAAATCTGGCTCAAAGGAAGCATGACCTCTGACCTTTTTGCTAACACAAGAAACATTCTTTCAGTTTACTTATACAAACAAAAATGTTTCAAACAACACTGCACCTTAATACTAAATCCATTAACCTAAATGATAAGGTGAGACTGGGTTATATGAGCTGAGGAAGGTATCGCTTGTGTGAAAGAAAGCACCGAGGGTGTTGGAGAGAGGTAGAGCGAGACGGAAGGCAGGAGAAGGATGAGTTACGGGCAGAAAACAAAGAAGAGGGCAGCAGGTTTGCTTTCAGAGATGGAGGAGTGTGAAAGTATACACCAGTAAAGTGCTTCAAAGTGCAGACACAAAAGACGGCATATCAGAGGGAAGAAGGGAAGGACAGAAGAGAGAGAGGCACAAGTGAGGCCCAACAGGATGACATCACCTCTGTGCATTCTAGTGTTTTGTGTGTGTGTGTGTGTGACTGCATACTTCTATCGTGCCACTGGCTGTTTTTAGCTCTCTAACAGCAGCAGTCACATGACTCACTCCAATTATCACCTCCTGTACCCGCTAACTTCTGCACAAGCTATCGCCTGCTCTCATTAAACACCACGGAAAGCATCTTCATTACAGCAGCTCTATAAAAAATTGCGTATACATGTGTGTGTGTGTGTGAGTAAGTGCACTCAGATCTAGCACAGCAGGGCTACATTGTACTAGGCTGAGGTCATCTTAGTTTTAAATTAATCCAAACTTCTCCTGCACAGGAGGTATTACAGCAAGATAATTGTCAAACAGTGAGAGCCAAACTACTCCTGCTTATCTAGAACATTAGCTCTTTGTATTAAACCAACCACCAAAGTGGTGTTTATGTTCTAAATATGGCTCAAAACGCAAGGTTGAATCCAAAACCGACTTACTCAACAGTAAATGACATCATCAGTGAGATTAGTGGCTGCAACAAATTTTGTAATATTATAATTTTGTAAAGGGTATAACATTGTAATATTATGGTGTTTCTATATCTATAATAATCATATAATTTTAATAACAACTGTGATTCACAATTTTGCAATGCATTGGGCATTTTTCCATCCTGAAAATTAGCTCTGCCTCCAGTCCCAACAGTTCCAATGCTGCATTTCCCTCAGAAGCGGGAAGTCAGAGTGACTCAGAATGACGTCATTTTCGATGTCTGTGCATTCGAGCTACAAAGTGAAAAAACACATGCATGCCACTATGTTTGTCTTTTTTTTTTTAAGGAACATGCTAGCCAATGAATTGTCATGTATATTTTTCTCTTCAAAACAGAGAACTGTATAGTCATCGTTATAAATTTTGACAAGGTAATATGTCTGTTTGTGGATTGATCCAAAGCAAATATCTGTATATATAACATAACTCATTTAAAGCTAAGAAGTGCTACTTTTTTTTAACAGCCATGTTGATTTGACGTCACTCGCTGAACTCAGAGTTGAGGAGGCTATCCCGAGTTCCCAAGTTGAGGCACTTTCTTTGAGTTTTCCTACTCAGGGGATGGAAATTACGAGTTAAAACCTACAGCTGAATGTAGCATATGCTCAAAACTTTCTTGCTAAAAGCTTATTCTTTAGTGACACCTAGACAAGTTCAGCTAGATACGCTATAAGTTACGTAGCAAAAAATACTCAACTGCCCCGAACTCTATAAGAAACAGCTCCACTGTGGGGACTTATGGGAAAAGTGTCTCGAACCAACAAAAATATACAACTTGCTAAGTAATGCTACTTTGTTCTTTACAAACTACTGGATTTTGCACTACAAAGCACTTTTGACTGATCTTCTGCTGCTATAGATGGTCCTACATGGATATCCTAAAGATTTATGTCCTTTGCTTCAGTGGATAATCTCACCTGGATAATCTACTCAAGATTTGTTCCTTCTAAGAACTATAGCTGAGTGTCCAATGCTCATCCCAGGACTCTTACTCACAATATTCTCAACATGAACTCTGTTTGCCTTTACTCTTCTACATGTGCATACTGAAATGATTTATAATGATTTATATAAGCACACTACCCCATGTTACATGTAGGATGGCTCCTACAAAGATTTCTTCTTGTTGTTTCATGGATTTTTTCCTTTGCCAGGGCCTCCTCTGGTTTGCTCATTAGAGATCTAAATCTACATCCGGATTTCTGTAAAGCTGCTTTGTGACAGTCTCTATTGTTAAAGGCTCTATACAAATAAAATTGAGATGAATTGAAACGTAGTTACATTAAGTGCGCAGCGTCTTAAGACAATATCTCCCTAAACATGGTCATCTTATCATAGTAGGAGAATCAAATCTCCTGCCAATTTCCAGCTTTTATTCATGACAACTGGCCAAATATTGTCCAATGTTTCACATAGTGAATTTTCCCCCTCTTTTAAATGCTTTTACTGCCTTCTGAATGCTTCATTGGCCTGTTCTGAAGCGAACATAAACCAGACTTAAGTCTCAGATTAAGGTTGGGGAAGGTGGGAGTGTTGTGTCTGCTGGGGGAGATACCAACAGCACTGTGCTCTTTAGGTCTGCTTCAGTGATACACACATCTCAAGAGTTCACCATAAACACTAATACTCCAACAGCAAAGAGCTCCTGGAGAGCAACCTAAATCCCTCACTCACACACACACACACACACACACACACAGCTGAAAGTGTGCAGCCTTCACAAAAGGGCACTCAGAGATTTGTTAGAGCTTAAAATAAGCCACGAACATAGCAGACTGCACACACGTTACACACACAATACCCACTCCTCGCTCCTCTCCTCCAGCCGTTACGCTCCTCTGTCCTCTCTTTACCTTTTCTCTTCTCTTTGCTCTCTCACTGAATTCCTGCCATTGCTTGTGGACTCGGACTCAGAGTTCGCCTCCCCTGCACTAACCCTCTCTGGCTGTCTAGGACACTCTGCTTTATCTGTCTCCATAGCTACCCCCCCCCCCCCCCCCCCCCCCCCCCCCCCCCCCCCCCCCCCCCCCCCCCCCCCCCCCCCCCCCCCCCCCCCCCCCCCCCCCCCCCCCCCTTCCCTTTACGCCAACCACCCCCCCCTCCCCCAACCCCACCCTCAGTTCCATCAACTGCAGTGATTGAAACCAGGCTCTACTGTTGCAACCCACCCCCGCATTCTTACACACACAAACACACACACACACAACTACAAGTCTGACCTCTGGGTGCCTGGGCTCTGCAGACAACCATTCGAGTGTGTGCGCTATGCATGAGAGTTTGCTTTCTGACCGCGGGCTCTCTTTTCCAACGGTCGCTGTGTTCAGTACCAGCGAGAGCAAACAAAAACGCCTTCATTCAGCAAGAACAGAGAGATGGGAGAGAGAGAGAGAGAGAGAGAGAGAGAGAGAGAGAGAGATGGGATAGCCCCCTTTGTAGTTTAGGTGATGATAAGAACACAACCAGACACACAAAGCAGGCATATGAGTTTCCTGTAATTAAATGCTATTACTACATTAATTACGGTTGATATTACTTCATAATATTTGTTTATGGCTGCTCAACAGCCATTAAATGCTCCTTGGCTTAGTAAGCCAACTTACCACACCCATATCTCTCTCTCCCTCTCTCTCTCTCGGATGGCTACAGTATATAGTACAGCACAGTCCGGCACACTAAGCAGTGATCCATCATACTCTGGAAACCAGGGCAATCACATACAAATGAATTTAAGGGGTGGCCTTGTGAGGGTGTGTGTTATTTCAAAAGTGCAAGCAGTGCAGAAATATTTACCCATGGTGCTGTCTAACCGTCCAACATTCACTGCATGTTTCTCTGTCAAACGCTCTCCTGTGCTCAATTCAAGCTAGGGTTATTAGCAACACTGCATGCAGGGGCAGTGTCGGGATACTCAGTTACGTATTATGTGTAAAGTAATATTTTATACATACACTGCCCTGCCAGTCAAGAGTTTTTTTATGTTTTATTTTAACATACAGTTTACCCACACTTGGCAATTAAATAGGAAAATAACAAATGATCCATCAAATACTCTGTATTTAAGAACTTCATTGCCCAGGTCGCAGTTGTTTGGTGGACTTGTTATTGTAAGAATGCAAGCTACTATAAATCTAATTGTCTGAGACCAAACAGTGATAGTATTGTGTATTACACATGCATAATTAGTGATCCAGATCGGCCTTTTTCCAGTTAGGACTAGATTTTTTTCCAACAAAATTAAAAGTCATTTTCATTTTAATTTAAACATTTCCCAGTTCACTTTTGTTCACTAATTCCTGAAATTTAATCAAAAAAATGTTATCATACATCTTCAAAAGCTGCAGTGTATTTTATATATTGCAATATTTCATTTTGCAAAACAAGGCACCATATGAATTTCATGTACAAAACAATAGAGCTGTATTATGAAGACCTCTTAGTTTAGAAATATTTATATTTAAAAAAATAAAGCATCTTCAAGTCACAGCTTATTAACATGTTTTATCTTATAACTACTACGACTTATTCTGTGAATATGGAAAGACCAACAGGAAAAGCATGCAGTTATGAGGGTCAGAAATCTGTACCTGCTAACAGGTCCTTGGAGTTTCATTAGTTAATGTGGAAAAGAAGGTTTATTACAAAATATTAATGTCTAGATGTAAAAAAAAATCAGAATCATCAGAAATACAGTTTACAGACAAACTTCATGCACTCTCAGAAATATACACTAAAAATAAGAGGGGAAATCAGTGTGACCTCTAACAATAAGCTTGAAAGAACAGAATCCATGACAACAGGGCATCCTGTAATAATCCTTTAACACTCAAAAGAGGCTTATGAAGGGGGGATAAAGAGAGAGAGAGAGAGAGAGTTAGACTTTTGTTTGTATGGTGCATTACTGGGTCAGTCTCCCCGTCTCCTCTGTAGAAATGCCAGAACCTCAGCAGCCCTGCGTCTAAAAGCATCCATAAGTGCCAGCTCTCACAGCTTTGTTCAAGTCTAATACAATTCAGTACTAAGTGCAAACACAGCTTTGCCGTTTGATCTTGAGCAAAGCACTTATCTAAAAAAGAAAAACATATCCTGCAGCTAAAGCCAACCACATCCATCTACAAACTTTTCCAAATATAACGCTACACCATCAGCTCAGCTCAGAATAAGAACCTGCTGGAGCTCATAGATGAGCGATGTTAGTTAGGGCTCAGACCTGCTGCACCTTTACACACACGCTATACTTCTTGTGTTCAAAACATGAGCTAGCTCATGGCACTGTCTGCTGTAGATCAACTCAAACAGCCTTGAGGCCGGAACTCTGCCGAGTCCACACATCTCTTAGACAAGACCATGACATCTGAATAAAATGTGACACACACACAGACACAGTTAAGGTGAGAATAAGGATTTTTGGGCAGACGATTACTTTTGGGTTGTTCTAGGTGCCTTAGCTTTGATAGTTTGCAAATGTTTCCTAGCCGATGGAGAAATGTGGAAGGGTTTACGCTCATTTCCAACAAATCTTCCAATCTGCCATAACGGTGGTATTGAATTTAAGTGTGTATTTAGATATAAAATAGTATAAAGAGTATAAAACAAAATAAATAAGATGAATTTCATCTTTCACTGATATAAAACTGTACATTAGAATTAGGCATATGTACAAAACATATAAGTCAATAGTGTGTGTATTGACACACTAGACATAGCACAATATCAATATTAAATGAACTTTTCCTATTGTTTGCTGCCATCACAGTCGAAATTATATTATGGCTCTGATTGACCTTTATGTTGCTCAATACGCTGATCAATCACTAGACATGAATGATTTGCATTATCTCTAATTCCTGATTTCATCTGATAGTTTTTTTTTGAAAGTGTTCTTGCACCTATTGCATTGTATTGTCCATCATGACGTACCTGCCAATACCTACTCAAGTTGATGTTTTTAAAATACTGCAAATTTTCCTATATATTTCATCCATAATTATTTCATTGGTTTTCTCTCTGTCTCTCTCTCTGACACATGAACTTCATTACCTTACATCGATCTAGCAAAACAAAGACCCTGGAAGCATCGATCACTGCATCAATGTGTGTACATGTTTGCTTGCTTGTGTGTGTGTGTGATTTAGCAGTGTAAAGCTGAGCTCTGAACCAGTTCGAAAATGAAAACCGGAAGCAAATGGCATTTCGCTACGATCAAAAATGCAACCCGTAATCATCCTTAACTGTTTTGGAATTTGCTGGCTCTATTGACAACTTTTAACACTGCATTTGGACTTCTTGTGATAACAACAACCTGTGGTAAATTATACTGGGCTGTTTCATAGCTAGATGGAGCACAAACAGTAAAATTCCACATTCCATGTGAATAGCCTTAAGGCATACACAGCTGCCAGGTCTAATAGCCTTCCAAATTTAACATTTTATTATATGAACGCTACATACAGCCCATTTAAAAGGAATGGAATTAAACAGTTTTTAAATTTGTTCTAACCAGTCTAGGAATATTATGTTGGGTCTGGAACACAAGATTGGAAATGTTAAAATATTGGTTTATCTTATAACTGGTTCTATTCAGAGTGAATTTTTTTTTTAACGTTTTTAATTTGGTTTTCTGAACCCTGGTGTGAAGACGCCAGAGTAAAGGTTCTCGCTTACTGCTTTGCTGTTTCAGTTTCTTTATCCTAGTTTAATACAGGCGTCCTTTCCACAAAACTCTTAATTATTCATGACTGCCACGATTCAATAATTCAGTAATTAAGGGGATGAGTGCATGAGCTCGTCTGCCTGCTCTGTTCAGATAGAGCCACCAGTGATCTGATGTATGAACAATGTGCATGCTTTTTGCCACGCACAGTAGCTCTACTCAGCCAATCATGCACACACACACACGCTGCACACACACAGTGATAGAAATGAAGCAACATCTGGAACATATGATTGTCCTAATACTCAGATTCATACAGGTAAATAACATTTATAGAAAATATTCTGTAAAGTCGAGCTCTAGCACGATGGAAATGTTAACTGGTAAGACAACTGGCAGCACTGCTGAACACACTGCACCAGCAGCTCAAAAGCTGTTTTCCGTATATCTAAAATGTATAATATTAATAAAGAGATTTAAGAAGAACTCACACAGGATTATCTCTGTTAAAAACATACATGTCCTTTGTCTCCCATCTCTCTTCTTGCTATCATCTTTTTTTCAACATATCACTGAACCACACTAAAGGCCAGTGCTCGATGAGTTTTAGACGTGAGTCTGACCTGCATCAAATGAAGCAGATAGGTGTTGATTTTAGCCAGCATTCCATCCTTGTGAGATGTGAGCCCACATACGCTGTGCAGTGGCATGTAAGGAACGCCTTCAGTCGCTTTGTTACAGGTCTGGTGTGAATTCTAGATGTTACTTGTGCAGTGTGGAAATGCTGAGCAGTAGGTACTATGGGCTATTTCAATATTAATTTTGAAAGTTTGCATGGGCCAAATGAAAAAAGACAGAGGGTCGTATCTGACCCACGGGCCCTGGGATTGACACTCGTATTCCTCTTATTTGAAAATAAAAAGTCAGGTCTTCCATTCTTGTACAAATTATACAGTAGCCTGTTGTTTTTTTTAAAAAGTTTCTAAATTAGGACTGACTTTGACATTGAGTTTTTTGCCCACAACATGCCTGAGCCACCTTAGTTCCTTAAATGAACTTGGCTACACAGTGTACTCTAGCAAGCTAACATAACTAACTAATGTTTGGCTAGCTTACGTAGCTAGCGAGTTACCTTAGCTAATGATCCATTAATAAAACTTACATCGTCTTATGTAAGTTACCATTATATATTTTAAAGCAATGGGATTTACTTTCACATAGACACCTGCCTCAACACTTATTTTGAGCATCGCTGTAGGAAAATCTGGTACACTGTTTTTTCCATTCACATTTTTGGGAATATATTTACATTTCAATCACCAATAGTTACATTTTCATCAAAGATCCTGTATAGCTTCATATCACTATGTATAAAATGATGGCACCAGCTATCAAAATACAATGAGATGAGATGCATTTTTTCTCAACTCATACATGACACTTCGTTCTTAAATGTACACTAAGCAATTGACTTTCAATCCACTTAAGTATTTTATTATATTTTAATAGTTTAATGTTAAATTCATGTGAATGGATCTTACCTGCTGTATTAGAATAATCATTTAATCATTTAAAGTAAAGGTTTTTGTCATACAAAGTATCAGAGTGACTAAATATATCAACTATATCGAAAAGAAATAATCAGCTTTGCACTATCGTATGAACTTCAAGGACAATTGCCCATTTATTCATTCGGTCAAAACCTGTTAATTAGGGGCTGGACTTAAGAGTTCATATTACCATTTAAAAACCAGACATCACAAAAGCAAGTTCCCAAAATACCCTTTTTCACACACACACACACACACACACACACACACACACACACACACACACACACTGTCTGTTCTTCATTTAATTCCAGTTCAGTCAGCCCATAGAGAAGCACTGACCCCCATGCTGATGACCTCACTGCTGCACTCTGATTGGACAAACTTATTGCAAGAAAGTCTCCATGTCCCAGGCCAAAAATGGCATTCTGTTTCTTTATCTGTCTGGCTCCCTCTGTCTCTCTCTCCAAGATTCACTTGGGTTTGTATAAGGTTTGAAACACAAAAATCTTGAAGCTCAAGGTTCTCTCATGTCCTTTCATCAGAAATGATCAAACACACACCTTTGGAGCAGTTCTCTGTGTGTATATTTGTCTGTGTTTGTGGGTTCTGATCAGTAACATAATCACCTCACAAACTCCACATCTCCTTGTGATCACGCTCTCTCATCTAACAGGACAAAGTGAGTTTCTTCTGTGTTATCTTTCTCCAAGACAAAAAAAAGATAACATAGAAAAGTTACAAGGAAATACGGTATTTGTATTCAGTGCTCAGAACATGAAGAAAAAAGAAGACAAAGAATATCAAAGCAAATGACAAAAATAAAGGTTAAAATAGTCTCATAATTCTCAGGCTGTAGCGCTTTGAAAGACAGGTTTAGAAACAAGAAAGGTAAAAAATAAAAAATAAAATAACAAGTGATGTAGAGGTGTGCAATTTTCATGATACAACCTATGGATCAGATATTCAGGTGTTGCTAACAAAGTGGAGCGCTGCATTAAAAAACACGTACACGACATTGAATCAGCTACTAGTTACTGTATTTAAAATGAAGTTATTGCGTGACCTGTGTCAGTGGAAAAATACAGAGGAAGGGGGAACATGAATAAGGATGAAACAGGAGATTCATAGGAAGTTTGTGTGTCTACACCCTATCTCCCAGTGTAGTGCTGCTTCGTAAGCACATTTTATCAGTGTGGATCACCGAGTGTAGTCAGGGAGACACCTCAAACTGTATACTCTTCAGCTGAAAAGGAGAGAAAGGGGGGAGTGGTGAAAGTATTCATCCCTGAGTCATTTGCTTTAAAAAGGAGGTGATGAATGAGTGTTACTGAAACAAAACATCCTCCTCATGTTAGACAAGAGACTCCCACTAATCCGCATACAGGGGTCAAACCTCCTGAGGCACACACACTGGCCAAGAAAGAGAGAGAGATGAATGAAAAGGATGAGGTTTTCACGCTTGCATTAGCAAAAGATACTGTTAGTAAAGGTATTAACAGAGACCCAACAGAGGAGTCCAGAGAAAAGGGATGTGACTGCAGTAAAGGACAGGCTTTAGTCACTGTGTGTGTGTGTGTGTGTGTGTGTGTGTGTGTGTGTGTGTGTGTGTGTGTGTCTGTGAATGTCATGGTGCTCCATCTTTCAACTTGAAAGAACACAGGAAGCAAATCTGTGAGTCAACACGGATATCAGCTGGCTCTTCTTTGTAAGCGTAGGGCAGTTTTACTGGACACACACTCACATTCACATGTAAAATGAGTTACTGGAAAAAACTGGAAACTTCCCCACAGGCTGTGAAATGTTGACTCCCAGTGTGAAATCTAAAGCCATGGTTGTCTCTCTGTTTTAACTGCTCTTGGTCAGTGTAGGTGCGAGCCAGGGTGTGTGTGTATGCGTGGGAGCTGTGAGTTCCCACACATCAAAAGTAAAGACAAGGTAACAACTTGCAAATGTGTCTTTGTATTTCAAAAAGGTACAGACGAAATCTTATAGAAATAAATACATATAAGTGTTGAATGGGTATAGAAATCCACTGCTCATGCAGGTTTATCTATCTTACCAAAGAAAAGTGCATCTCTAACACGGACTTTCAGTTGCTAACACACTATTCACTGGGAGTAAATGTGATCTTAACAGTCAACATTTTCAGGGTGGACTGTGAATTAAACAATGGAGACGATGAGGAGAGTTATGCTTATGTTTTACCTCAGGATTAACTTAGCTAGCAAGTTTCCCCCATTCAAAACAAAACAAAACAAAAAAAAACAGTAAATTGATCTGTAAATGTCGTAACACTCATCTCATAGTAAGAAAGGCAAACTTATCTTACCCTAAAAGGTGTCAAATATTCTGCCATGCAGAAAAAAACACATGAACCTGTGAGTTAGCTACCTAACCTACTAGTGTAATAGCCTATTTAATGCACACAGGAAAACGAAATATACAAATATTCCAGATGAATTAAAATTAAACACTCAAAGAAGATTGTTATCTTTATCTGGTTTATCTCTGGTCATGCTTTTACTCGTTAGTGCTAGTTATCTTTTTTTTTTCTTTTTCTTTTAAGGACAGTCAACATGATTTTTGTCGAGTGATTTTTACCGATAACAGACATCTTAAGTGATGTCAAGTACAAACAACAATTCAGAACGAGAAGGAAAGGGATGATAGAAATTTGACAACAGGAACGGTTTTGTCATTTTGTTAGCTGTGGAACAGCATCCCCCTTCAAATCAAGCCCTAAACAAAAAGCATCTTGGGTAATTCCTAAGTGCAATATATACACATTTGCACTTCCTCCCTGCCGAAGTCAGCGCCTGTGGATCTTTGAACTGAGATTAAATGACCATATGAGTATGGGTGAGTAGGCTTTGTGCTATTGACAGCCTCCTAGGATGGGTGTGTAATCAATGCTATTGATCAGTCGATGTTTCAGCCGTGTGTGCAAACCAAGCAATTTGATATTAAACCGCAAATATCTCACGCTCACAACAAACTCACATTCCTCCCAAAGTAAAACCATCACTCTTACTTCACACACAAACGCGCATACACACACGGATGCTCTAGCCTATAAACACCCCACTGGTTAAACACAGCCCTCCCCCTTCTCTGCCTTCACATAAACACACAAACACAGGCACACAAACTGGGCACCTTCCCCCACCCGACTCTGACACACAAACACACACTATTTTCTCATCAGCCGATGAGAGGGAAGCAGAAAGAAAGCTAGAGAGAGAATCCTGCTGCAATCCACCACAGTTGCTTCAACCATCTGTAACATCAAGCAGCAAATGCTACAAGAATTGAAGACACAGATTACAAAGGACTTCCTCACTCACCTTTAAGCAGGGCCTGTCCCTCGGTAATGATGTCACTGACGACAACGCTGTACTCTTGCTGGGTGAAGGCTGGCTGGCATGGCATGGTCCCCGCAGCCTGCAAAACCACCTGCCAAAACAAACAATCCACTTCGCTTAGTAATCATTAACTACATACTTAATGAACACTAGACAGAACAATATGCCGAGAGCCTACCAGAGACAGAATGATCATTAGCAGTAGTGCTGACCTGTGCATTTATACCAAAATATATTTACCCAGGCACCAAACCCTGTTGCAAAGAGAAACCAAAGTCAATATCATTTTACCAGAAACTTGAATAATTCAGATTCCCGGTTTATTCATATACTCTTAAAATTATTATTAGTTTTTTTGTAGTTCTGATATTTAGCTTGATTTTATGTCTTGTATGCTACCCAGGTTTCCTCTTCACTATATACGGTCACTACATAGTGCACCATGGGCCTAAAGAGACACCATTTCATTTTCAGACACAGGAAAAAAAAAGCTCACTTAAGTGCCTGCTGGAAATTGTTAAACACTTACATGTAATATCAAATAATCAAAAAAGGAATATATTTAAAAATATATATTTGACATGCATTTTATTTTATACTTTTATTCAGAGCTCTTTCCTTGTCATAAATTGGAGAACAGCATGTCAATATATTAAAAGTATAACGTGGTTTTAAACATTCTGATGTAGATTATAGCTTTCAAAAAAAAAAAGTATTATGAAGTGATTATGAATAATCTCTGAACATTTCGACAGCCCCAGTGGAACAGTCTGATGATTTCCACTGATCGATGGTCAGTCTAGCTGTATAAAACAAAATGCGGTTGAACTGACCTATATCACAGCAAAGCGCAACTCAGTTCTGCTCATGATGACCTCTTGGCAGACTGGGTATATTTCATTGTGCAGTGCCACTGGGCATCGATCAATTGATTTAGTGGCTGCAGGTGAAAAAACATTAATAACCTTCTTCTCTTCTGTCTGCTAAATTATTCAGTATATCTCATGAGTGTCGTATTCCCTGAGGGCTTGCCATGCGCTCTCTTCTCTTTTCCTCTCTCTTCCTCCCCCACCTCCACTGCTCTTTCTTTACCCCCCAATGGCACTGAAGCATCTGTTGTTTTGGAGTGGGGTGTAATTAGACTGATGAGGTCATGAGGGCGAGACGCTGCCAAGCGGGGCTGACTGTCCAACACATGGTCCGGCTTTACAAGCCAGGTCTGGAGGCACACTTGGTGCCCACACACTCAAGCTTTGTAAGTCCTCTCCTAAGTCCTATATGCACTGCACATAACTGGCATGTGTCATTCTGTTATGCTATACCGCATCATCAAGTATTTTTTTTTTATTAAAATACAGTCACTACTGCTGCTAAGCAGCGTGGATTAGGCTGCCTAGGTAGACAGTACTTTGGGCAGCCTTTGTGTGATAAATGCCCGCTGAGCCTCTTTGTCAGTTTAATTGCTGCTTGATCAGCCAGGTTGTGGTAAATGTGTAATCTTTCTTTTAAATACAACATTGTGACATTGTTATAAACTGTGATAAAAGCTTAGGCAATTACTATATGAAAATTTGATATCGGTACACGCCTAGTCCATGACAAAGCAACACAAAGCGACGCTCAACCCAGGACTAACAGCCGAAGCTACTCTTCACTTTACGCAGCAACATAAACTACTAAAGCCACACTGCAAGATCTAGTTCAGATGCTGTACGACATATCCTCTGTACCCCAGTGTGAGTAAATGTCTATTCTGGCTCTTGAATGGTGAATTTAAAGATCAAAGGCAGACAGTATTTGGTTCCTGATGTCCACTGTGAACTGGCCTCTTTGTTTTGGAGTGAGATCAGAGGAGGAGAGGAGACGGCTGCCTTGTTTGTTAATGAGACGGCTGATTCGCCAAACATGTTAATTACTTGTTACCTCAAAGGGGGCTTGAGTGACCTGTTACTCGCTTTCACACACAATGCCTGATAAGACACTTTGCGCTGATTTCCATAGAAACGTGCTGGTGGTCAGATTGTGCTGGTGTGAGGTTTTTGCTCTCCAATGTATACTTAGCACCCGTGAATCACTGGATTGAAATCGGATGTCAGCATCTGCACAGCACCATGCTGTCAGTGCATATCAAATATCCATACAGATGGATTGGAATGGCCAAGATGCTGCTGACACTAGGATTCACAAAAGGAGGAAGCAGGAGAGGCACGACATAGGAGAGCACAGCGCGGCATCAGCGCATGCTCCTTTAATCATATCTCCCCTTAACCAAGACCTTTAAGTGTGACCTCCAGAGTCCCAACCTGGAGCCAGGCTGTATGGAGGGTAACAGACCCCCACCCTAGGTCCCTATCCGCAAGATTTAAACAGGCATGGAGCCTTTAAATATACACATTTACATAGGAGAAGACAGGCACACATAGTACAGCACAATATACCAACATCTATATATTGTACATACAAAACCACTGACAAGATATAACTACTAGCACTTTGAGGGGGAAAATGTGTTCTGAGCGGGTTCTTTCGACGGTCAACAGTTCTAGCTTTCTAAAGCAATTGTGCTTGGAACATTTTCTGAAGGGAAACCCTCGAAGAACCTTTAAGGGATCCTTGAAGCAGCAAACCGAACGCTTTAGGACGCTATTTGTATTATTAAAGGAATTATGTACCTTTTCTTACTTAACCTTTTATTGTCTCCCTTGGGGGTAATTTATAGCAACAATGGAATACACAACATACAAAGACAAGCAAATACAAATACACCAATTATACAAACATATAATAAATATAATAAATATTACAAGAAAGGATCGCAAAAGCCATCACAATAACCTAAAAAACTACCTTTTTCTATTTGAGTTAAGCGAATATTATTAGTATTATTTATTATTTGTACATTAAAAGAATAATGCACCTCTTCTAATCTTGTAAATATATGTTTTCCCCCAGATTTTTAAAATAATCACTAAGGCTGCTTTAGGATAGTGCTCGTGCATCTCTGTACAGGATGCTTGGACACTGATGGATAGCTTTACTGCTGCTTTACCACATGTCAAAGTAGAGTACTCTTTCATATTATGCACATAACCACTGTTTATCCTGAATATCCGGACAGTAAATAACTAAATAACAAATTCAATACCCAACCGAGAAATCCCATTTGCAGGACTGAGCGGGTCTCAGCATGGAGCCCATTCAGGGAACAGCATTAACGCCCTGCGGGGACTTCAACGAGCTCTTCATTACATGCTTATTGAAACCTTCATAGTGTCATTGTTCATAACAAGCACAACAGTAGACCAGTGCAAAACTTTCACATCCAGGAAAAAACATAGATTCTTCCCTTCTCATTCACACAGAGTCGTTAGCACGGGCAGCATTACTCCAGGAGTGTTACAGCAATACAGAGCACAGACGAGGTGAAATGAACTACTACACTAGCAGGCAAACTGCATCGTATAACAGCTTTGCCCTGTATGTTTAGCATCTTAACTGCATGCGCCATAGTGCAGAACCCGGGCATCTGTTCTTGCATGAGAGAAATCCGCTATAGCAATGCACAACCACAGGAGCTGCGCCCTATCTGCATACTCAACCCTCAAAAGCTGTAAGGTCGACTTCAAGCAGCACACTGGAGCTGAAAACAAGTAGCTTAAAACACACAAACACAAAGAGGCTGCTACAGCATCGTCAACCGACCGTCACAGCCACCAGCGCGCGCACAACATGCATGCGAACATTGCAAATAATTTACCTGCAAAGCTGCGACGAGCGTCAGCACCACACCTCCGTTACGGAACATGGTGCGATTTCTGTAATTTCTCCCCCGTTTGCTGTGTAGATGGTTATAGCGTTTGGTCCAGCAGCTGCAGTGTAGGCGGCATGAAGCGACAGCGTGATCCGCTCGGTGCTCTGTGCGCGTGAGTGTGTGTGAGAGAGAGTGTGTGTGTGTGTGTGTGTGCGTGTGTTCTCTGCGCTTGTGCTACTGCTCGTTGTCTTGCCGCTGCCGCTCCGCCTGCTTCCCTGCTCCATTTTCACTCAGTGTCTCCACCTAGCGGCTGCAAATCATAGACACTCACGATCCACTCTCAGCACTGTGTCCTCCAGGACTCACCCCCTTATTCACGCTCTGAAAGTTACTCTGATGAGCGACAGTATGGTGGGCACTGGCGGCTTAACGGTTAAGGCTCTGGGTTACTAAAGAAGGTCAGGGGTTCAAGCCCGAGCACTGCCAAGCTGCCATTGTTGGCCCCTTGAGTAAGGACCTTAACACTCTCTGCTCCAGGAGTGCTGTATCATGGTTCCGACCTCTGTTTCTTAACAAGCTGGGATATGTGAAGAAAAGAATTTCTCTGTAATGTATATGTGGCAAATAATGGCAACCTTTTCTAGTATGACGGTTAAGACAGATAGGGTTATGGGCTTTGCTCAAGGGCCTAACCCTCTCTGCTCCAGGGGTGCTGTCTCACAGCTGACTCTGCGCTCTGACCCCAACTTTCTAACAAGCTCAGATATGCGAAGAAAAGATTTTCGCTGTGCTGTAAGGTATATGAGAACTATCAGTCTAAAAATCCTGTTGGGGAGATTAGTATAATATGGGATTTCTTTTTTTTTTTTTAAATAACAAAAAGTGCAAGAGGTATATCTTTAGTTGTCATCTGAAGACAGACAGTGACTCTGGCTTTTTTGGACAGCTAGGGGAAATTCATCCTACCACCTAGATGTCAGAACAGAGAAGAACTTTGATGCATGCCTTCCTTGTACGCTGAGAGGTGGTGGTGTAACTGAGCAGTGCTAGAGGTTCAGAGGAAGGATTGGATTTCCCTGGGTGTGTTAGACCAGGGAAAACACAAAAATGTGCAGGACAGGGGGTACTCCAGGACCAGGGTTCGTAACCTGTGATCATGAGTTTGTGAAATTTTATACTCTTTCACTGTTGTCATTTTGTCATTTACAGCTCTCTGTGCCTTTTTTGGAGTATGGCAGGTGTCACTAAGTGTAAATCAACTGTGCTGTAAATATGCTTTGTACATTAGCTGATTGGCACTTAATCAATATACACATGAGAGTACAAAGAAAATCAGTGATACTGTGCTTTTGTATATATGACAAGACTTTTTTTTTTTTTTTTTTGGTTTTGCTTTCAGAAACATTTACAAACAGCTTTAGAAAATGATTGCTAAATTATACCCATTATTTTAATCACATTTCCACGATAGCAGTGTTATCAGTGTCAACATTGTTGTGGATGAAAGCTGGAAGTGATGTGGATGATAATATAGTTACACATTGAAGTGTATATTGTTTACAAGAAGTCACCATTGAAAGCATGTTTACATTGTTATTATGAACTTAATACAACTATTCAAAAAATCATGTTTATTTGACAGAGTAACTACTGTTTTGTATTTCTATGCTTGCCACCTAGATAACCCAAAGCAGTTATGTTGTGTTAAAATGTTTTTAAATTATTGATGTTTAGATTTAAAAATCTATTGATGTGGCCAATTAGGCTTATGTCTATACAAAAATACTAATGACTCTAATACTTGTTGATCATGATCTTCACTCGTGTAACATCATTAAAAACATGACGAATCAAAACACAGACTGCCTGACTATTCTTTCCAGTCCCCTGGACCCTAGTTTGAAAAACATTGCTTTAAAGCATACTGGCAGGAAACACATGCTCCGTAGAAACATTCTCAATTACCACAAAACATAGAGCTAAACAACACAGGTTAGTTTTTTGCACACAAGACGACTTATCATTTCTATTATAGAATAGGCTGTAGTGTTTCTGCTGTGTAAATTAATAGTAGTGACAGAAGGTTGGGTTATTTTGTGCAGTAACATGTCAGTGAAGGACAAGGAGGGAAAGCAGATATTGCTTGAGAAGTGACCACGACTGTCATGCATGTGTGTCTATGCAGCAGATGTCCCCCACGTGCTCTGAGAGTGTGTCCGGTCATCGACTTGCTCCCACCATCTGCTCATCATTAACGGCCAGCCAATGCACGCACACACACACACACACACAACACATATGCGTGACACACAGCACATAGCTGCATATGTGCATGAAACATATATAGACACACAGTTACACACAGTTCACAGAGCCACTCGGTGTGTCTGAATGAATCACTGGCTGAGAGTGCGTGAGACAGAGAGAAAGAGACAGAGAGTGGTGTCTTCACGTGGTCACATATTGAAATCACATTGCCTTAATAGATGCTTTAAAGATGCTCTTGAGATGAAGCACCACCTCTTTCCACTCCAGCTTTAGAAGACGTGTTCAGCTTTACACTGTTAAAGACTAGAAGCCATGAACAGGGCAACAGATAATTTAGTTCAACTGAGATGCTGCTCAAATATTGCAATAATTAGTCATTTCAGTTATAATAATTTGTACATAAGACAAACTAGCACTTCAACAAATGAATGTGCAATACTATAATGTGCAATACCTTTCTATTGGTATATTTAAAATGTATAAATGTATAAATATTTATAATTACGCACCATTAGGAGAGACATTCAATTTCGTTGTACCTTGTGCAATGACGCTAAAGAATCTGTCTATCTATAATAACTACCCAGTAAACCACTGCAGTCATCTCTATTAATATTGTGGAGATAAACCTGACACACCACTGGAGTTGTAAAGGTCCACACCACCAGAACGAGATCACATCTACAGACCAGGTACTGGGGTCCCATCCCAAATAATTATTATGCATTTTTGTAATGATCGGGTGGTGCAGGTTGGGATAATACAGTGATTATCCCAGATAAGAGACAGTGGTAACAGGAATACAAGGCAATCAGATACCATTTACTACCTATATGTTTTAGCTTATTATTTGGTTATTCATTGTAAAGCATGTTATTCAGTAACTACAGAGAAACAGGTATGTAGTTACAGGAGTGAGATTTGGGAAATTCTGAAGAATATGCTCTTTCCCTTAATAAAGGTATTCATGAACCAGTGACACTAATATAGTAAATATAATCCACAAATAATCATGCATTAATATTTAATACTCACAGGAGGAAATAATGAAACATATACATCAATAGCCTTTGAGTCATACACGAAAAGTCAGTAATGAATGTGATATTTAAATAGCATCTTGTTAACTCATACTGTTAATTAATATTATGGCTTGCAATGGTAAAAAAAGATCATTTTTATTTTGCAGTATGTGTTTGAAAACAACGTCAGATACTACACTGCTCAAAAAAATTAAAGGAACACTTTTTAATCAGAGTATAGCATCAAGTCAATTAAACTCCTGGGATATTGATCTGGTCAGTTAAGTAGCAGAGGGGGTTGTTAAACAGTTTTAGCTGCTTTGGTGTTAATGAAATTAACAACAGGTACACTAGATGGGCAACAATGAGACGACCCCCAAAACAGGAATGATTTTACAGGTGGAGGCCATCTCTGACTGTTTTTCACTAGTTTTGCATTTGGCTAGGGTCAGTGTCACTACTGGTAGCATGAGGCGATACCTGGACCCTACAGAGGTTGCACAGGAAGTCCAACTCCTCCAGGATGGCACATCAATACGTGCCATTACCAGAAGGTTTGCTGTGTCTCCCAGCACAGTCTCAAGAGCATGAAGGAGATTCCAGGAGACAGGCAGTTACTCTAGGAGAGCTGGACAGGGCCGGAGAAGGTCCTTAACCCATCAGCAGGACCGGTATCTGCTCCTTTGTGCAAGGAGGAACAGTATGAGCACTGCCAGAGCCCTACAAAATGTCCTCCAGCAGGCCACTGGTGTGAATGTCTCTGACCAAACAATCAGAAACAGACTTCATGAGGGTGGCCTGAGGGCCCGACGTCCTCTAGTGGGCCCTGTGCTCACTGCCCGGCACCGTGGAGCTCGATTGGCATTTGCCATTAAACACCAGAATTGGCAGGTCTGCCACTGGCACCGTGTGCTTTTCACAGATGAGAGCAGGTTCACCCTGAGCACATGTGACAGACGTGAAACGGTCTGGAGAAGCCGTGGAGAGCATGACCGGGTTGGTGGTGGGTCAGTGATGGTCTGGGGAGGCAGACGCATGGAGGGACGCACAGACCTCAACAGGCTAGACAATGGCACCCTGACTGCCATTAGGTATCGGGATGAAATCCTTGGACCCATTGAAGTGAAAGTGAAGTGAAGTGACTTGTGGCCAAGTACGGTGACCCATACTTGGAATTTGTGCTCTGCATTTAACCCATCCAAGTGCACACACACAGTAGTGAACACACACACCCGTGAACACACACCCGGAGCAGTGGGCAGCCATTTTAGCTGCGGCGCCCAGGGAGCAGTTGGGGGATCGGTGCCTTGCTCAAGGGTCTCACCTCAGTCATGGTATTGAGGGTGGCAGAGAGCGCTGGTCATTCACTCGAGCCCACAACCTTCGGGTTCACCTTCGGGTTACAAGTCAAACTCTCAGACCATTAGGCCACGACTGCCCCAGATCTACACTGGTGCAGTGGGTTCTGGGTTCCTCCTGGTGCACGACAATGCCCAGCCTCATGTGGCGAGAGTATGCAGGCAGTTCCTGGAGGACGAAAGAACTGATACCATTGAATGGCCCCCACGCTCGCCTGACCTAAATCCAATAGAACACCTCTGGGACATTATGTTTCGGTCCATCTGACGCCACCAGGTTGCACCTCAGACTGTCCAGGAGCTCATTGATGCCCTGGTCCAGATCTGGGAGGAAATACCCCAGGACACCATCCGTCGTCTCATTAGGAGCATGCCTCGACGTTGTCAGGCATGCATACAAACACGTGGGGGCCATACAAACTACTGAGTACCATTCTGAGTTGCTGCAATGAAATTTCAGCAAAATGGACTAGCCTGCTGCATTATTTTTTCACTTTGATTTTCAGGGTGTCTTTGAATTCAGCCCTCTGTAGGTTGATAATTTTCATTTCCATCAAACGATGTGGCATCCTTTCATTCCTAACACATTACCCAGTCCATATCAGTATAGATATCCAGCATGATATTTTTCCCCATTGAGATCTGATGTGTTTTCAAAGTGTTCGTTTAATTTTTTTGAGCAGTGTATGTTATACATACAGATGAAATATACATATTAAAAATGTCACCTGTTTCACCTGGTTTGATTTCGACCATGTTGTCTCAAAGCAACTTAAAGTTTGAATAGTGAATTGTCCCAAGTTACATAAATAGCCTAGTAAAAGTTTGGTTAACCTATACCGTGTACAAGAAGACAATTAATAATTGAAATAATGTTTATTAATACTACAAGTCACTTCATTAACTAACATAACGAGTTAAAAAGATGTTAATACTTAACTACTGCCATTAATAATTAATGGCTATTCATATATGGTTTGGAGGATGTTAATGTATACACTTCATTATTTCTTGATATGCTAAGGATTATCGCTTGTACTCATTTATTATGAAAACATTAGTTAAATATATTAGTATATGCTTATTTGTTGACCATATAATAAAATGAAGCATACTGTACATATCTCTGTGTAAATGAAATGTTGATACTGGTATACCCCGTAGTGAATGCAAATGTCATTGTTTAATTTGAATGTTCATCTGAAGCCCAAAAATGCATATATGTGCATAGAATTGAAAATTCTACAGTATTGATTTACATTTCTTCAGTGACTTGAGTGAGTTAAATCCCCCTTTTTTTTTCAAAACAGTAAGAGTGCAGTTGTACTGAATATCAGCATGATTCAGTAATCACAGCTGTGCTGATATTCAGCACAGCAGCAGAATTACTAGTGATATTGCTTTTATACAAAAGTTCTATAAATAAGAAATTAATGCAGAGTAACTGACATTTCAAACACAATATGGGCAAAAAAGTTGTTTGTTTTTGCTCCATCAATGAAAATAGTCCCCAAAGAAGGCACAGCTGCATAGAGTTTTGCATTCTGTCATGCCAACACAGACTGACTGACAGCTCGTGGAAAGTGTAATAACATTTAAAAACATTTTCAGCGTAACAAACTTTTGCTAGAATTGGAATTTTATTTAGTTAACACAGACAAATGGAGTGATACAAACAGTGAAATGTCCCAGTGCTGTTATGCTAAACATCATCACTCTTGGAAGAGCACTTGTCCAATCAGATTTGTGGATTGGAACCAACTGGGGAAGACCCCAGTTGTGTTGATACTGACTCTATCAACTGCTGCCATATTCCATGAAGCCACAAAAGTGAGTGATCCTGTGGAAGGACTGAAAGCAGCATACCTGTTCTGATAAATCAAAATATGATTTTTTTTTTATTCTCGAACAAGCCAACATGACAAGTGTTATTATTTGCTAATGAGTTTAATCAGATGTGTCTATGGTACTAATTAGACAAGAAGAGCAATCTAATCAACAAGCTAACCTAACCAGCTAGCACAAGCAAAAATGTTATTCTAGCTAGTTACTTTAGACAGTCTTCAGTAACTTTTTTATCCCGGTCGGGGTCATGGTGGATCCAGAGCCAATCCCGGTAACACTGGAAGGAACGTGGGAGAATTCGCCCTGGATGGAACAGTACACAGATGTAACCAGAGCTCAGGATTGAACCGGGAATATTAGACCAGTAGTACCAACTGCACCATTGTGCCGCCACTTTAGGCAGAGATAATTAATTAATTTTCTTAGACAGACAGAAGAAGAATCATTCCAAACAAAGTAATATCAGAAAGAAACACCAAGGTGCCTTGTGGAAGCAAATATTCTGGTCGGCCGAGGTTGTTTTGACCTGTCAAATACAAGTCTACAAGTACATGAATGTGTGCATATTTTGTTCACATTGATCACATTACTGCAATATACATTATTTGATTCTCTAGGGCTCTAGATTTCTTAAAAATCTAATGTGAGAACATGTTTTTTTTTTTTTTTGTTAAATTTATCAAAGTTTTTTTTTTTTAAATGTTGTACATATTTATGTGCAAGCCTGTTTTTTGACAATGTATATTATTTAAATTAATAACATACTGTTAAATTTCGTTTTATATTCATTTGCATTTAATATTATTGATAATTATTTGTAATTTAAAGGATAGTTATTATTTGAATTGATTGAATGCGTAAGCATTTCTTGGGGAAAACAGGGAACTTAAAGATTTTCTTTTTACAGTGGAGTTGTTATGCTCATTTCTATTTCAGTACCCTTTTATCCAATAACAATTCAAACAATTCAAAAGCATTAAGTTAATATTATAACAATGAGGAGTGAAAATGTGTAAGCATCCAGAGTTTCTTTCAGTTTAGGAGGTTAAGGGCCTATGCAGCTCTTCAGTACTGCTGTAGAAGTCTTAGAGTAATGGCCAGTTCTCCTGTCCTGCTCCTCCTAAATTGGGCAGCACAGCAGCTCATCTTCTCAACCGAGCTCCAGACTCTCTTCAGACACTCAGACAAATGATTTGTTTTTGCTCGGGTCATATTTCCTGTGTGTGAACCAGAGTGTTCGTTCCTCAGCCATATTTTCTGCTCTGCCCAAGATGCCTTTAGACTTATGAGTCATGGCAAATTATAGCATTTGCTAAATGAATTAAAAGAAAATGCAAATGTTACACGCTCACATAGGGAAATTATTTTGAGCCATTAGTCACTGTTAATACTGGGGATGCGGCTGGATCCAAATGGTAATCATATTAAGGCCTTGTTTTAAAACAGATGTAATAACCTGGGGATTATCCTCATTCATTTATTTCATAAAGATAGATGGAGTTTGGAAAGGAACACAGGGATGTGTCTGAATGCAACATTGATTGATGACTTGTAAACTGGCACGTTAGACTTTCGTAATGGTAGATGCATTGTGTATGCGTGTACCCTGTTTTACACTTAAATTCTTTTAGTGAATAAGTTAAGTGGGGTCATTCTGACTGCAACTTTCTCTCTCTCACTCTCTCTCGCTGTCTCTCTCTTCTTCCTATTGCTATTGGCCCTGAGGGAGGAGCAACTTATGAGTAAGCCCATCTCTTATCTTTTATACTTATCTCATTAGCATGCCACTGTGCATTTTGCACTGAGTCTTTGAGAGGCACTGCATGCTGTGTGTGTGTGTGTGTGTGTGTGTGTGTGTGTGTGTATGCTGAGATAAGCTAAGCGAGGTCACACGATTCTGTATAGAAAGTCCTATAGCCCTTCTCTGTCCTTCTCCTCTCTCTCCACTTTCTCCAACGTGTAAAGCGAATGAGCTGCACTTTACGTCACTAAATGAAAACAGCGATAAATGCATATCTTTGGCTTTTCACATGTGTCTATATCTCAGTGTGTTCCAAATGTAAATCTTGTGGTCTTGAAAGGCAGTGCCATGATTTAAATTTTAGCTTGAATGTGTTAAAAGCATTAAAACATGTCTTGCTAGTTTTCTTCGAGCATCGCACACATTTACCATCTCCTCTCCTGCTCTCTCTCTTTCATTCTCTCTCTTTCTTTTAGAGCTTGTTGAAACTAATTACTCTTGTGTAACAGGGCTTGACTCATTGTAGAGGTGACTCGTCTTTTGGAGGGGGAGATTGGGTGATAGAAGAGCTTGTTTTAACCATAGGGAGTGCAGCCAGAAAAGCGCGCGCGCACACACACACACACACACACACACACACACATACACACAGGCATTTTTTTCAGAAGTATTTTAGACAAAGATGATAAGGTTTTGCTCTATCCTTAAAAAAGGAGAATTGCCTACATTTTATTACATTACTGGTGGACTGAATGCTCAATGGCCATGTTGAGCAAATGAGCAGCCGGCAATAAATGCAGTGATATGACGAACGTACTGTATGATTTTAAGGCATTCAGGAATTGAACAATTGCTCAATTTCATTGTTTTTCTATGTGAATGAATGGTTCTGCATAGAGATGACACAATGTTTTATTTTCCAATACCAATACCGATACTGAAACCTGGAGCATTATACTGATACCCATCTGATATTGTTTACTAAGCTTTAAAATGTTTTTTTTTTTTTTTTTTACTGAAGCACTTCACAGTTAATCCTTTTTCCCACACAAAAATCAATTACATTGTAAATATAATAAAATATAACATATATGCAATAAAATCAATCCTAACAAAAGAAAAAAAACAGTCAAGTCTTTTTATATGTAAACATTTCCAGTTCCACAAAAAAAAAAAAAAATTTAAAAACAATTTCAATCTTTTCTTACAGGATCTGAGGTCCGATATATATTCTCCAATGTCTGCTTAAAATGTTCTGCTGGTATCGGTCCAAAACTGATACTGCGTATGAGATCTGCGTGATCTCTAGTTCTTATCCTAAACAATCAACCTCATGCAGAGTTCTGCAAAAAGGTCGTTGCTTATTTTTGCCAGAGAGTTACCGTTATACTGTAGTGTACTAACTTTCTGTACCACTACTAATTTGACATCTGTCACTGATAGGATAACAGCAACAGTTATTCTCCAAAATATTAAAAGCAAGAAGTCCTACTGTGTGCTAACCTCCATGACCGTCATACACACATCATACAATGATCAGAGCACAACTTGTATCTGCTACCAACAAATGAAATCACTAAGCACACTGGCCTATTGTTTGTTTTGTAACTGATCCATTGGAAAACATGAATATGAGTGAAAATACGCTCGGGCTGCTACAATAAATGAAAAAAAAAAGTTGTATAGTTTGTAAGTCAAGTTTGCACTCCAGCCTAGAAAAATGAAAAAGGCCATATCTTCCTTTAGTTTTCTATTTACTGTTGTTTTGATTTGAATAATAATACACTCAATTCATTACAATATTGTTTTTCTTTTTTGCTCTTAAAAGAAATAAACAGAGAAAAAGATAAATAGCTGAATAAACCGAGATTTTAATGGCTTGTTACCTAATGTAACCATTATACGTAAATACCATTTCAAACCATGAAATTCTACTAGTAAATCCCTAATGGAAACTGTCTGTAATTTAATAGATTTAATGCATTAAACAAATTTCTATTAAGGGCCATGACATAAAAGCCATCACAAATTTCCCTAATAATGTATAGTATTTTCCAGCAGAGTATTACTGTAATGTATATGAGAATACATCACACATCAGCTAAAAAGACACAATGGCACAGTGACCATTTGTGTGTGTGTTCACTGTTGCCAGTTACAGTTTGTGTGCCACCTTAAATACATGAGTAGAGCAATACTGTTGCTTTTAGTTTAACATTTAAAACATTTAAAACATTCATCTCTTGTTACCATGCTGAAGAAGACATTAACAGTAGCATTAAACCATACCCACCCATGCAATAAACACAGTTAGTACAATGTTAACAACCTTACAATATTCCTGTATTTAACATAGCCTAGCATTTTAGTCACATGATTTTCTGTTGTGGTCACCAAATTTCTGATTTCGCTGTACAATACGAACATAACTAGAGGTGACAGATGGCTAAAAATACTCTATATAACACTATGCTCTGTAAATTGCTCTAATATCTTATACACAACTCATCTTCCTATTGTGTGAAGTGTCTCGAATCATTTAACAGCACAGGAGCCTACCAGTTTTTCATGTCCATGGTTTTGGGGTTCTGCACTTTGAGATTTAACATTATCATGGGATTAGTGTAGACTATCACCAGGCCCGTCAAAACTTGTGGCCTCAATCAGTTGCCTGCCTTTTCTGTCCTGTAGCTAACCAGAATGCTCATCAAGAGGAGAAAAAAAATCCTCTATCATTATAGGGAGGGTATGTCAACATCAGCAAATTACCTAACTTTTGCTAACATAGCTAGCTAACTTAGAGAGTTACCAGGAAGCATGACAGAGAGGATCCATTGTAGTGCTGCTTGTTGAAGATATATTGTATGCAGTCAGGTATATTAGGGCAGTCGATAATCAGTATAAATGAAAATGAATCTTCTTAATGAAGCATCGACTCAGTAACATTGATGCAGTCAGTCACCTATTCAGTCCTCAACATGGCGGCAGTTATACAGTGTGACGTCACATGAAACTATCACAATATTACCATAATCAAATCTTTTATTAAAAAGAGACCTTTATTGCATGACCAGCTGAAGCAACCCATGAATCACATTTGTGTCTTTATGTTAACTGTCAAGTAATAGAGTATCAGCACTGTTTCAGTGAATTCCTGCTAACTTTGACAAGCTAACTTTACATGTGCACTAGCTTTGCCAAAACCTGTATATGATATCCTTGCACTTTTGAGCTGAATAGGTCATGAGATGACTGCAAACACTTTTCTGCCTTATCTTGTTGACATTTTTATTAAGTGTTTGGACACTTTTCTGCTGCAAAATGTTATCGAATTGATTTTCAACATATTACACTTTCGAAAAGTGGTGGGAACGTTACCCGAGCATCCCCAATGTAAATTATACCTTTGCACACATAAGTAAGATGCCATGACGTCCTGGGGCTTTAGTTAAACATTAAGAGAAATAAAAAGGACTCAGTCTTCTTTTCTCTTCCATTGCTCCTTTTTCTTTTTCTTAATTAGCAATGTTACTTTGAGGTTTGAGGAACTGCTCAATTCCTTCCTCGCACTCTGACTCATGGAGCCCAATCATTAAGTGGAGAAAAAGAGAGGCTACAATGACTGACTACTGTAACTAGTACCCTGAGAAATGACACTTCAGTAATAGCTTCAGGCAATCCTCACAACAATGTTTCAACACACACACACATACACACACACACACACACATACACACACAGGTGACCTTGGACAGTTATGGGGCTTTGAGAGAGTAATTACACCTGGGGCAGTAAAGAGCAGAAAATAGGAACAAATCTGCTTTTCTAATCACATGTTCTTTTCTTTTGTCCTAATTACCAATGTTACTGTGAGGGTAGGCAGAAGACTCATCTCCCTCCCTATAGATATCAACTTTGTCACATGGTTCACAAGAAGCCTGATCTGAAACACAGAGAAATTGAAAGCTGCAATGACTGATCACTGTAACTACCTAGATTTTGTCTGTACAACAAACTGCAACAACTTTGTTACAGTATTTTTACAGAACACTGCAGTTTTACATAGTCATACATTTTAGAAATGTATCCGGTAATACAAAAAAGATCTCTGTGTGTGTGAGAATGTGTGTGTGTGTGTGGCGCACATATCTTCATCCAAATAGCATTTCTTGTCCTAGTGCTCATGGCAATTGTAGCCAATTATGTAACTCGTACAATATTCTGACTACTCGTTGTGTTCAAAATTGAACACAATTTTCCATCTGCCTGAGCTGTTTCCTCAAGTGTAGTTGTGTGAAATGCAATGAGGGCTAAGTAGGAAATCAAATTCAATGTCAGTGCTTGTAATAATAACAATAATAACAAAATGATAAGTTATTTTTCTGTAATATACAAGCAAATAAATAAACAAATAAACAAACAAACAGTGAATCATGTACAGGTCAAGAATCATCAGTCTAAAAAATCAAATAAAAACCAAAATAATGCAAATAGCATTACTAATAGCATTGTCATTAATAATACTAATACTAATATACAGTATATAAGGTATAATATTAATACACCTATTAGGGTCGTACTCTATGTGCAATTGTGAATGTGTGTGTATCCTGCACACACCCTGTGACCAGTGGTGGCTGGTCCATAGGGGCAGATTAATAATCATATAGTCCTTATTCACAACCCTATACATTTAAAATTCTGTTGCAATACTGTACTAATGACCTATTTTAAATGACCCATGAATTTAAAATGTGGCTATTTGACAGATATGAGCAGATGCATCGATTTGCTCGCCCTTATAGATGTTGCTCAGTTGTGGGGTAGTGTGCTCAGTGCACCATTCAGCTTCCATAGAGTTATTATTGCACCTAATCATCAAAAACGGGAACTGCCACAAGCACTAATAGAGGCCCAATGGGGCAAGATTTGCACTGCCCCATGCTCATGCTATGAAGATTTTCAGTGGAGGAGGAGCAGCAGACAGAACAGTTAATGATGGGGTTGCCAGATTAAACCAGTTTAAATGCCTTGTGGCCTCCAAGATCTTGTTTTATAGCAAATAATTGGAATGAAATCTAATACATTTCCAATGTATTTCCAAAATACATTTCTGATGCACAGTATGTGTCCCTGTTAATTGTTTATAACTGGCTTATTTGCTCTTTTGAAGTATTTATCCATGTAGCAGTTAATGATAAGATTCTAACCAGATAGCCAATGACTCTAGAAAGTGCTGTACTTTTTTTTTAATTTCACTTCATTTCAATTTATTTCCTTCCATTTAAATTCTTTAAATCTAACAAATAATATAACACAGAAACAGAAACAAATAGATAAAGCTAAACATTACAAAATAAAATGTTCATATTTTCATAATTAAATATTTAAAATTGATCAGCATAAGAAGTTTTTTCAGCTCTGGGATTGTGGAGTGTTGTAACTGAAGCTGGAACAGTAATTCTTCTAGGTGATCACTTAGCCTACTGGGAACCTCTAAGAATGCAGGAAATGGTGGTGTGACTAATACCCGTCTGTTTTCTAGGTTTTGTCCTGAACATTTGGCAGTATTCCTGAGCAAAGTGTTTGACTGCTACACATACAAATACAAGGATAATTAGTTACTGAATCATATTGATAATGAGTTATCTAATACATTCAAGCTAACAATCACTTATTTCTCCTCCTGTTTCTACCACCACTAGCAAGCGAATTAAAGAACGCATATTGGCCAGAATCTCTGCACTGATTTGTTCACAAAACGCAATTCTGATTTGGCAAGCTCATAGCAGACTTGCTTGTCATATCTGCGTAATGCATCCAGAGCCTTACTGAGTGGAGAGACTGTTATTAAGAGCCTGAGTGGAAGTGAACCGCAGAAAACCATTACTCACTGGATCTCAGAGAAGAACTCCAGATTAAGTTTAAAAAGTTTCTCTGCTTTGCAAGATTTATTCGCTCCTCTCCCTTCAAAAGCAGTTCGGTGGAAATTTCAGTGCGCACACGTCTCCCTCCATCACTCACTCTCACTGCCTTGCGAACATGCGTACTAAATAATGTACTTTGATGTTTTTTAAACAGATACCAGATATCTGGGCTGCTAACCAACAAAGAACCTTTAGGGAGTGAGGCAGAGAGAACTGGAGGAGCAAGACATGGTGCTGCTTCACAAGGACACCATTTCAATCCATCCTGGACCAAAGGAGAGTAAAAGTGATAGAGTCGAGACTAATCTCTATTTTTTCTATATTTATTTAATTTCCTATACTACACTATATTATTTTAAGTTTATGTCTTGTATTTACGATTTTAATACATGGCTTAAAATGTCAATGTCAATGCACATTTTAAATGACAGAAGACTATGATACATGATCCACAAATAATCAGTATTCATGTGCTTGTTATTTATCACCCATTTATTTTTGTATTTCTGTAATTTACAAGTTATATTTAGTAGTGTAATGAGATCTGTAATTAGGAGCAGGTATTAAATTATATGTATTACTAATAACTTATTTGTTTATTCTTATACAACTATAGAGGCATGCACTCTCTCCGTTCATCAGTTAACCTCACCTCTGACCCCTGTTGCCATGGTGCCAGGCTAAATGTCCCTGTGTTTCACTTGCCCTGTCATGCCCTGTTGTGCATCTGCTTCTCTCTCTTCAAGTATCTATGTGTGTGTGTGTGTGTGTCTGTGTGTCTCAGACTTTTGACCCAGACAGTGTCTGTGTCATTGACGGTTGATCCACTGCTCAGTGGCTCATACCCTATTCATCACTCTCACCTGTCAATTATTGTGACTCGTCCTCCTCATTGGTTGTGCAAAGCACCCTACTATTGTGCAGTCAGGATCTATTATACTGTAACTATAATTATTGTATAATACAGATTACTGTATGGTAATTATGTGTGTAATAAAAATTAGCAGGGATGTCTGAAGTTTATAGTTTATAGATTTGACAAGGTTCTTTGTAGATGAGTGGCCTCCAAGTATTTAAGGCACTGATGTCAGGCGAGAAGGCCTTGGGTGCAGTCAGCATTCCTGTTCATCCCAAAGGTGTTCAGTGAGGTTGAATTCAGGGCTCTGTGCAGGCCACTCAAGTTCTTCCACTCCAACCCTGGCAAACCATGTCTTACTGGGGCTTGCTTTGTGCACAGGGGCATCTTCATGCTGGAACATATTTGAGCCCCTTAGTTCCAGAGAATGGAAATCTTAATGGTACAGCATACAAAGACCTTGTAGACAATTCTCTGCTTCCAATATTGTGGCAACAGTTGGGGAAGGCCCACATATGGCTGTGATGTTCAGGTGTCCACAAATTCTTTGCCCATATACTGTGTTTTGCTTCCTTGCTGCAGATACAGCAGGGCAACCTTGTGTAAAGATGCATTCATTTGGATCAATTCTTTTGGATCTTACACTGATTACCATTGCCTCTTACATGCAAACATGCACTCACACACACACACCAAAAGAAAAGCCAAACCATAATGTGTTTGGGAGAGAGAGAGAGAGAGAGAGAGAGAGAGAAAGAGAGGCAACTAATACAGACTCTCCATTACTCAACATATTAGCTACAACTTCAAAATAGAGGAAAAGTTTTTCTGCCTCTCCCCTCTCCCAGCCAGTCATCCTACTTCTTGAACATCATTAGCTCTGCGCCCTAGGTGATTTCCCCTCATTTGCAACAGTTAACATATCGAGAACCGCGGCTCATCTGATGGGCTATTTGCCAGGCTTGCATTCATTTGCCGTTGTAATCATGTTTCCTTCCATTTTACTGAGGAGAGTGATTGACATTGGTGCAGGCTGTTAACTACTGGACTAGTTGCTAGGTGATGGGCACATTGCTGAAATGTTCTGCTTGACCGTGCTAAAGCAGCCATTGCCCTTGCGCTAATAAAACAGCTGGGAGCTTTTGACTAGAATCGAAGGTCTAGTCGACATCCAATATTTCAGGAATGGCATTCCAAAGAGCTGCATCATGTCACTTCCTGGTCCTGTTGCCATGGAGATGGACCTTGGCAACAGCTTGCAAGGTTATTAATTAGATGTGGTATGCGCCTTCCCAGAACTCAGACATTTTGCAAATATTTTAATGATGCCCATTAGACTCCCGAAGCAAAACCAATTAGAGAACCCTTGTAATGTATCTTCTGTGTGGTGTGTGTGCTATGCATTGTGCATACATATGCAGGTCAAGTGCATGCTCTTATGAATTCTTAGGTGTAATTTAACACTTTTTGATATGCCTGTTTTGTCCTTGCCACTTTTCAAGTGTAGCTGTTTGAAATATTCATTATGGAGCTTGAAAGCAAGAAGCTGATCCAAATCCTTTGTAAAAAATATCAGTGTAACCCATATTCACCTTGTCAGTCTCTCAGGGTGGCAATGATTATTACAGATGATTATTATATCTTGAAAACTATTATCATGATATTATGACATATATTTTTTTGGGTATAAAACATCTGATGTGCTGTATCTCAGGGAAGATAGAGTATTCTTTTTTGTTTTGTTATTTGTTATTCTTATTCTTAGTTTGTATGTGTAACTGTGTTGTACCAGCCCAGTCTCCTTTTGGGGGCCAACCTTTGCTAAAACCTTCAAACATTAACATCCTTTACAAAACAAATCATTAGTCTGTATATTGTGAAACGAAATCGCAGGCCTCCATTTGTTTCCTAGTGTCTTTCCTATTTGTTATCTCTGTCCTTTCCTACCCCCACCCCCCACTCGCTCTCCGCTCTCCGTTTTATTGGTTCTAATCTGGCAGTGGTGATTTATCTCTGCTGTCTTCAAGCTGGACAAAGATGCTGCTGACCCTGCAAAGTCCAAAATTCTTTATGTGTTTGTGTGTGCTTGCATACATTTGCCCTGGAGATATATTCAAATCAACTGCATATGCCATCTTGAGCTGTTAGTGCTAAATCAATGATAAAGTCAACCCTATATACAGTATTTACCATGGTTTCAGGCACAATTAGGACAAATTCTAAGCCTAAGCATTGGTTTAGGTAAACACTATGTATATGCTGTTCACAACAGCCAGTTTTGCTTGTAATTATCTCTGCCATCCAGCAATTTTCCAACAACGGAGCAGTATAGACAGGTGCTTGCGAGGTTGCCAAGTGCTTGATTTTACTGCAAAATTGGACTACTTTTTTTTTTTCCCAAGGATTGGGTTAATTTTCCAAACATTACATTAATAATATTTGTACCCTTGCACTTTTTTTTTTAAATTTATGAATCTGACCATCAGAAGGTGTAATTAATTAATTTTCTATAACAGCAGCTCTGATAGTAGTTCCAGCAGCCAGGTTCATATTAATACATTCTTTCTTATAATTTATTGTTTCTATAGTGACTGCTCTTTCACTAGGATTGTATGGCAGACACTGCACATAAAGAGGCTTAAAAACTGTGTTTAATTATTCATATAGTGAAGTTCTTTGAGAGTAGATGTTTTTTTTTTTTTTTAAATAGTCTCCAGCGTCTGCACTTTAACAGTCAGAGGTAAAGCTGTAACTTTCAGTTTTCCAACACAGCAAAGTCTTCAGGACGACTTCAGTGTTTCTTGGCAATGTGGCAAGATGCATTTTTTGTGTTATTAACTTCAAAAGAAAGTGAAGGAACACCTTTTTACAGCTGATATAAGTGATAACAGACATGTACTTGTTTTGTGGTCTTTGATGGGCATAACCATCAACTAATAAAATTAATAACATATTGTAATCAAACTGCTGTGGTATAAGAGGAAGAAAACACTTTGGGACATACTGTTATAGGAATACAATCAACCTTTTTTTACTTTATGCTGATGAGTTGTGGATCTTCATATGTTAACTGTTGCAAATGAGGGGAAATCAGTTAGGGTACAGAGCTAATGATGTTCAAGAGGAAAGAGGATGCTGTGTGATGTTGACTAATCATGTACAGCTCCTGCATGCATGTGGATAGACACATTGTTTTAAAGCATGTGCATAATGTCTGTAACATTTTGTGTAAGTTAACCTTTATAGACGTATCGCATTTATTATAAAGGTTTGAGTATTGCTTAATATTCAGAGCTTGATATTTTCTAAATTCAGAAAATGGGTTTGCTGCATCCCTACAGAAAACCCAGCTCATTTTCCACTAAAATTGTGCTGCTGCATCATCATTGCAACTTTTTTATTGATGTGTTTGGATGCATATTTACAGTTTCACTTGTCACTCCTATGATGGAACGTTTCAGTAAATAACTGTAAGCCTTGAGGCAATTCATCCACTGGAGAATCCGTTAGAGCCTCTGCATGCTAGAGGGTATTAGCTTCATCTCAGCTTTAACAGATCACATCTTCTTCATGCACAGTCTGCTTTCGATACTGACAGCTAGACAAATGCAGAGGCAATAATTCCCCTAATGCTACATTAGAGAGCATTTGTCTGGGATTGTTTATCACTTAAACACAGGAGCCATCTCAACGTAATGCATTATTCAGACCTGTGGCTTCGCTCTGCAGAGCTAAGCTAATGTCTTTAATTTTCTTCAGCTGTCATATCGGGCACAATCTTAGAGATCAACACTGACACACAGATGAAGTGCTCCAAGCTTTGGCTAATTCCTTCTGAGCAGTGACAAAAGATGATAACTTTGACAAATTTGCTTAATGAGGCTTAAGTGGACATGACTGCATATTGGTACATGATTGCTTGGGTCAAACTCTCAGATGCATGCCAATTATATCATATGAATATGGACTTACAATTAGTATAACCCACATTTTCAAAGCAGTGCAAAGGCCATGGAAGTGGTAATGAGCGGACTATTAGTATGTGTGCATGCATTTACACTTACACTTGTGATATTGATCTACTAATCTCAATAGCATAGTGTGAAGGTCACAGCATACTCAGATTCACAGATCAGGTCATAAGCTGTAACTCATCCCTCTCTCCTCTGTAGAAAGGCATTCTAGACATTCTCCAACCATCTATGCTACTTTGATTTAAAAGAATTAGCCAGGAGCAACTTAGACGCATAGGTAGCACTTTTAAGAACAAAGTGTTCTTGGAAACATAAGAGGCAGTGCTCAAACTTCATCCCAATAACCTGATACCAAATATTAAGCATCCACCAAGTACTTAACATCACATCACGAAAAGAGTTGTGAGTGAGAGTTGGAGGAAAGTAATTATAAAGACAAATCTTCTGGACCTCATTGCTTTTAAACCTAAATTGTTCACTGTTTCACATCATTCCGGTCTTGTTAGGGAATGCAATATATCTTCTACCAAGCAGAGAAATGTCGAAATATTTGTCAGGATCAAAGTGCATTATAATTCATAGCTGTAGAGGCTGTGGCATGGTTTGCTTTAGTGATCAAAGGAAGCAGAACCACAGCGCATCACACATACATCAAACCAAACAATGCAGCAAATCCCATCATATTACATTCCAGGTCAAGGTCATGATAGGTCAAGCTGACCCCAGTACAGCTCCAAAATGGCTGCTCTTACAAATAAATTGACTGGTAGGTTCAATTCTGGCACTGAAGTTAAAACAATGTACACTTGAGGGTTTGTTTCAAGTTGGTCAAATATTTATTTAGGTTTATTGAGTCATTTGCATTGTCACGTCAGGATTAATAATGGAAACAGGACATAGCTTACTTATAAGGCAATAACAATGCAGGAAGTACAAAATGAATTTAATTAACTGAAGTAACAGGTTCTGCATTGCAAAGAAATTTAAAAAATGGTTTTAAAGTTTGGCATAAATTATGGTGATGAATATATAAAAAGTGAACATGACTGTGTCAGTTAGAAACTTCCTATCGAATCAAAGTAGTGAAATAACTATTTATTATTATTTTTTACATTTATTTATTTTTATACTGGCAGCATTAGTGACAGCAACATCATTGATCTTATTACGCTATCTGCAAGTTTGGCACAATAGTTCAAATGTGAACTATTACTAGTCCTAAAATGGCTCCAATAAAATTGTTCATTCTTTGTAATATGACGGTCAGGTTAACTTGCACTTTTAAGACCACTGTTACACAGAGAAAGGCCTTAGAAAGTTCTACTGTGACCTTTCCTGTTGTTGGCATTCTTGATCTGGAGCTCAGGTGCCTTTATTAAGATGCAACACTTGGCGCTTTTGGTCAAAATTCTTCAATTCGTTCATCTACTGCAATGCAAATGGATTCACCTCCTCAGAAACAGGAGTGACAGCTTTAATCCATAACGCATTATTCCTCACTTTCTCTCTGCATCTCACCACTTCACTACTGGATTCGGGCTCTTTCAGACAATTTCTTGTGCTGCAAAAGCTTGCAAAAGGGAAATGTTTTATTCAGAGGCATTGCTTCGCCTCACCTTTATCCAAGATCTTGAATCTAATTTAGTGAGGTGTAATGCAACACCTTTCTGACAGTAAGATTGCAACTGAACTTTGACTTTGTGCATTTATTTCCTCTCTCCTCCACTGTCTTGGCATCTAAAGTCTGGATTTAAAGATACAAGAGGTAGAATTTAGTTCAGTTGAAACAATCAATTATATCATTTAGATTTATTAGAATAACACCCTCTTTTATTAGCATAACACCCTCACCCTCAAGCACTGTTAGGATGCAAGGTCATAAGCAATTTAGACTTTTTGTGAACACATGGTGTGAAGCATACAGTACTTTAAAATGTTTGCAGTCAGTTGTCTCTCACTCCAACTCATAGTGTAATCTGTTTTATACAGCACTTTACATATGTTAAAATGTAGCCTTTCCTTCCTAAAAAAAATATTTGATTTGAAATATTTAATGATTTTAAAAAATGCATATTCATCTTTTAAAACAAAATTATTATAACTGCAATTTTAATGATAAAACCAAATGGTCAATCAGTGAATATTTGACTTTCCTTGCAGAAAAAACAACATAAAATCCCATTCTCTATGTTTTGATCGATCTGACAAGAGACACGGCACCAGAGGATTTAAAATAAAACAAGCCTCAAAAGAAGGAACTAAAATAACAGGCAATTTCCTCAGATTTTATGTACAAAAGGCTAGAGATGATTTACTAACAAGTGTATGTTTAGCACCACAAGCTACAACATGATTTATAGATATGAACATTGACCCTACAGCTTATGCCAGTGAAATTAACAAGTAATACGCTCTCGCAGCTGTTATGGCAAGGAGCTTTAACAGTAAACAGACATTAGTCTGAAATAGTGCAGCTGTGGTCAAACCTAAAGAAGGAAACAGCATCCTCATTTATTCACTAAAATGTGTTGTCTTTTGAATAATCTGGTTTCCATGCGGTGCATTTGCACAGTAAATGCATTTTAATACAAAGGCTCTCGGTAAGTTTGAGATACGGTATTACTCATTCAAATATCCACTGATATCAGTCTAAATATTAATGGAGTCATAGAACAAGGTTCACTTTAGAAATGAAATTATATTAGGATTGGGTTCTAAGTACAATAATGCATAAATTGGAATAGGAATCACCTCTGAGTTGTTGCATTATGCATGATCATATTCAGAAAGTTGATTAATGGCCTACATGTTATATCTTCTGTCAAAATCCTGTTCTTTCAGAGTGTGTGCATGAGTGTATGTGTGAGGTAGACAGTGAGAGAGGGTCTGAGTGCAGACAGACAAATATGCAGACATCTGGCCAGACATCTTTACAGCATTACCATGTAATTTCTGTGTAATTGGTCACTTTCATTATCATTAAAAAACAAAACAAAAAATATCTCAGCAGGGGATCTCTGTGACTCTCCACCTCTCCATATTTTCCTCTCTCATTTCTGTTTCCTTTATCACTTTCCCTCCCTCCATGCTTCTTGAATGTTGCCTTGTTGTGCACCCATTTTATTTCTTTTTTTCTTTCCTCATTAAGGCTTTTGAGAAATTAACTCTATGGAGTGTTGGCAGAGGAGAGTAGGCAAGAGGCAGTGGTGATAGATATGTTCTTCTGCCAGTCTCCTATCTTCTCACACACATTTGTACACACAAAAACACAATAGGGATGGTTAAGGTACCACCTTTTGTCATTCATTTTCTCTTTCTGTGGTTAAAATACCAAACACATGCAGCTGTGAGGTGCAAAATAAGAAATATGGTAATGGGAATGAGGCTGTCATTCTATATTTAACTTATCTGCACATATTGTTTGGGAGTTTTAGTTTCTGAACAATTGATATACACACCTGATGCCCCCTACTAGCATGTTTTGTGAAGGATGGCTTATACTAAATGCAAAACAGACTAAAACAATATTGCCCTGTATTACATAGCTGGAGGAATTACATTTAGATCAGACAGAGTGGAGAAAATTGCTCCTTCAAGATTAAAAATGTTGTAAATAGTGAGCACATTTTTAACAAAGTTAAAAGATTATAACTTATTCTGAAGGCTAGACCCACAATTATCACATCAAATTATATGTGCTCAAATCACATTCTTACACTCTGAGTGTAATTAAATGAATAACAATTAGAGCAATTTGGAACAATAATCCTTTATCGCAGTAATTACAAACCACCTGTTACCAATTTGAGAATAAACATTCTACATTTTATCGCTTGTTAGAAAGAAAAACAGGAGACAGCTATTATATTCTAAGGAAACTTGGTATAATAGAGTTGGTATGCAAGAGCCTTGCTTATTACTTTTATGTTCTATGTGAGATAATTATGTAGAATCTAGCTGTGTATACCCATTAGGAAAGTAATAAATGCTTTTTCCTGAAGTACCCCTGTACTCATAAACAAATATTTTGACAAGTTTGACAGGCTACTGTGAACGGTGCAAATGACAGTGCAAATAGAGACTTAGATACTGAAATCCCACTCATGTTTGCCCCTGACAAATATAAGCTTGCTTACTAACAGTCAATTACTTGGCTTGCATTGTGCTAATGTTATTTAGAGTACAGTGTTGTTGTACAGCAGCCGCAAGGTACCAGAAAATGCAAGTCAATATCTGAAATTAACATTCAGATATGTCAACAGTTAATCAATGTTGGTAAGCAAATGTCTCTCAGTCAGTCTGATGTTTATAGTTTTAGACTCTGAAATTATCCACTGTGGCCTCTGACCTTTTTGAAATAAATATAGTACTCCATAATAGTCAATTTGTACAAAAATGTACAAAAAAAGACTAGAGCCATGATCCTGGCTGGGGGTTTTGTAGTGTTATTCTAGATATCAGTGGTCGGTCATGATTAGGAAAGGATGCACTGCACCACCCAGTCGGTGCCTCCATTCCTCTTCAGCTGCTTTTATGGCCAATATGTCTTGATCTCCTGATCATAGTTTCTTACTGTGTAGTTCAATTTTGAGGCATAAAAGACAATATGGATGCATTTTTGGGCGACTTCCATGATGTCATATGAGCATGAAATGCAGAGATGGACCTGGATGCCGGAGGATGGGGATACCGTTTAAACGTTCTTCAGTGTTTGAAAGGCATTTGATGCTGAGTCATCCCATTTTAGGCTTAGAGATATCTAGAGATATGAGAGGAGCAGCCACAAAACTGAGTGCTCAAAAGAATCTTCTATAGAAATTTACAAATCTCAGAACTCCTTGCAGTTCATTGATGGTTCATGGTGGAGGCGAGGAAGTGATTGCTTCATCCTTATGCTGATCCGTTTGTAATCCCTGGTTAATAAGAATGTAGGTGATTGTATTAATTCACATTTTTCTACTTTCACGAAGAGCTTTTGAGAAGTCGTGAGACAACCAGTTGCACAAGCTAACCAGTTGCATGATCTTTATGTAATTTATATAAACTAGTAAAAATGATTTAGAAACTAATATTGAGGGTGCATTGACCAGTTCATAAACATTACAAGATACTTATAGTGCCTAGATGCATAATGAATGCTGCTTTCCACTGGCCCCGTTGTCTGATCCGGATAAGGTTATATGCACTGTGCAGGTCATGTTTTGTGAAAATCTGTGTGCCTTGCACCTGTTCTAATGCTGAGGGTACCAGTGGCATAGAATAATGGTATTTAACTGGCACAGCATTAAGGCCCCTGTAATCAATGCACATCTGGAGTCCCTTGTCCTTTTTCTGCCCATAGAAAATCCATGCAGCTACTGGAGAAGTGGAAGGGCTTCTGCAGCCCAAAGAATGTGTCGTCTGCACATTTACTTCCATAACCCAGGTTGTGTGACAGATAATGGGTAAACTTGACTTCGTTGGGGTGAAGTGCCTGTCAGAAGGTCCCATGAGTGGTGTGGAGTTAATTTATAGTCCTATGAGCTGTGTGGGGGTAACTCAGATGCTTTTGTTTTGTGAATACTTTGGTAAAGAGCAGGGAGCTTTGTATATGTTTCTGGGAATTATATTTGTTTGGGTCTTCAGGAAAAGGAGCAGTAAGTGCTGTGACATTTCTGGCTCTATACTAGGGAGCAGCAAGCCAAGTGATACCTAGCATTATGGGATTATGAGGGGATTTTGTGATGAGGGAAGAGATGGATTCACTGTGTAAAAGCCCTGTGTCCATGGCTTATGGAATTGTGCTTAGTGTTATGCTTTCTTTTCCCTGGGGTTTCAGGTTCAGGGCATGAATGTTAAGTGGATGTTTCAGTGGGACAAGAGGGAATTTCAATTTCTCAGCTACTTCCTCATCCTGAAGTTCTTGGCTGCCCCAGAGTTGATGAGTGAAAAATAATGAGAACTTAAGCACCAAGCTAAACTAACATTAAAAAAAAAGTGCATTTTCTATGCTAGTGGTTGAATGCTTATCTGGGCAGATGAGAGGTTTTGGCACTGTATTCAGCATTGAGCACATAAGTGGCTCTTTTTTTCCTCAATACACAGAAAGTTCCTCTTTCCTTTGAAAGGTTTCTTCCTCCTCTGCAAGCTTTGCATGACTAGTTTCTGTCTGGTCAATTTGTGGTTTTGTAAGTGTCTGGCCCTTTGCAAGCTAATTTAGAATGAAGCTCCTTCTTTTTATTTTAATGGTTCAACAGTTGAATGACTGAGACTGTCCTTTTGACCTTTTAAAAATTTAGAGGTATAATTGCTTTGAAGAAATAAAACTCTTATGTTTACCAGTCCCTGATTTTTATTACATTAGGTCATATTTTAGGCTTGACATTATTATGACATTATGAAGCACAAACAGGTTCCGGGTATTTCTATCCTATAAGGCCGAAGCAGTCGTTTTATCATAATTCAGCCATTTTAACGCTGTTTTGTACCAGTAGTCTACTTTTTTCTGCTATACTTACGAGCTGGGCATTACTTTGACATCAGTTAGCCTATTCAGTAGCCTATTCAGTTCATCTGTTCAAACTACAAAGATTGAAGATATTTGTCTTGACTGTCAGTAGTCCATAACAGTTTGCCCATAATGATGAGTTACCTTATTTGAATTTCATTTTGATTGATTGTTCTACTGAATAATATTTACACTTTTTTGTTGCTTTTCTTAAGAATACCTATGGTAATTTCAGGGTTGTTTAATTTAATTTCAGGTTATGGCCAATTTGAACAGTCTAGAGTCATAAAATTTAGTGTAACCCTTGATTATTAATGTGCAATGAAAACTGTTCAAATTCGACCATCAAAAAAAACTGGAATTTTCATCAAAAAAGCTGGGTATTTTTACAATACCCAACTGATTGTTATTTTAAAACTATTAAATAATTCTCACTTTAAAAAAAAAACAAAAAAAAAAACAGTTTGGTCACAGCTGATCAGTTACCTTTCATATATCTTGAACTACAATATGCTTGAACATAAGCTGTTCTACTCTGTAAACATTCACATGATCATAAGGAGTCTTAAGCCCTATTTGGACAGGATTAGTTTTTCACGGAAGGTGGAGTTATTTTATTATCAAAGTATCTCTGCTAATTTAGTCCCAAACATGAATCTATCATGTCAGTAATTTTTAATGACTGCATTTCTGGACACACTTCACACACCATAAAATGCTCATTATCATTACAGATGCCCTATGGTAACATTACATAACAGACATACGTCCAGAAACATGCAGTGGGCAACTCTGACAAACCAGAATTCCAGCTGTAAGACTTTAAAGAGGGGCTTTAGAAAAAGAGGAACTTAGGGGCTTTAGCCATGCCATCTTTACATGCTGCATGGAAGAGAAGGATGACAACAGAGTGATGGAAGTGACAGCATTGCTGCACTGGGTTCGCCGCTAAAAGATTGGCAAGTTCTTTCAAAAGGCTTTCACTCTGTGTGCCAATGTGTGTGCGAGTATGTGTGTCTGTGAATGTCTTGAGGAAGTCCTGTCAGAGCACATCAAGCAATATCTCTCTTTGCATGAAAATCAATCTACTGCATCTGAGTGCCACACCTGCACTTGCTGCAGATGGACGAATTCTGCAGAGGAGAGGACAGTTTGTCTGAGGGGAGGGACACGGCAATTTACACAAGTTGTGACAGCATTCATGGGAAAACTGAAAACACTCTAAATGTGTCAGCACTTCCGGAAAGGAGGAGACCAGCAGAATTTCTCTGATAAACACCTAAAGGAAGAAACTGAAGAAAAAAAAACAGTGCTAAAGAATACAAATCTTTCTTATACTTTGAGAGGTCTTTATAAAATAAAATAAAAAATCTCACTTCATATATCTCTCTCTCTTTCTCTCTGTGGTCATTACAGGGAGACAGCATGGGTTGATGATTCAGTGTTACCAGCCCAGGGCATCATTAGACTCTCTCTTCCATACTCCTACGCACCCTGATGCCATCTCATAAATGACAGCCATCCTTGTGCTGTTGCTTGTCTGGGCTTTGTTTTTTGGGTATATGTATGTGACATTGTGAATATATGCGGAATGCGTTTGGGACAGAGAAAACAGAAAGACATAGGGGGAGGGCGAGAGGAGAAGGAGGAGGAGGGGAAGAGACAGGAGGTGGGGGGGGGGGGGCAGAGAAAGAAGAGGAGATGCTTGTTAGAAAGGGCCTGTTTCATCTCTTGATGCCAATCAAAGAGCCCAGAGGATAAGCTCTGAAACCTAAACCAGCCATTTCCCTCTGTACTACTGTCAGTGTGTGTGAGTGCATGTGCATGTCTGTTGTAGTCAGCTGTTAAAGGGCAGGTTCATTCTGACAGAGAATCTTGACTTCTCCCCAATCGTTTGGATTTTATGTGCGTGTCTGTGTGTTCACCTCAAAGGTTTGATGAAATCTCACACTCCCACACACAGAATGAGAAGCTTTAATCAGGTTCCTTGTAGGAAGTTTCAGATCTTGTGTCAGTGTCAATGCCTGCCTTTTGATTTAAGATGTAATTAATTGGAACAAAAATCAAACACTGACCAATCTTAAATTTCTAAATTAGGCCTGTAGCTTTGTTAAGTGTAACAAGCGGCAGTGAAAATAGTGTGCTTTTGATTTCTCAGCATAATGTTTTTAAAAATTTATGGGTTCTAGTATTTTTTAAAATAATGTTTTCAACCCCAATCTCTGGCCTCAATAGCAAAATGACTACACTGTGTGTACAGATAGTAAGGCTTGGGCAGATTTCCACAGGGTGTGTATATTGCAGTGACGTAAGTGGTTGGTGACAGCTGCACAATCTTAATGTCAAGGGAGCTACTCACTGTAGCACATGAACAGGTGTGTGTGTGTGTGTGTGTGTGTGTGTGTGTGTTAAGTGGCCTGACAGGTGTATTAGTTAAACCCCACTTCAGGCTAATCTCTAGGTGAATGGAGGGTGATACACAGTGCTTATGTTAAGTCCCAGCCCTGGGCTCTCTGCTGTAGTTACGGTCATATTTCACTTCCCCCTAGTCCGTATGTCCCTGAGTGCTCAGCCCCTCCAGCTCACTCACTGTGACTGACATTAATCTTGACTTATTACAGCCTCTTCAGGAAATTCTGAGGCCTAATTCTGCTGGTCCACAGATGGTCCTGTTTCAAACTTTTGAAGATTATTCCTAAGTCTTCAATGTTAGCTAGACAGCTAGTCTGATTTAATTTGGTTTCTACTTAAAAATTTCTCATAAAAAATACATAATAGGACCAACTATTAGAAATGTACACTAGCATTTATTGCCTAATGAAAGACTGTTTCCTTCACCATGATAAAAGTGGTACATACTCTCAAATGTTATGGAGAAATCTCATAACGTAAAAGAACTCTTCGGGAAAAGTTTTCTCTAATGGTTCTTTGAATGGTTAATGGTTCTAGTCTGCTAAAGGGTTTCTACTCGGAACTATTTCTTTAACAGAAATTCTTGGTAATATTTCTACTTAAAACCTTTAAGGAATCCCACAGAGGGATAAACCATGTCCTTTAGGGTGCAAGATGTATACATGAGCTCACAGACACCCACAATTAGTTAGTGTGGCTGATTGACAGGGGAGAGAGTAATGCCAGCCCTCTCACCCAGACAGCATGGCCAGTTTTACTTTCTAGGACTCCCGGCCATGGATGGCTGTGGCATGGTAGGGACGCAGACCTGGTGATAGGATAGGGCGAATGCTCAGGAGACTGAAGAACATTTTTAAAATAACATAAATGCAAATAATCTGGCTGTGCATGAAATAATGCCTTACTCCCTATTCCCTACAAACTGTATTATGGGAATTGTGTAGCTGCTAGGTGACACCAGTTGTAAACTTTTTTTCTGCAGTGCATCACAGGAAGTCAACAGTGTCATAGATGTTCTTCACTTCACGCAACCTTTAGTGGATAGTGGGTCTGAAATGCAAAAATACTGCCTACTCAGGCAGCATTCGGAAGTAGGATGGCATACAGTCTAATGTTTGTATTGAACGCTGGTGCAATCTAGTATAGCCTGTCCACATACTAGCATGTTTTTAGGCTGGAGGACACCAGAGAACACAGAGGAAACCCACGTGGACAAGGGAAGACCACAGTGCTGCTGTAGAATAGAATTTTAAATGTTCCGTAAGTTAAATTTATCTGCATAGACTAAAATAATAATGGTTTGTAAAAATCACCTCATTTCCAAAATTGAGAATCTGTGCTCTTTCCTTTTTTTCTTTTTCTTATATGACATACTGTATATGAATTGGAAAACAATGTCATCTATTTTCATAAAGTAGTGACATTAGTTTGATTTCCCAGCATACACTTAAAAATATTGTGTTCCTTATTACATCGTCATACTTGCCATTTAGAAATTAAATAAATAGCATACAGGTTGTATTAGCGCATTACACAGCATTCCATAAACACTAAATCTGTATGTTTTGATATCCAGTATAAAAGCAAGGTGTCATCAAGCCTCTAAAATCTAAATTGTACACCCCTGGAAATATTTCATGAACACATGGCATGACCATTATGTGCTGGTATATGAACAGTGGGCCCCAGAGTGGCTCACGCATTGATCCATGGAAGGTTGCAAGATGCTGAATCTGCAGCAAATCCCAGAACGCAAAATGAGTCTGAAATATTGACTAAGAAAAAAAGAAATATGGACATAAACAGTGAAAATGAAGAGACATGGAGTGATAACGTAAGGCTTTATCTTGGTGTATACTCAGCATATACTTTTCCTCATTGCTTATCTCATTTTTTTTCTTGTTTCCTTTTCTCTGACCACTCTCCATCTCCCAGCCTCCTTCATTCCCAAACAGGAGTGTTTGTGTGAGTGAGTGTGTATGTTGATATAGGTCAATATGTGCACTGTATGTCCTCAGATTTCTTTTTTCGTTCGTTCACTTGTCCATTCATTCATTTTCCCTCTGCTTTTCCTGGTGAGGGTCATGGTGGCAGCAAATTGAGAAGGTCAGCCCAGATTTCCCTATCCCTGGCCACAGGTTCCAGATCCTCTTGGGGGATCACCAGATATAATCTCTCCAGTGGGTCCTGGGTCTACCCCAGGGTCTCTGTACAGTGGGATCTGTCTGATACATTTCTAGTAGAAGAGGACCAGGGGGCATCCACTTCAATGGTCTCCTCACAATTCGGATAAGCAGAGGCTTTACTTCAAGTCTTCATACATCCTTATTCTTTTGGTCACTATCCACAGCTCATGATAACAGGTGAGGATAGAGATGTATATTGATTAGTAAACAGTGAGAGTCCTCCAGAAACTGAGGTCCTGCTTCACCATGACAGACTGATTCCATGTTCCCAAAGTGTTTCCATGGGCCTAGTCCATTTAAGATTGTCCATCACATGCATTCCACCCAATATGCATTGCACCTGACCCCCACCCTTCATCCTGCAGGAAGTGGCTCCAAAAGATGGCTCCACATCACCAGGAGCTTTTCTGTGGACACCACCACCAGGCCTGGCCTCAGGAGTAGGTCCTAGTGGGCTGCCTGCCAAATCTTACCACATAGCCATCAATATGCATGTATGTACCAGTAAGTGTGTGACATTTTTGTACACAGTCTTTTGCAGGTCAATCTGAATAATATCATAGCCATGAGTGTGTGAATCTCATATCTTTAAATGTCCTCCCGTCTGCCATGCTGTCGTCTCTCCTCAAGATTAAGTGCAATGGATTTCCTCCTCATCCATGAGAAAATAGAGGTTAAAACATCATATTTACACCTGAGCATTTCCTCTGCCTCTGTCTGCTGAAAACTCATTCTTCACAAAACACATATCTCAGTAGAAATTCAAATGAGCACATATGCTTTCTCCCCATGTCCCCTCTGCATGAGGGCAGCTTCATATTACACTATGCAAATGGTGTCTGAGTTTAATTCTTTAATACACTGCTTGACATTAGACAAAACCAATTCAAAACCAATTAGTTAGTGCACAACGGGTTTTTACTGTGTGTCAAATATAGCTTCTTGACTGCAGTGGTTGACATTTCAAATTCATACAAGAAAGATAAGCAGTAAAAGTATGTTGCATGATGTTGTAGCAACATTAGGAGATTATAATAATTCACTTCTAGTTGTTAAGTGACAGTCACAGTCCTGGTTTTAGCTGTATTTCCTGTTCTAGCATCTTTCTGGAAACATAAAAACAGATGGGAGAGCACTAAGAAACTGTGTTTTAGATGAAAGCATACTGTGACTGAAATAACATCTAAATGTCAGGAGAGGATTTTAAGAAGCTTCCCTAATGCTTTCCTTACTGACCTGCTTATACTCACTCAAGGAGTTCAAAGCAGAAATAACACTGTTTAAGTGCTACATATTTTTCCTATATGGCTCATAAACTTTGAAATGGCTTTCCTACCAATGTTCAAGATTTAGGGTGCTTTCACGCAAAGTAGTGTGTTTGCAAAGTCTGAATCAGAGTGAAATTTATACTTTTGGTTTGTTTGCTACAAAAAGTCTTTTTTTTTTTCTTTTTTTTTTACTTTCAGCTGCTGGATCAATTTGTGGTTGAATTGCTTTCTCACTGTAATCGAACTGCACTAGAGGTCATTGAAGCAGGATTGTGACCACCTTACTCAGATGGTCTCGGACCAGTTTTTTTAATCTGCACCTGAAAGAGTGAAAGGGTTCCATTTAAATAGAATAATTGCTACCTCTTGTGTTAAGCATTTGGAGCTCTGTATTAGATATTAGAAAATGCTCTCTCAAAAGTGACACTGACATGTTGGGTAAACATTCACCTCACACACAGTTGCTTTCCTACCCCCACATACCATAAGCCATGTTTTGGCCTGCTTCATATTTCATCACTAAATCTGTAAGCTGATGCCTGTAATGGAATTTCATCAGTGCCCTTTGTCCTTGTGTTTCTCATTTCTTTCATTCAGATGTGATTAATGAGCACCTTCAAAAATGAAGAATGCCCCACTTACTACCTAACAATAGGCATCCTGTAATAGGAAATTGCTCCCCGTTAAACAGACCCAGGTTTGAAATTTCACAACTGTTCTGAGGTTGAAACTATGAAACCAGAGAATGTGTGTGAAGGCACAAAAGGAAGGTGGTGGGATTCTTGTCTTGTGGGGTGAGCAACAAACCTGAGTCTGCATTTGCTTGTAATGTATAACAAGTGCTAAACGAGACTTATATAGTGTTAACCCTTTTCCACCAACAAGGAAATTGTGAGGTTGGGACTTGGCATGGTATTATATGATGATGGTGACATCTTTGTGCTGTGTACAGACACTGAATGATTTGACTGTAAATGGTAAAGTATTGTCTCAAAGCTGAATATATGACATCCTGTAAAGTTAATGATGATGTGGATGATCCCATGTGGATAACCTATAGTTTGCCATGGATGGTACCACATGCATATGCCAAAGACGGCACTTACCAAAAATAGTTTATGCCCAAGACTCAGCCATTCTTCAGTGTATAATGTCACTTGAATACTGTAGACTTGTATCTAAAAGCTTCTGCTGTAATCATAAAGACCCTGATGTTTATACAGAACATCCTTTCAACACACTCAGTACTGCCTCAGTATATAGTATATACAGTAACTGTGTCACAAACTAGGGTGAGAGTGAATGCAGCTGTGAGTAAAATTCTTTTAATAACAAATCCAAATAATTCAAAAATCATAGTCAATCAAGAGACAATCTAGAAAGGAGGCAAAACCAGATCAGAAAAAAAAAAAAAAAAAAAAAAAAAAAAAAAAAAAAAAAAAAAAAAAAAAAAAAAAAAAAAAAAAAAAAAAAAAAAAAAAAAAAAAAAAAAAAAAAACAGAATTAAGGTTGAAAACCAAGAAAACATAGAAAAATGACTGTATGGAGTTGCAAACCAAAAAGTGGCAAATCTTGCAAAGAAAATGGAAAATGCACCGGTAGATGTACACAAAGGGAATGCACAGAAAATGAGAGACAGGTGAGATCAGTAAGCACATGGAGAGAGGTGGCTTCTGGAGCAGCAGTGTTGGAACTGGACGTGACAAACTGTGATACAGTAATGATTTATAATCCCTGAAGAGGATGGATTCCCTTTTGAGTCTGGTTCCTCTCAAGGATTCTTCCTTGCCACTGTCGCCTCTGGCTTGCTCATTAGGAATCTAAATCGACATCCTGATTCCTGTAAAGCTGTTTTGTGACAATGCCCATTGTTTAATGCACTATATAAATAAAACCGAATTTTATTTAATTTAATTAATGCTGTGCATTTAAAAAAAAACTTCCACATCTGCTTATGTAAGTTTCTCAAACTGATGGAATGTTAGCCTGAACTAGCAGTGGCACCTTGACATTAGAAAAAGGGGATGTATGCAGTGTATGCAGGACACCATGAGGGAGAATGATGTGTGCAAGATCTGACCAAGGTGTGTGTCTGAGATAGTCTAATATATTTCTTGTGTGTGTGTGGCTCAGTGTGAGTGAGTTGCGAGTGCCTGATTTGCAGGTACACTGTTTCTCAGAGGGCTGCAGAGATTCTCATTAAGGCTAAGGAGGCATTTTGACAGTGGGACTGGAGCAATCAGCCTGCACTTGCTCTGTCCCTCTGTGTTTACTGGCACTGAAGTGTTTGAATGAGGCCTTCCAGCGAAAATTTCACAGGATGCTGTGATAGTCGTACCTTTTATTTAAAAAAAAAAAAAAAAAAAAAACAGAATATGAGAGAAGGAAAGAAATTACATTGGCAAATCTCTGGAACATATCCTAATTGAACCAATTTATATCTGAAATCCCACGACACATGAGTCTACTGTATAGTTTAGACTTGCACTATTTTGTTACACCTGCTGCATGAGTAGAACTGCATAACACACAACCTTTCAGAGCACTGCTTTTTATAGATATGTGTGTATTTGTGGAATGTTCTCCAAAGTTCTGGAAACAGTCCTCTCCTTCTTTTTCTTCTTCTTCTTCTTTCGGCTTTTCCCTTCAGGGGTCGCCACAGCGAATCATCACTCTCCACCTATCCCTATCTTCTGCATCTTCAACACTTGCATCCACTAGCTTCATATCCTCATTTATTACCTCCATGTACCTCCTCTTTGGCCTTCCTCTTTGCCTCCTGCCTGGCAGCTCCATGTCCAACATTCTCCTACCAATATACTCACTCTCCCTCCTCTGAACATGTCCAAACCATCTTAATCTGGCCTCCCTAACTTTGTCCCCCAAACATCCAACATGAGCTGTCCCTCTGATGTACTCATTCCTAATCCTGTCCAACCTTGTCACTCCCAAAGAGAACCTCAACATCTTCAGCTCTGCTACCTCTAGCTCTGACTCCTGTCTCTTCCTCAGTGCCACTGTCTCTAAACCATACAGCATGGCCGGTCTCACCACTGTCTTGTACACCTTCCCCTTGATTCTCGCTGATATTTTTCGATCACACAGAACTCCCGACACCTTTCTCCACCCATTCCAACTTGCCTGCACTCGCTTCTTTAACTCTTTCTCACACTCTCCATTACTCTGGACTGTTGACCCCAAGTACTTAAACTCCTGTACCTTCTTCACCTCTTCACCCTGTAATCTTACTGTTCCACTTCCCTCCCTTTCATTCACACACATGTACTCAGTCTTACTACGACTGACTTTCATTCCTCTTCTCTCCAGCGCAAACCTCCACCTCTCCAGGTTTTCCTTCACCTGCTCCCTGCTCTCACTACAGATCACAATGTCATCCGCAAACATCATTGTGCAAGGAGACTCCTGTCTGACCTCCTCTGACAACTGGTCCATCACCATAGCAAACAGGAAGGGGCTCAGAGTCGATCCCTGATGCAGTCCCACCTCCACTTTGAACTCCTCTGTCTGACCTACGGCACACCTCACCACTGTCCTGCTCCTCTCATACATGTCCTGCACCACTCTGACATAGTTCTCTGCTACTCCTGACTTCCTCATACAGTACCACAGCTCCTCTCTTGGCACCCTGTCATATGCTTTCTCCAGAGTCTACAAACACACAGTGCAACTCCCTCTGACCATCCCTATACTTCTCCATCAAAATTCTCAGAGCAAAAATTGCATCTGTTGTGCTCTTTCTGGGCATGAAGCCATACTGCTGCTCACATATTTCCACTACTTTCCTTAACCTAGCTTCCACTACTCTTTCCCTTCATTGTATGGCTCATCAACTTTATCCCCCTATAGTTGCTGCAACTCTGCACGTCACCTCTTAAAGATCGGCACTAATACACTACTTCTCCATTCCTCAGGCATCTTCTCACACTCTAAAACTCTGTTAAACAAACTAGTTAAAAATTCCACTGCTGCCTCTCCTAGACACTTCCAGACCTCCACCGGGATGTCATCAGGACCAACTGCCTTTCCACTTTTCATCCTCTTCAAAGCCTTCCTGACTTCATCCTTTCTAATCTTATCTACTTTCTGTTCCACATAGGTCACCTCTTCTACACTTTTTCCCCTCTCATTTTCCTCATTCATCAGCTCTTCAAAGTACTCCTTCCATCTCCTCTGTACACTCTCCTCACTTGTGAGCACCCTTCCATCTCTATCCTTAATAACTCTAACTTGCTGCACATCCTTCCTATCTCAATCCCTCTGCCTAGCTAACCTGTATAAGTCCTTCTGTCCTTCTCTAGTGTCTAACCTAGTGTACAACTTGTCATATGCGTCCTGCTTGGCCTTAGACACCTCCCTCTTCACTCTGCGCTGTAACTCCTTGTATTCCTGTCTACTCTCTTCAGTCCTGTCCATGTCTCACTTCTTCTTGGCTAACCTCTTCCTCTGGATACTATCCTGAACTTCCTCATTCCACCACCAAGTCTCCTTATCTTCTTTCCTCCTTCCAGATGACACACCCAGCACCTTTCTTCCTGTCACCATAATCACTTCTGCTGTAGTTTCCCAGTCATCTGGCAGCACTACCTGACCACCCAGAGCCTGCCTGAACTTCTGTCTAAAGTCCTCACAACATTCCTCCTTTTTCAGCTTCCACCACTTGGTTTTCTTCTCTCTCTCAATCTTTGACTTCTTCTTCTTACATACCATCAAAGTCATCCTACACACCACCATCCTATGCTGTCTGGCTACACCCTCTCCCACTACCACTTTACAGTCACTAATCTCTTTCAGACTGCCTCTTCTACATAGGATGTAGTCTACCTGTGTGCTCCTACCTCCACTCTTGTAAGTCACTCTATGCTCCTCCCTCTTCTGAAAATAAGTGTTAACCACAGCCATGTCCATCCTCTTAGCAAAGTCCACTACCATCTATCCTTCAAGGTTCCTTTCCTTAACTCCAAACATGCCCATCACCTCCTCATCACCTGTGTTCCCCTCACCAACATGTCCATTAAAATCTGCTCCTATCACCACTCTCTCATCCGTGGGATTATTCTCTATCACCTCATCTAATTCACTGCAGAATCTCTCTTTCTCCTCTAGCTCACAACCTACCTGTGGGGCATAACCACTAACAACATACATCACCACCCCTTTAATCTCTAACTTCAGACTCATCACCCTGTCTGACACTCTCTTCACCTCCAGAACATTCCTCCCAAACTCCTCTGGAAACAGTCCAGTGTGGTAATATTTTCTATAAAGCCCATATTCATAAATCATTGTGCTTCTAATGCTTTGTAATACTGTAATAATGCTTTGTAAGCATTTTTATAAACTCTACTGATGTCTCATAAAACTTCAACAAAATACTGAAATTAATTCTGTGATGAACATAAGTGTCACTATTCATTATAAAATGCCTTTTTTTCTGTATATGCAGGTTGCCAAAAAGTGAACAGGAATGTGTGCACATAACACTTCAATATTGTATCTTTGTCTTGCAGACAGGTGCTACAAAAATATCTTTGTAATTTTTGGACATTTTTCCTTATTGAACTTCTTTGTTAAATTAAATACTGTTTTTAAAATGTATCTGTATTTCTACATTACACTTTAGTATACTGGCCTAGCTGTATTATAAAATTGCTCTATCAAATATTGTATCTAAATCACTATATAATGACATCTAAATATAATCTTACATTTACATTTATGGCATTCAGCAGGTGCCCTTAGCAGAGCGACTGGTCTCCATTAAAAAACATCCTCATGCTATACACCAGGGGCAAACTTTGAGGTTTTTTTGTGTCTGTGTGTGTGTGCTACAAGCTTAAAGAAGAAGTTGGCTTTTAGTTGTATAGACAGCTAAGGGAGGTTTATTCCACCACGTGGGTGCCAGTACAGAGAAGAGTCATGATACATGTCGTCTATGTATCCTGAGGGACGATGGGTCAAGTGTGCTAGTGGCTCAAAAGGAGTTTGCTGCAGAGCAAAGTGTGATAATTGCCTTCAAGTAGGTAGGGGTTGGTCCATTTTTGACTCTGTAGGCAAGCAGAGTTTTAAATCTGATGCAGGCAGCTACAGGAACCCGGTGGAGGAAATGCAGAGAATATTAGTGAGTTATCCAGAAGTACAACAAGCTTGTGTGGTTCGTCAGACTTTGTGGTCCAAGAGTCGCACTGTTTAACATATGATGTTTTACCTGTTTTATGATAGATGTTATAACACATATTAAAAATATAATGCATGGCAGGATTAGTGTTACATCTGCTTTGATATGAAATGTTACTTGACACATATTTCCTTATAAAAGATTAGCACTATTATGACATTTCTTTGCTAAATCTATGGCAAAATCATGATGGGGGTTAACGTGCTCTGTTCTTGTCACTTTTAATTTAAAAAAAAATCATTGTAATTAATTCCTTTTCTTATTTCTGTTTAGCAGCAATGACAGGGTGGTGTGATGTGACCTGAACAAAAGATCTCAGTGTTTTATTTCTCTTATACTACAGCAATTTGCCAACGATTACAACTTTTACTTACTAAAGAATGACACACTATATTTTGTATCTGTATCTTCACACCATATTGTTTACATCTAATGTGGAATGTCCACAAAACAAGTTACTTCCTGTTATCTTTTATGGTATACAAGCTATTAACTGTTTTTCCATCAGCAATTTATTTTTCCCCCTCTCTTTTTAAGACAAAAGGCAGTTTGTCATGTTACTGTGAAACAATGAAGTACAATGTCCTCTCTCCTGTAGACTTTCCTGTGGCAGAAAACTTAAAAGAACAGTTTTACCTCTGACCGCTACAAATTGCTGGCATTGGAGGCTCCTTCTATAAATGTTAAATTAATGTCTCCTCACTGTCACAGGAACACCAGGCTCTGTCACCAACAGTCAGTGCCCTCTCTCCCCAGAGTTCTAATCAGCACCACCTGTCTCCAATCACCACATTCATCAGGACTCCATATAAGCACACAACTCACATGCACTCTTTGTCTGGCTTCAACTAGGTATAGACCTCTTCTCTGTGAGTACTGGTGTTCATTGGACGCTCCTCTACGTTTCCCTATGTTTTCTCCAGCGTTTCTCCTCCAAGGCATGTGAGGTGTGTGCTCCTTTCCCTCAGCCCTTTACCTAGTATCTCTATCTGTGTTACCCACCAGCCTGCAGTACTTATCTTTGTTTTTACCCCATCTTTGCATACCCATTGTTTGGCAATTCCTTTAATAAATTTGTGTTGGGTTCTCACCTTTGTCTCTGAGTCTGGTATATCCTGACAGAAGGCCAGAACTAGACAACGTCATGAACCCAACCACAGCAGATCCAGTTGCAGTGCTGGTGGATAATCTCCGCCAAGTTCTCGCCACTTCCGGATCCACACCAGTCACGCCCCTCAGCTCTTCCTCGTCACCAACCGTCATCACCAGTCCCATGGTCAATCCAGCGCCCTATTCTGGCCTGGCGGAGGACTACAGCGGCTTTCTACTCCAGTGTTCCCTGGTGATTGAAATGCAGCCACACCGGTTCCCCACTGAATGATCTAAAATAGCATTCGTCCTGTCTCTACTCACTGGCAGAGCACTGCAATGGGCAGATACCCTGTGGCATCAAGTGGGACCAGCAATGCAATCCTTCCAGAGCTTCACAGATCACTTCCGGGAGGTGATAGGACGTCCTGAAGGTGACTCGTCTGTAAGTGAACAATTATACCACCTCAAACAAGGAAATAATTCTGTGTCTGACTATGCGTTGCAGTTCTGCACCCTAGCTGCTGCCAGCGGGTGGAATGAACGAGCCCTCATAACCACCTACAGACAGGGACTCGACCCCTTCCTTCATCTACACCTATTCGCGTTTGATGACTTGGGGCTCGAGCGCTTCATACAACTATCCATCCGAGTGGCTCGCCGCTTAGCCAGATGGACATCATGCTGTCTCCCCAGGTCCCCAGGTCCCTCCTCCCTTCCTCAACTGCCTCTCTTCCAGATCCAGGAGTGGAACCCATGCACGTTGACTCCACGTGCCAATTTCATATCCAGAGAACTCTGCTGTCAACTCCAGCTCAGGAAAAGCCCAAACCCGGCAAGCTATTAAGCACACTCCATAACGGGAACTCCCCTCAGTCAGAGAGCCATCAGACACCGGGTCGGGCCAATACAATTACATGTGGGCTGTTTGCACTCCGAATCCATTGAACTCTTCTGGAAAAAGTCTCTGGAGAAAAGTTTTCTCCTCCAAGGCATGTGAGGTGTGTGCTCCTTTCCCTCAGCCCTTTACCTAGTATCTCTATCTGTGTTACCCACCAGCCTGCAGTACTTATCTTTGTGTCTTCCCCATCTTTGCATACTGTTACGTCCCCAGTTAGTCTAGGGGATGAGTGGGGAATAACACTTCTGTGACGATTACTAATAATAGGTGTGTGTGTGTAATCAGTGACCAAGGACAAGTATTGCATGTACCAAAGTGATTTAATTATCTATATACAGGTGACGAAAATACGCGTGTGCAGTAGTGATATTTACAAAGTATTTACAATAACACGTAACAAAAATCAAGGGGAAAAGGGACGCGAGCGGCACCAAAGCAAAGAAAAGAACAAAACAAAACAAGTCTAACTATTTTCACAGCCCTCTAACCTAACTATAACAAAAGATAGAAAGAAAAAGTCTTCAGCGTCCAAGACGCCCTAACTACCCTACTCTATCTTACCAAAAACCAAAAGTACAGAGGGTGGTGCCCGCTCCTAACCTAATGTGTCTAAACAGAAAAACCGGAAATCCTACGTGTGGCGCTATGTATGTCACGTGACGTACTTACCTGTCCGCTTTTCCCCCCAAACACTAACAACGTTTAACATAACAGACAGATGACTAAACACAACGGGAAATCACGGACCAAACGATATACAAGAACAACACCACATACAATAAAGCAGCGTAATGGCAATACAGACACAGAAAACAGAGGAACAGAGTTTAACATAAACCGGGAACAGAATCTTCTGAATGGATAGTGGCGGGTTTTAAATAGGCGGGGTCAGAAACGATTGGTCGTCACGGCCGGTGGCATCAGCGGGGATAATCAAGATGGACAGGTCCATTAACCAATGAGGATAGCTGCTGCAGAGAGAAAGAGATGAGAGAGAGGTGGGCGAGAGAAAAAAAAGGGAGAGAACAAAACACAAAACACACGAACACCCCAGGACGTAACACCCTACCCCTTAAGAACAAACACCTGTTTGTTTAAAAAGCAGCACACAGCTGAACTAATTACAGCCACTAGCTCAGGAGAGCGCATCTGCCACAATATTCTCTGCACCTGACTTGTGCTTGATTTCTAAATTGTAACTTTGAACAATTAAAGACCAGCGCATTAAGCGCTGATTCTGATTATACATGCGGGACAAAAAAATTAATGGGTTATGATCGGTGAACACAGTGACAGGCAGAGGTGAGGACCCAACATAAACTTCAAAATGTTGTAAAGCAAGTAACAATGATAATGCCTCTTTTTCAATTGTTGAATAATTGACCTGATGTTTATTGAACTTGCGGGAGAAATAGCAGACAGGATGATCAATGCCCTGCTCATCCTCCTGGAGGAGAACGGCGCCTGCACCAACAGTACTAGCATCGACTTCCAGCCTAAAAGGTAATGCGAAATTTGGTGCAGCAAGGACAGGTGCATTACATAGCAAACACTTAACAGTTTCAAAGGCGTATTGGCATTCTTTTGACCAGGTGAAGGGTTTCGTTGGACCTTAGTCCAGACTGGTGAGGGGGTGAACAACGGTGGAGAAATTTTTGCAGAAACTGCGGTAATACCCAGCCATGCCCAGGAACCTGCGCAGCTCACGCTGCGTGGTCGGAGCGGGGAACTGGGCAATGGCTGTAACTTTCGCCTCGATAGGGCGCACATGACCATGCCCAACCTCCTTACAGAGGTATGTAACAGTAGCCCGTCCAAACTCACACTTGGCTAAATGAAGGGTTAAGGAAGCTTCGGCAAGGCGTTCAAAAACAGTTTTCAAACTGGACATGTGTTCGGACCATTCTGACGAGTAAATCACCACATCGTCCAGGTAAGCATTACAATTAGGAACCCCTGCCAACACCAAATTAACAAGCCTCTGAAACGTTGCAGGTGCATTCTGCAGACCAAAAGCCATGACATTGTACTGTAGGAAGCTATCAGGAGTTACAAATGCGGAGATATCAGATGCACGTGGGGTAAGAGGAACTTGCCAGTATCCTTTTAACAAATCTAATTTGCTCACAAAGTGAGCAGAACCTAAATTATCTATGCAGTCCTCCATACGAGGCAACGGGTAACAGTCAGGTACTGTTACCGCATTTACTTTACGATAATCAGTACAAAATCTAAATGTTCCATCAGGTTTGGGTACTAACAAGCATGGTGAACACCAGGGACTGCAACTAGGCTTAGCAAGACCATTTTCCAGTAAGTAATCCACCTCTTTCTTCATTACAGACCTTTTTGTCATATTAATTTGGTAAGGATGTTGTTTAATGGAAGTTGCATTACCAACATTAATATCATGCTGTAAGACTGTAGTTTGTGTAGGGATGTCAGCAAAGAGTGAGGGGAAAATCATGGATTAACTGTACAATTTCGTTTTTTTGTGTCTCTGTTAAGTGACTGAGATGTGACGGCAAATCTCTCAGTATCTCAGAGTTATGCAACCGGGCACACTGCTGAGGAGTGTTTCGCAGCACAATGCCATCCTCATCTGCCCCATCCACAACCGCGGAGGGTTCTGTAGTACAAACTACTGCCATCAAAGAAACAACAGGCTCTTTCACCTTTTCCGTAGCCGAGACCTGCGCATTTCTATCATGATAAGCTTTTATCATGTTAATATGGCATATACGAGACTGGCGCTTCCTGTCAGGAGTACTTATAGCATAACTGGTCTCACTGATTTTCCTTATCATTTCATAAGGCCCAGCAAAACGTGCCGACAGAGCTGAACCAGAGATAGGTAATAAAACCAGAACTTTGTCACCAGGTTTAAATGAGCGAGAAACTGCTTTCTCGTCAAAAAGGCGCTTCATGCCTTTCTGTGCAGCAGCCAGAGACTCCTTAGCGAGAGAACAGGCGGTATGTAGTCGTTCTCGGAACTTGCACACGTAATCTAAGATATTAATTTTACGATCTGTCTCATTTGACATCATGGTCTCTTTTAGAACCTTTAATGGCCCTCTAACCGTGTGACCAAACACGAGCTCCGCGGGACTAAAACCGAGACTTTCCTGCACCGTCTCTCGGGCAGCAAATAAAACTAGGGGAAGTCCCTCGTCCCAGTCTTTGTTCGTGTCACAACAGTATTTCCGGAGCATAGATTTAAGTGTCTGGTGAAACCTTTCCAACGCGCCCTGACTTTCTGGGTGATATGCGCTGGCAACTCGGTGAGTAATATCAAGGCTTTTCAGAACCTGTGTAAAGATTTTGGATAGAAAATTGGTACCCTGATCAGTCTGTACAATTTTCAGTAAACCAAAAGTAGAAAAGAATTTTATTAGTGCTCTAACGATGACAGGTGCAGTAATCTTGCGTAGGGGAACTGCCTCAGGAAATCGGGTAGCAACACACATCATTGTAAGAAGAAATTGGTTTCCCAACTTTGTTTTAGGCAGTGGGCCCACACAGTCCACAATAATGTGCTCAAAGGGCTCACCAATAACAGGAATGGGAGAGAGAGGAGCAGGCAGAATCACCTGATTTGGCTGTCCCACATACTGACAGGTATGACAGGAACGACAAAAGTGAACTACATCCTTCTTTAGTCCAGGCCAAAAGAAATGTCTAAGTATTCTGTTATATGTTTTAGTGATGCCTAAATGACCAGACAACTCGTGATCGTGAGCTAACTTCAAGACATGTTGACGGTAAGGAGTAGGAACAACAATTTGACACACAGCATCCCACTCTTTGTCCGTAGCAGTATTGGGGATCCATTTACGCAACAATAAACCGTTATCAACAACATAAGTAACATTTGTCTCTTATCAACAGTGGCGAAGCACTTTGTAAGAGTTTGATCCTCTTTCTGTGAAGCGATAATTTGTTCTCGGGTCACAGGCCAGTTCAGTGTTTCCATAACTGAATCCGCGCACACTAACTTTTTACCACCCTGCTTCTTAGGGCAAACAGTTTCTAGAGGCACATCACGCGTCAGAACCGGGGCAATAAACGAACCGGCCAAGGTGACTGCATCCCCCATTTTGCATGACTGTGCGTGCGTAACCACGCACGCCGGGAAAGCACTAGGGTAGGTTTCCGACAGCTCATCAGCCTCACAAG
>CM040993.1:5720305-5755591 GCA_022985145.1 Pangasius djambal | reverse complement strand
TTTTTTTTTTTTTTTTTTTTACTATTTCCATTATATTATTGTTTATTATGTTTATTTGACAGATGAATATGAATAATATTTTGGTTAATTGTGTGACAGTACTGAGAGTTTGGGAGAAGATAATATAAGACATCTGCTGCAGGTAATATAAAAAGCCATATGGGAAACTGTAATGCAAATAATAAGTATTTTTGATTGGCATATTTGAATAAGACTCATGAATAACATTACAACTCTAGCCAATTAAAGCAAATGAGATTTTAAAAATGCCCACCTTTGCAAAGTCATTATGAGTTTTAAAGCAGAATTTTAAAGTTCTTTACATACAAGCGTGATGGTGGGCAAGCGTGAGAAAATGTTAGTGATATGCTTTTGTTCTCTAATGGTTCAGAACTCAGCAGAGTTCAAGCAGGGACTCCGGCAGGACTAGCTATGAACGTGTAACTAAAAGGGAGAGCTAGAATGTAATGCAAGCTTGAGGGCATATTGGGACATAAAGTAGCTCGCAACTGTCAACAAACCTAAGTGAGCGTGTGAGACGAGGGGAGTGACAACATCAAAACAGCCCAGTTTACTAGAACTCTCTATGCCCATGAATCCCCCAGATCTGAATCTTTACGTAAGAGAAGAGCTGTTAATAAAAGGCTTGACTAAATAAATATGTTTTCAACCTAGACTTAAAGATTGAGGCTGTGTCTGAGCCTCAAAAACTAATTGCAAGGCTGTTCCTAACTGGGAGGCTTTATAAGAAAAAGCTCTGCCACCTACTGTAGTCTTCATTATTCTAGGTACTAATAAAGAGTCTGAACCTCTGAACCTGAAACAGTAGTGGCTGATAAAAAGTAGACCAAAAATTCCTGTGGGGTGAGACCATTCACTGATTTATAGGTCATTAGTAGTATTTAATAATCAATGCAAAATTGTACTGGGAGCCAATATAGCATGGATAAGATATGAGTGATATCAAATCTTTGAGTTCTAGTACCTGTGTTGTATTGTAAGTGTAAATTAGCGAAGGTGATGTCCGGTGCAGCAGTATGCTCTGGCCCCATCCCAATATGGCATGGCAATATAGCTTACAGCAGATTATGGTTGCTGAACTGCTGAATGTCAAAGTGGTGCTAGGAAAACAATGTGGGCTTTATAGATAATTGGAGCAGTTTTGAGGGCAAGGCTGGCCTGTTAGAGCGGGACAGTGTCCATCCCACTCTGGAAGGTACTCTCATTTCTTGCAACATAGCACAAAGTCTCAGAACAGGCCTAGTTAATCGGTGACAACCCAGAGCTAAGGCCAGGTAGGAGACAAGCAAACTAAACTGACCGTCTGCTAGCTGAGTCGCCACTCAGGTTTCACTATATTGAGACTGCGCCTCTTCCCCAAACAAAACAAAAATGTAGAAAATCTCAGGTTTTTTTGTAGCAACCTAATTAACATAAAATTAAATCATACTGAATGCACAGCCAGCACCTGTGATCAGAAACTGGGAGTGTTAAATATTAGATCTCTTATCATGAATTTTTTAAAGAAAAATTTGAATATCAGGCAAACAAATTCAGACTATAAATTTAAAACCTTACAATTTGATAACTAACTCTGTAGATAATAACATAACCATAACAGATCAGAGATTAGAATGTTTTACTCCACTTTCACTCCACTAGACTGAACTAATTTCACTAATTTCCTCATCAAAATCATCAATTTGTATACAAGATCCCTTACCTACATGTTTCTTCAAACAGATTCAATTTCCAGAAGCAACTGAACCTCTTTTAAAAATAATCAGTTCTTTTCTTAGCATTGGCTATGTACCTAAATCTTTTAAACTAGCAGTTATCAAACCCCTGATTAAAAAACCTGACCTTGACCCCTGTCAGCTGTCCAAATTTAGGCCAATATCAAACCTCCCCTTTATCTTCCTTTATGATCCTAGAAAAGATTGTAGCACAGCAGTTATGCTCATACTTACATAGGAATAACATTCATGAAATGTATCAGTCAGGATTTAGGCCTCATCATAGCACAGAGACAGCACTGGTTAAAGTGGTAAATGACCTACTTCTGGCCTCTGATCAGGGTTGTGTCTCCTTGCTTGACTTTAGTGCAGATTTTTGATACCACTGATCATACTATTCTCCTTGATAGACTAGAATATGTTGTTGGTGTTAAGGTAACAGCTCTCTAATGGCTCAGGTCTTATTTGACTGATCATTATTGTAACTGATTAACTGATCATAGTTCGTAGATATAAATGGTGACTTCTCTATGCATACTAAGGTAAAGTTTGGTGTTCTGTAAGGTTCTGTGTTAGGCCCCCTGCTTTTTTCTTTATAAATGTTACCTCTGGGTAAAATTATTCATAAACATGGTAGTAGCTTCCACTGTTATGCTGATGACACACAGTTGTATGTTTCAGCAAAGCCAGATGAGAGACACCAGCTTAATTAGTTGACGAATGTGTAAAGGACATTAAACACTGGATGCTTATTAACTTCCATCTACTTAATTCTGACAAGACAGAAGTACTTGGACTAGGACCATATGTAGCTAGAAGTAAGCTTTCTGATTGTATAGTATCTCTGGATGGCATTTCTGTTTCATTGTGTGAGCAGTAATAGACCTTGGTGTGATTATTGACTCCAGTCTTCCATTTGCAGCTCATGTAGATGATATTACTAGGATAGCCTTCTTTCATCTCAGAAATATTGCTAAGTTAAGATATATAATGTCACTACAAATGCAGAAAAACTAATTCATGCTTTTTTACCTCTAGGTTGGATTATTGTAAAGTCTTACTGTCTGGATGTTCCAGTAGGTGCATAAACAAGCTCGTTAGTCCAGAATGCAGCTTACTAGAACCAGAAGATATAACCACATCACCCTATCCACCCTGCATTGACTCACAATCAAATTTTGCATTGATTATAAAATACTACTAATGACCTATAAAGCACTGAATGGTCTCACATCACAGTACACGAATGAACTTTTGGTCTTTTATGACCCACCACCACTACTTTGATCAAAAGGTGCAGGCTACTTTTTGGTACCTCAAATAGTAAAGGCTACAGCAGAGGGCAGAGCTTTCTCTTACAAAGCTCCATCAGTGAACAATCCATAACATCAACAAAATAGACTTTATGTGCAAACTATAATGAACTTTTGTGGTTGCACAATTGCACTTTTTGACCATATAGTATACAGCTATAGAAGGGAATTATTTATAATCTCACTATTCGGTGTCACCCAGATGAGGATGGGTTCCCTTCTGAGTCTGGTTCCTCTCATGGTTTCTTCCTCATATCGTCTGACGGAGTTTTTCCTTGCCACCATTGCCTCTGGCTTGCCCATTAGGTATAAATTCATAAATTTAAAATCTATCCTGAATTTATATATTTCTGAAAAGCTGCTTTGTGACATCATGTATTGCTGTAAGCACTATACAATTAAAATTGAATTGAACTGAATTTAGAGATTACTTCATGTGTGCCGCATATGTGCCTTTTATAACATAACAAATTTATTTTAATAAGCTAAGCTGCAGAATGTAACTTTTGTACATTTATGGATTTAGAGACATCTCAGTTATGTTAATGAAAGCAACTCACAAAAACACATTTTTAAGTCTATGCTGGCCAGATTAATCTAGATAGTTGTGAGTAGTACAACAGTTGTGAATGTCAGTACACATTCAACATAAAAAGAAGGGGCTCAGACACAACACAGATATATTTTCCACAATAAAACATTTATTAAACACAAAAACGCTGAAATAAAAACCAAGAAGACTATTGCAACTAAGGTAGCTGAAAATGGCTGAACACAAAATAGATTAAACATACAAAACTAGAAATAACATTAAGTACATAGATCAAACAACTAGTGGAAAAAACAGGGAAATATCTTGTGACTAGGCAAGAACATGAACATGGTAGTGGCAGAGGGAAAGCACATAGGGAAGTGAATGGATCTTTAAAAGAGACCTTGATGAGCTTAATGAGCTGGGAATAAGCTGCAGGTGTTAATACTCAAGCAAATTGAAATGCTGGGAGCATACTGCTGAGGACAGGACTGTAACAATGGCATGTTGGAGTTCATTCTTAAAAAAAGTATTCAATTATACAAGAGAGATTCAGAGTTGGCAAATTAAGTTCAAAATGTATGTCAATATTTATGCAAGGAAAGTTCTCTTGTTCTTAACACATTAACAAAGGGGTTAATTAAGGTCTTGTATTGCTATATAACTGGAATCTGTTATGTGAAAATGTCTAATAATTGCATTAGTTGTGTTAATATTAATATGTTAATATTAGCTGTGATAATGTCTATTAAATGTTTTATTACAACATTTTTAAACAAACTGTTGAGACATTAATAATGGCAACATTAAAGGAGCTGCAGGAATATCTGACAAGTACTGATTACTCTCTGCATGTGACAACAATCTCTCATATTCTTCACATGTCTGGGCTACGGGTTAGGGTAGCCCTTTCTCACAAAAAAAACAAAACATCCAAGCTCAACTAAATCACCCCAAACTAATGTGGAAAAATTTGTTATGGTCTGATGAGACCAATTCCAAAAGTTATAATAATTTCATAATTTCAAAAGGTATGTTTGGTGCAAAATAAGCAAAGAACACCAAACCCAAGGCGAAGCATTGTGGTGGCAGCATCATGCTTTAGGGCTGCTTTTCTTCAGCCAGAACTGGGGCTTTTATCAAGGTGGAGGGAATCATGAATAGCCACAAATACCAGACAATTTTAGTGCAAAACCTTCAAGTGTCTGAAGATGCTGAAGATGCCCCTTTTAGCATGACAATGACCCAAAGCATACATCCAAATCAACAAAGGAATGGATTAACCAAAAGAAGATCAATGTTTTTGAATGACCTAGCCAGAGCCCAAACCTGAATCCAACTGAAAATCTGTGGGGTGACCAGAAGCAGGCTGTGCACAAGACATGCCCTTACAATTTGATGGATCTAGAATGAATGTTTTTGCAAGAAAGAGGGAGAAAATATTACCAAGTCAAGATGTGCCACGCTGATAGACTCTTAACCAAAAAGACTGAGTAGTGTAATAAAATAAAAAGGTGCTTCAACAGCATATTAGTTTAGGGGTGTGCACACTTATGCAACCAGGTTACTGTTGTAAGTTTTTTATTTTTCCTATTTTTTCCCTAAAATGTTTGATTGTTTTTCATTTAATTTTTATATGTTGTAATTTCACATTGAGGGTGGAAAAAGTTCTGACATTATTTATCTTGGTTTCATTTTTTTTTTACATCACAAAAACCTGCAGTTTTAACAGGAGGTTGTAGACTTTTTATATCCACTGTAGCTACAGTAAAAATAATGAAGTCTGAATACTAATGTAGGCAATTTCAGTATCAAATCCCTACTATATACACACATCTCAACTCTGAACATGGCCCTAGAACTATACTTAAATTTTTTGAGGACTGGACAAATAATCACTAGATTATTTGACTGCATGACCATTTAAATTATGTTCAAGAAATTGTATTTTTTGCTATCTGCCCTCACGTTTCCACTAAGAAAACTCACAGAACTTGACTTAAAAACCCAGGCATGGGAAGACAGATTAATTGAATTGCATGTGTAGGTTGCTATAACCTCTGCTCCTTGACTTTTACTGTAATTAAAGAGAAGCTGCTGAGTATCCCTACTAACAGCATCGGAGCAACACTAATCAGTAGATATTCACAGAAGGGAAAGGAGCAAAAAAGATTTGGCAAAAAAAAAAGTGAAAGCATGTCAAACTCCAAATTTAGATTTGCCGAAACCGGGTAAATGAGCAGATTTTTCATTTAAAAAGTATAAATTGTAGAAACATGTCAAAAAGTATTAAGATTTGTTTTATAAATCATGTAGTGTTTGGTGTTAAAAAAAGATTTATAAGAAAATGGCAAACTTTTCATAATGAGAAAGCATTACATTTTAATCTGTGTGTGTGTGTGTGTGTGTGTGTGTGTGTGTGTGTGTGTGTGTGTGGATTTTTTGTGTGGATGTGTAACAATTTTCCAATTTGATTCATCTTCTCCAGATTCAATGATGTGGAATTTATTTCTGATTCACCAATTCTGATCTGCAAATCCACAAACAAATCCAATACCACAAATAGAAAACACGTTTCCCTCTGCAAACATGGTAACGGATAAAAAAACAACAAAAAGATAGAAACAAAAACTTCAGAATTATCTGCTTCAATATGAATGGTAATATAATATTAGTAGCTTATAAATCTCTGGTTCTACTTTGGTTTAAATCTGTATAATCTGTGTATAAGGGATATAAGTACCCCCAACTATACATGGTACAGTGTTGATTATTGACAATTCAATTCTCAGTCTCTTCCTGTTCAGCTATTCTATTCAAACTGAACTCACAGGATGTTATGTGAAATGATCTGGACTCTGTGTGTGTGTGTGTGTGTGTGTGTGTGTGTGTGTGTGTGTGTGTAAATGCCTAATAGCCCTGAGCTGCCATTTTATCACCATATGGACAGAGGCCGAGACGGTTACTATGTAAATATGCACACTTTGCACAGTTTTAGTGCAGGTATGTGTATGTGTGTGTGAACAAAACAAGCAAACACTAACCAGGTCATGTGTGCTCTGCAAAGGCTGTGGTCCCCTTACTGTTCTCTTTTGCTCTCTCACTCTTTTCTTTCCCCCTCTCTCACCCTGGCTTTGAAGTCGCCTGAGGCTGGAACACACATCTCGTCCACTGGTCTGCCATTTCACTTATTTATGTATTGTGTGGATTGAAGCGAGACTCTTCTGATGCCTTTTGACCTCAAAGGCATACTGCACTTTGTACTGAGTAGAGGTGCTTAAAATGTCCTAAATCTCTGACACTTCTCTTCCATCAAAGAGAAAAACTCACACCTCCCTCTATCTCTCTCCCTTTCAGCTCTTCTCTCTCTATTTCCCTCCCTCTTTTTCTTTACATCTCTTCCATTCCCATAAGGCCTTTGATAAAGATAGCTTGTGTTAGGTTGGAGCTATTATTCAGGCTAAACCTTCAGCATGAATTATTAAGTAAAGCAGACCTGCTACTAAAAACATAGGACTGAAGAAGTCTTTCCTTTTGGTGTCTTCAATACTCTGGACCTAGTTCATTTTGTGGATAATGACAGTTGCTTCTATGTAGTCAGTGAACTGCCACTCATTGTTAGCATACAGATCATTATTTTCCCATTACTGCACTGAGAGTTCATGAAGAATAATTTCAATTTCCGCTTTAAATCGTTTGCCAAATATAGTTCTAGTGATTTAACCATTAGTCATGACCCTATTAACTACCAAACCAATGTAAGATATTGGCCAATACATTTTTATCAGAGTGCAAGTACTACTCACCTTAGAGTGAACAGAAAACTACTTGGCACAGGCAAAGCTTGTACAGATGAATGTGCACAACAGAGAGTGGCAGAGTGCATGTACCAAGCTGCTTGGTCTAAACATCATCTTAGTTGCAAACATCTAGACCCGGCAATAACCGACAAGTACAAGAAGAAGCCTAGAATTACTCTCTAGATCAGTGGTCTTCAATCTTACTCACAAAGGACCAGTGTGGCTGCAGGCTTTTATTGTAGCCAAATAGGAGGCACACTTGGTTGGAGACCAAAGAAGTGGAATCAGGTGTAGCTCCTGTTTGGTTGGCTTGAAAACCTGCTTATGACCTCCTTATGGCTCAATGGCCATTCATCCTTTTTGCCTCTTATCATTGGAGTGCGAGGATGCTACTTTTAAAGCCACTTCCGGGAGGTTCTTCCACCATTTTCTAGGCAGTGTCTGGGGAAGTGTTCAGTTCATGGCTGCAGCCCCTGCAAGCTCATAGGTGCCTAGGACAGGCTCTAAACTCTAAAGCTGTGGCAGTCACGCTAATGATGGCAGCAGCCCAAGTAAAGTTAAATGGTGCAATGCAACCCACAAGGTTTGCTATATCATAGGTGAAGGACTTTACTGTATACACAGCTTTTGGGTATACACTGTATACACAGCTTTCTGCTGAACAGGTCTGTTTTGGCTTGCTGTTAATAATTGTGCTATGACATAGGTGGAACTAAGCTCAGATGTGCATTGCTCAAGTTCTAAGTGCAGAAGAACATATGACTCCCTGGTGAGGACACTGGCAGTACATTAAATATTTTGTTGGTAGCGTTTTTGCAGTCCCTCCAATCTGCAGTTGCTGACCACTGATGTTGATTGACACCTCACACCCACTGGTGGGACACCTGAGCCAGGATATGGGGTGACTCTATGCTAACTTGAAATGCATTTAAAAAGTAGACTCCACTAAACAAAATAAGAGGTTGTATCCAACTTACTTTCATGTTCAGACAATGGTTGTCATCCACTTCTGTATCTTAGAGGATTGAACAAGTTCCTGAAGAGCTTCCCAATAAGCCATCCACAATACATCCATCATTCTCATGACCATCTGAGCACAGGGTTACTGCGGCACGTGTCCCCCAGATGCAAGAACAGAATGCATTAATCAAGTGGAATTAAGGGTGGCCCATCGTGCCCTGAAGCTCTTGTGATGGTCAGCCAAACCAACCCTCAGAACAGCACAAGGTCAAATGGTTTTTGCTGCTTTGCAATCTCTTGCATGACTGGCCTCACTGAGAGCAGCTCATTTGCTGAGGCTGTTCAATGGTGCTGTGGAAACAATGACAAAATGGCACATACATACAAGGTAGTGCCATCTGCGCTCAGATATGGTAGCCCAGATCTGAGAAAGGTTTGTCAAGGTACAAGTGGACCTCTTTCCGAGTGCCGTATCAGCACACTGGTTGTGATCATCCACTGGAACAAGATGTCTTGGCCCATGAAAGCCCTTGTTATATTTTCTTTCTTTTATCCTTTACTGCTTTACTGCTGATTCCTGTGCTGTACAGGATTCAGTAACTAGACTACAGAGTCCTGCTTGTGGCCCCAAGATGTCTGGCAAGACATTGATTTCCACTACTGCTTTCACTAATTGTAGGAAAACCCTGGTGGCTTCCTTCCCAAGCAGATCTGTTGTTCCAGTGAGGGTGAGTCTGTGTAGCAAATCATACATACAAACCAGAGTAACTAGCAAGGTTCCTTGTCATGGCTCAGCTAGAGTTCTATGGTATGATACCATGGTATTTATTGCATGACTACACGACTTTGTTGGAAGATCTCAGCATGCATGTGCACACTCACAAGGAGGTATATAGGTGTTAAACACTGCTCCTGGTGATTATACAATGTAGAACCACAGTTACATTCATTATTAGGGCTTTCCATTCTTTTCTCAGTACTGGGAAATGTGTCAAAAAACTTGTCTGTGGTAATGATACATGTATACACTGATACAGTAAATAGAGAAAAATGCTGAGCATACCTTTAACATTAGAATATAAAGACACATTCTGATTAAAATATAAAAAAGTAGAATAGAATGCTTTGGTGCATGTAATACCCCTCATATAGAGTGAAAACAGGTGTACACACTTGCTTAACAAAATGAGCCAGAAGCCATTGCCTTAAAGCTTACATGATTTTATGAAAGTGATTGTCACATTCAGTAATTAAATATACATACACATCTATATTACTTAGGGAGATGTGAGCTTATTCTAGGATTTCACACTTCTCCTTGTAAGGCTGGGTGATTTTATGTTATAATTTGCTTTTCTGTGATATCACAGGTATTGTGTTATCATTTTCAAACTTTTTTTAAAATAAGAATTACTCTAATTGAAAGCAGATAATTAAAAATTTAACTTTTTTTTCTTCCTTATTCATCTTAAGTAAGTGCTTTATTCTGATCAAGGTTGCAGTGGATCCAGAGCATATCCTGGAAATACTAGGCACGAGGTAGGAATAGACCCTGGATGGGATGCCAGTGCACCGTGCGCATACACATTCACAACTAGGGGCAATTTAATGTTGCCAGTCCACTTACTGCATGTTTTTGGTAAGAGGAAGAAAAAAAAAAACAGAGGAAACTCCCCCTATGAACACAAGAAGAACATATGAAATGCTACACCTAAACTCAGGATTGAACCAGGGACCTTGGAATTGTGAGGCAGCAACCACCATGTTACCCCCCTTCTTTTCAGTTTTAAGTAATATATTTTTGTAAAAATTAAATAAATAAAGTAAAAAGTAGGTTGTTAGCAAACCTAAATATCATGATGCATATTGTGTATCTCCTTTTGCACTTCCTTATTTAATGTGATATTCAACACTTGACCATTATTTCTATTTATATGCCACTCAAAATGATATAATTCATACAAAGTAACATCTTAGTACATACTTAAATATTAAACAATGCATTTGGTATTATGGTATGCCTTAAACCATATGTCTGGTTTTCATATTTTCATTGTGCTGAGAACTACTGTGAAGAAGAGAAAAGAGAGTTAATAAGAAAGGTGGGCTTGGCTGATATAAGAAATATGGCTACCTAGAGAGCACTGGTCTTTCTGAAAAAGTATATCCCTTTTACCATTTCACCAAATGATAACCACCTGTGACATCCATAAAGGACACTTCATGACAAAAAATGGAAATGAAGTTCATCCTTCAAAATAAAAATTAAAGTTGCACTGGCGCAGTTCAAAAGCGGCTCTCAATAAGTCCTAAGCGATATTTGTGGAGGTTTTGTGACTGACTGACTTTATGCCTGAAGGAGAAAGTATAACACATTTGTGTCTGGATTTCCTTTCACTTTCCCAATGTTTGATCTATTTTGACTTGTACTTCCACTCCTCTGTGAGTGTCAAGTGATGAAGGAGCCAAATAATTTTACTGCGGGGTTTGTTGAAAAAGAGGCCTCCAAATGAAGAGATGAGTCAGAAAGAGAACAGCTGAGTAGGGTAGGTACTGCCCTGTCTTGTGTGTATGTGTGGTTTGCAGCTTGGTTTGCTTGGCAAGAGTGTTTAGTAGGGTTAAGGAGTCAGACTGTGCTTGGTAGATCACTGCGGTGTCAGCGTTAACACGCATGCTGTTGCCTTTTTTTTCCCCCACAGTGCCGCCTGCGAGTGACTGTCACTCTCTCTTTGTGCTGATCAAAGCTTCCAGCACTCCCCTCTCTCCCTCTGCCACCTCCCCAAACACTGCTGTACTTTTATCACGAGAGCAGCTTTCAGGCAGTAAGAAATGTGTGTGTGTTTATAAGGAGTCTGAAAGAGAGAAAGGGGTTATCACATCCCCAATGATAACCCCCAGAAGCAAAGGCTCAGGCACCAGTGCAAATGAATTCATGTGAAATCGCCTGACAGGGCTCACTTTTAACTTGTAATAGGGAGATCAAACGTCTGCTCATCTTTTCTCGCACACTCCCTCCGTCTTCAGATAGCACATAAATTAAGATTAATGCCTGACTTTTTAATTAACCCACTCCGAATTTCCACATTTCTGTGGCGAACTCACCCATTCCCAACTAATGTACCTACATAAGCCTGAAAAATTATTGGATGAATAATTTTCTCACTCACTCTTCGTTCTTTCTCTTGCCTGCATGGGCGAGTAACTGAGTATTCTAGATATCTGCTTATGGATAAAGTTTAATGACAGTTAAAAATGCTTGTTGATAGTAATGATAATGATATGGTCACACCAGCGTTGGCATTTATCAAGAGCCTAGTGGCTACAGAACCTTGTAACAGGCTTGTTTGGATCATCCTCTGTTGGTATCTGCCTCTATAGCCTCTTTAATTTTGAGGTGTTCCACAGACTGGGAGCATGGATGGCTGTCGCAGATATCCTCTCTCACCTGGGGGGGAGTCAGCTGTAGGTTGGATGGCTCCCCAGCCTGAATGGAGCGGTGGGGATATGTGGCAGTGGGGGCATGGTTGAGTGACAGCTGTGAATAGGAGGAGTCACAGAGAATGAAAGCAGAAATGAAACCTTGTGTGAGAGCCTCTTAGATATCTTCGATCCTCTTAGGTAAATTCAGTTCCAAGGAGGTGTTATGCCCTCACATGGCTCTACAGTACAATCCAGGACAATGAGGGGGGATTGGCTTTGCTTTTACTAAATACATCTTTTAAGTCAGCATAATACTTTGAAACATCTATCTGTTTGAGGGATCACTTGTGGTCCATAGACAGTTCTTTGTGAATTGCGGTGGCCATATTTCTGTGCACTGTGCACAAGGCAGCATATCTCTGTGACACTCTCTACAAAAATAAACATTTATTTAAACTTCTAAAACTCGTATGTTGCATCTGTTTTTCTGTCATTCTTAAATGATTGTTCTTCAATGTTATTAAAAGAAATTTTCTCAGAAAATCATATGGGCATTATAATGAAATACTCCTTAAATGATCCCATTAGGTAGAAGATAGAAAGGTCAAAAACAAAATTCAAGTGAGAAGCAAATTAAAAACATTTAAAAGAAAAAAAAAAGAAAAGAAAGAAAGAAATTTACAATAAACTGGCTGAATCAGTGTGGACACATTTTTATAATAGGGCATCTAAGTGTGCTCAGAATTAACCAATCACATTTAAACTTATGTGATTCTGATTAATCCCAAATGAAGATCAGCTGTTTCTGTAGGATTTTCTTGACATCTTCTTGATTTCATGTGACTGCTTAAGCCATGGTCTGCAAAGATCTTACAAAGCATTTACGTGATATCAATGTTGAAGGGTTTTGATCAGGAGAGGGGTACAAAAGAATTTCCAAACAGGATGTTCTCACAAATGGACAAGATGAAATCTTATCAGGGAGGCTGTCAAGAGATCTAGAGCAACATTAAAGGAGCTGCAGGAATATCTGGGAAGTACTGCTTACTCCCTGCAAGTGACAACAATCTCATTTCACATGTCTGGACTATGGGGTATTGCATCTAGGTAGAAGCCCTTTCTCACATAAAACATCCAATCCCACCTAAATTTTGCCAAACCATGTGGCAAAATGTGTTAAACATCTGATCAATGCAGAACTTTTTTGGCATAATTCAAAGAGATATATTTGGTGCAAAAACAAGACAGCTTATAAACCAAAGAACACTATACCCACAGTGAAACATGGTTATGGCACTATTATGCTATGGAGCTGCTTCTCCTCAGCTGGGACTGGGGTTCTGATCAAGATAGAGGGCGCACCAAATACCAATCTATTTTGGCAAAAAATGCAGCCTCTGTTAGACAACTGAAGATGAAGAAAAATTTCACCTTCTAGCATGACCCAAAGCACAAATCCAAGTCAACAAAAGAAACGGCTTCAGAAGAAGAAGATCAAAGTTTTGGAAAGATCCAGTCAGAACCAAAATCTAAGTCCTATCGAAAATCCTACCCATTTTCTGTAATAATAACTTATACTCTTCTGGGAGGGCTTTCCACTAGATACTGGAGCACAGCTGTGGGGATTTGTGCTTATTCAGCCACAGAAATATTAGCGAAGTCAGGCACTGATGTCAGTGAGATTGAGCTCAGGGCTCTGTGCAGGCCATTTGAGTTCCTTCACTCTAGCCTTGGCAAACCATGTCTTCATGAACCTCACTTTGTGCACAGGGGCATTGTCATGCTGGAACAGGTATTTTGTGGCAGTAGTTTGGGGAAGGCCCACATACTGTAGGTGTGATGGTCAGGTGTCCACATAACTTTGGCCATATAGATAGATAGATAGATAGATAGATAGATAGATATGCCTGTGTGGCTTTAGGTTATCCATGAATTCCAAGTGTATCTTAAAGAGTTTGGTTCCCTTGCTGTGCTAAAATGTGCTAAAAAATCCTGTAATAATTCACTCCATGCGAGAGCAGCAGAACAGACCCCTTTTACTCTAATGGATTAAATAGGCTCATTGCACCATCTTGATAACAATGTGGCAAGGCATTTTGAACAGATAATGGAGACTTCTATCACAACAGAAATTAAATAGCATCAACTCCTCATTTGCCTTATTGACAGCCAGCCTGCCATGCTGACGCATCTTTCTAATACACGAATGAACACGCACGCAAGCACACAGACACACAGACACACACACACACACACATACACACACACTTGCTTAAAAGACAATCTATCTCTCACCTATTGGCTTTTTTTTTTTTTTTTTTTAAGTTGATTAAATTTTTCCTGCTTGAAAAATGCTTTTGATTTAAAGCACAGCCTGGCACATATTTCTATCTGGAAGTTTTTTATCAATTAAATACTCACATAATCTAAACAAATGTGGTTTCCTTCACTCCTGTATTATTTGTTTCAAATCTCTTATATTACAATTTATCCCCAAACTCTTTTATTGTACTGCAATGTCACTGAATAGAACACAAAGCCGCTGAAATCTTTAGTCATGGTCACCACCAAGGGTCAAAACGCATCACGACTGAGATAAAGTCTGTAAAGTAATTACAGATAATATATATCTGTGTATAATTTACTTTATACACGAGCTGGTCCCAATAAACATAGGGATAGATAATATTATGTAACACACAAAATGACCTTCAAATATTATTTTAACATTTGCAGATGCAGCTGCAGTTAAAGGAATCTTGAAAGTTCCCCCACTTCCCATGTCCTATCATATGTTATCAAATATTACACACAAAACATTTTGAAAACAGTGTGTGTAGTATGTGTTTGCCTGATGACATAGTGTTTGTGGAGATTTCCTAAGCCCTGGACAAAAATGCACAGACCTCAATCCCATAGAAAACTTGTGGGAATATTTGGAACAGCAGGTGAAAAACCAAGCAAACTCTAGCTAAACTGAGTCAGTGGAAGATGGCTAAAATCGACAGGACTGGTTTCAAGACACTGCTGGAATCATTATCTGACAGGATATATAAAAACAATTTTGTAATTATTTTTGTATAAAATTCACATGATTATTTAACATGAGATTTGTAGCAAACAAATTCATTTTTGCAATAGCTATTCAAAATAAATCTACGTCCTACAGCAAAATATATTGTCACACTAGGTGTTGTTCATGTAGAAAAAGCACATTTTTGTAGTTTAAAAAAATTAACCCAGCATGCTGGGTTAAACCAAACCAGGCTGGGTGGGTCCTTATTGTACCCAGGACTGAGTGTTCTTAGGGGTAGTAGTTTGGAACCCATGCTGATAGGAAAATACTCTGTTGCAGGGTTCTACATAAAACCTTTGCAGGATTCCCCCAGAAGGACAAAGGACCCATAATGCGTTCTAGATTTGACCTTATTTCTAAGAGTACACTATTATGTATGCTATGTATGTATCTGCAGGAATTACGTGATGCAATCCTGTCAACATGGACCCAAATATCGAAGAAATGTTTCCAACATCTTGTGGAATCCATGCCATGAAGAATTGAGGCTGTTTGAGAGCAAAGGAAGGCCCTACCCAGTTTTAGTATAGTGTTCTTAATAAAGTGTGGTGAGTGTAGATAGACAATATTGTAATAGATATTCTATCAGCTTTAATGTTTACTTTCGCATTTCTAAGCCAGAGGATCAGTTTGGTAGAATGTAGTTGAGAAACTGCCTGGCAAGGAAAAAAGATTAAGCCCTGATTGTTTATAATAAACCATTTATGTCTTATGTGTCCATCTGTATGCCTGACAGCCCCACTCTGAGAGTAGCAGATGAATTACATTAATCAAATTTAATGAAAGCACACTCTAATTATAAGTTGAGTGTACATGAGAGAGAGAGAGAGAGAGAGAGAGAGAGGGAGAGAGAGAGAGAGAGAAATAGAGTGTGACCCTTCATATGAGTGCACTAACATTTCTGTGTGTGTGTGTATACATATATGTGTGTCTATTGTCAATGTACGTGTCTGCAGCTGTTGTCTCATTGCTATGCAGTTGGCATTGGTCTCGCAAAAATAGGAAGCAATTACACTGTGAACCTGCAGTTAAAGTTTGAGTGGCAGCTGATGTTTAATGCATGTGTGAGAACACCGGAAGGTACATGCTCTCTGCCTCACGAGCTGCCTCCCTGAGGCTCGGCTACAGGGCTAGTGCCTGGACCAGGACACATATCTAGAATAAACAGTAGAGCTCTCAGCTCTGTCTCAGACATGGGCCTGTAATAAACATGTTAAACATTACTTATAGTGCAGTGGTTACCAAAGCCAGAATATTAAGATCCAGTAGAAATGTTCTTTGCATCATTTATTCATTCAGTCTGAGCAACTGCTGTCCCATTTCAAGCATTTATGGTGCACAAGTATGAGAAAAGTCTCCAACGGTTTTTCATGTATGCTCATGAGGCTCTTAGACTCAGGTAAATATAATCTCAAAGAGTGAATATACAGAATATACATACCTAAATATTGAAATATAGAGTTGTTCCCATGATGAACCTGTTAAGGGAATCAATAACCACTACCAGATTTGAAATCCCTGTCAGTTTTGGAGGGAGAGACAACAGGGATGCTTCGCAGCATAGAAGCCAGCAGGTGTTATACATGTATTAGCATTGAAGGAGGAATGTCATGGCTTTTGCACTCTGTGATACATGTTGCTGTCATACGATAGGGCAGAGGCCTGCTACACAGGGATTTGTCTAGAAACTGCAGTAGACAATAGGAGAAAATAGGAAAAACATTTAAACAAATAAAAAAGTAAAGCAATACACCAGTATTTATTACAGAGTCTTAAAACTGAAAAATAAATAGCAATGTCAGATTTCACCACTATGCTCCTCGCAGATATTGAGAAATACTCTGCCTATGTAGTAAATTTATATGGTGATACTGATTGGGTCATATACACAAGGTAATCAGAGAATGTTTGATGTTTACATTTGATCTCATGTCCTCAGACAGAGTTTTTCAGGAAGAATTCTGAAGGAAGTGTAGCTGAGAAGCACTGTGGGATACCGAAATCCAGGAACTGCTGATGCTCATCAGGAGGCTGATGATGATTGACAGGCATTATTATTATTTCAATTTGAGACATACGCTTCCATATTCTCCCTCTGACAGGCCATCATAACAGTGATGGACTATCTCTGGCCTTAAATGCAGGATACTCTGCTGAAACCATGGTTACCAGATGAGTGAGTGATTTGAGGTGCGGAATAAATGGGCCTCTCCCAAAACTCATGAAGCGTGGAAAGAAAGGAGGAGGTGCCGCAGGATGGCAGCAATGTAGGCAGCAATGTACTTTTACCCCTTTTTAAAAGCTTTTCAAACTTTTTTCCTTGGTCTCACTGTCACAATAATGGAGAATATTGTCATTGATTTTTAGGATTTCAAGGATTTTGGAAACTCTTCCATTTTATGGAGTGAGACTAATCCATCTCAACGTGGATTTAGGCAGCTCAAGTCATTTTCCTAAGTAAGAAAAGCTCATTTTAGGAGTTTATGTTCACCTTGTGTGGGAATGTATGGCAGTATTGTAGGTAATGGGATGATAATTAGTGTTTGATACAATAATTAAACATGATCCATTCCCAGCAGTGCTGCATTACACAAGCTTGGTCTAATTATGAGATTGAGAGCCCGGGGCTGCTACTGCTTATTGAGACCTAAACGTCCCTGTTTGGGTGTGAAAATGGAGATTAGTTATTACTGAAGTTCTCTGCCAAACCTTTTCATCGCAACACATTTATTTTGTAACAATTAGTAGAGTAAGGATGAGTGGCCTGTAAAACAAGAACTACAGATTTGTGCAAGGATTCGTGCCTGCATTAGCTAATTTGGTAGAATTCCATGCAGAGAATTTGTTGTGATGATGACCATGTGATGTGTTAACACAGTCAGGAGGGAGAGTAGCGCAGCTCCAGCTTCTAGCTAAGGATTTTAAAGATGAAAGATGCAAAAACAGGACTTCATATTTTATTCAGTGACTCCTTGGGTTGAACGTATGTTCTTAAAGATACCACATGCTGAAAGAAAATCCATGTGAGGAATCTAGTTAAAATGAACAAACCAGAGTATCAAAACTGTTGCAAAGTTCAAAACTATTTCTGATGAAACAGGATCTATCAGTAAGACTGCTGTTTATACTTTTCCTATTCCTCATGCTTTCCTACATTGAGAATGTAGCTAAGATTTGTGTGTCTGGAATTACATTATGCATTATATTGTTATTAATACACCATGCTTAGGCTAAAATTATACCTAGAAGATGAGGTGAAGTTAGTATAGAAGCCTGTATATGGAATGTGGGTTGTCAGGAGCAGAATGAACATTTGCAGTCAGAGTATCTGCATGTGTGTGTGTGTGTGTGTGTGTGTGTGATTCTACTCGCAGAGAAAAGAAAGGAAGATAAACACAGCCAGTCACCTTTAAATCATGGACTGTTAATGGATCCTTAGATGTGAGATGGGCTGGAATGTGTGTGAGAGAGAGAAAGACAATGAAACCATTTGCAAAGCTTGATGCATAGCAAAGGCACTTACAGAGGCACTTGCAGAACCAATGAATGACTGGAATGCAACTGGAGCCAAACACACACACACACACACACACATTTGTAAAAGGGATGGACTTGAACCAAATCAAAACAAACAGGTGGTCATTATGTTGTGACATCCACTACATTTGTCATATTCTCTTTCTGTCAAAGCTTGGTGGTCATTCTCCACCATCTTCGCCTGTCTGTATCCGCTTCTGTTGATAACAGTTGTAAAGTATTTCAGTTATATCTGTGAATTAAAGCATGATTCAGAAAATAACCTTTTGAGAGATTAGACACTCTGTCCTCTAAATGTGTACAAAATTCTGATCCCATACAGAGCCTCCTTTCAGCCCTTTATAAAGCCAACCTGCTGCTTCAAAAGCATATGTGTGGTCTTCTAAAAAAAAACACACACCCACACTCTCACACACTCTCTTGTACTATTTTCTTTGTAGGGGTATTTCCTATACATCAGCATAATACAAAACACCCCAAATGTAATTGTATCAAAATTATCTATGATGTGCTGCTGAAAAAAATTAAAAAAAAAAAAACCAACAAAAAACCCAATAATAATAATAAAATAAAAATACATTTTTTTGTATATTCTAAAGTCGATTAAAGCACTTTATTTGCACAGCTGATGAAGGACGTTCGTCTGACCTATGTCTATGTAAACTTTGTATACTACACTTAAATATTAATACATCCACTATCTGTGCTGATGTACATGTACTGCAGTGACCTACTGGAGTCTAACAATTAAACAAACAAAGAAAGAAAGAAATAAACAAAAAGTATGTTTTACACAAAGCATTGTAAATCAAAAATTACAAAACTGAAATATCACATTTACACAAGTATTTTGACTTTTACTCAGTGCTAGTTGAAACATAGCAGAGACTACAGCCTTAAATTTAATAAAAAGAAAGAAACAAAAGAAAAAGAAAACTTAAGGTTGTAATTCCCTCGATTCTGCCTCCCAGTCACTGTTGCTGTAAAACATCCCCACATCATGATCCTACTATGCTTCACCATACAAGATGGAATTGACCAGGTGTTGAGCAGTGCCTTAGATGTGGGGCTTTATATAAAAAGTTAATATATACAGTGTACATACACTATTGTTTAATATACAATATACACAGTGTATACATTACTGAACAAAAGTCTTAGCATATGTAAAAATAAAATGCTGGTAATGAAATTAAATATTAGTAGTAGTTGAATAGATAAGTAGATGAACAGTAGTAAACAGCACTAAACTAAACAGAGTCAATACAATATGACAACCCTTTGTCTGTAATGCATCAGTAGTCCAAGGTACATTTTGTGGAGTTTTATGAGAAAATTGGATGGTATGTTTTTCTAAGCATCTTGGAGAACCTGACACAGTTTTTTTGGAGACTTTGACTGTCACACTTGCTTCTATTTTAGCAGGTAATCCCTGACAGCCATTTTTTGGTCTGAAAAGTGTTACTTTCTTTAGTGACATACAAAAAATATCTGTAAAATTTATTTTTGGTTGGAAAAATAATGTTTGGAAATCTCTTTTTTTTTTCTTTTTTTTACTGAGCCAAAAATGCAGAAACCATAAAACAACCATCTAAGACAAAATTAGTATTTAAATAATTAGGGTGGCTAAGATTTTTTTCACAGTACTGTAAATACAGTTAGTACATTTATTTTCTGATTACATGTTCTAGCATAAAGGCCAAACTTTTCTTTTCATCTCTTGTATTTTTCCCCCTCTTCTTCTTATTATGGCCTGTCAAACTACTGGGACTTTTCACATTGTTGTTGGAAAGAGTTGCCGTGGTAACCCCTAACAGAAGAAGAACCAGGTGTGGGAGATCCTGGGAGATTTCTCAGAATGGCTCCTGCTTTTATTGGCTTCAGACACTGATGTGAACTGAGTTCCAGATCATTATTGTACCAGACCTTGTCAGCTTTGCCTTCCTTATTTCACATTATTACTCTGGTCTCTTCTGTGGTCATATGCCCTCCCTACTCTTTTTTTGTTGTTGTTGTTGTTCTCTTCCCCCTCAATCTCTGTTTATTGTTTTCCCCCAATAAAATATTCACACGCAAACACCAAAACAACAATTCCTTCCATGGTGGGAAAATATAGACCAGACAACACAACACAGAAATAACACTGATAAGACAATGTGTAAATAGAAGTACATCTCATTTACTGTGCACTGTTCGAACTTTTCTAAAACACTCCTTAGACAGTAAATATGCTGTAGCCCACTTAACATTCTAGTGCCATGCGGAATTCTAAATAGTATGATGTAGAATACATAAAATGACACAGTGCTGAATCATATGTAATATATAGAATAAAAATAGTACAAAATAAATATAGAAGATAGGTAATGTATATTCATGCTACTTTAAGAAATGGAGCCCACATTTGATTAAACCTTTTAGTTGAACCTGTAATTGCAAGACTCATTTTCTCAAGTTTCATATGACTGAGAACATGAAAATTGTGGAAGGAGGTCTTGAAGCTTTGCATTTTAACAGAATTAGACATCTGGCCAACAGAGTGACAAATGCAATTATGTCAAACTCTGAAGATGATATTGATAGTATGGGAGGGGTAACATTGAACAAAGCCACCACACGATATGGTTCAATTAATTTCCTAGATACTGTATCTCTGACAACATTAGAAAGTGTTCTGTCCACATGGACAGGACCAAAAATGTGTGTCCATGTGTATAGCCAATGCTTGCTGACATCTGTCACAAACTCTGCATATCAGAATTCAGAATTGTAATTCAGGATTTTCCTCTCCATGGTCATTCTGCCAGAGAACCCCCACAGAGTCTAGGGAAATTAGGCCTAGTGCACACAACATGATTTTAGCCCCGATTTCCCTCTCACTGACTAATTTTGGGGCTCTGCGTCTACTTGTCACAGGCTGCATGGGCCCATGGCAACTGCTTATGCACTGTGTATGGTTCAGTGACATGATTTTCTCAGTCTGAAAGCAATCACAGGGGGTCCGATATTTTCAAGGATGTGTGATATTCTTGGTGATGAATTGTGCAGCGTGAACCTCTTTGCAACTGGAAGCAAGAACAGCACTGTGAAACAGCCAACCAAGTCCAAGAGGAAATCAAATCGCTAACAAATTACTGGAAAGCAAAATCCAGTAGATCCCTAAATCCAGTTTATCTACCATTCAGTTGTGTGGGAGGGCACAGGAATACTGCTTCTTTGTGTAGCATCATCTGTGATTGCTTGTGTACTTTGCACACCCCTACTTTCACCAATCAACTGATCACAAGTAATTAAAGTCATGTAGCCTGAGTGTCATGTAGTGCCAGGGAGTCTCGGGTTTTGAAAATCTTGTACTATGTGCTCGTCTCTAATCATAGAGAATACATTTGAGCATAAATGGTTGATTCTTGCTGTCTTCTTTGCCTGTTGGTCTCTGAAGGACACCATTCCTTCATTCCCTCAAGTCAGTGTGAGTGTACCGGGCGCATAATGGTGAAGGCTGAGCTTTTGTGTGTACCTTAAGCCTGACATATTAATTAAGTCTTACTGAAATGATGAATAGAGCTGCTCCCACTCCTCATCCTTCTCTTATTATTTAATAACTACCTGAGTTCATATTTCTTAGATACTTGACATGCCTTCTGAGCTACATGAAGGACAGCTGCTATACTATGTGGATGCTATAGTGTAGAAAAGGGTTAGTGGTCGAAAATTTTTGTATCTTTTCAGCATTAATTTTGTCTTCACAAACTAAATCCATGAATGACTAAAGTCTTCATAATTCAAGTTATTAAGTAAGTTATTAGCACTTTTATATAGTCCAGTATGGTGGTACACTATATGTCCGGAGGTTTGTGAACACCTGACTATCACACCCATATGTGGGTCTTCCCCAAACTGTTTCCAAAACATTGAAAACATACAATTGTATAGGATATCTTTGTATGCTGATACTCCAAAATCTAATGGAAAGCCTTCCTTATAACAGCAAACAGGGACTGAATCTAGAATGGGATGTTCAAAAAGCACAAAGCGTATCTGAATGCAGCTCTGCGGACAAACACCTGAGGTTAGGTGGAAAAACTTCTGTTTGATTGGGCAAAGCAAATGCATGGGTGGAGATTAGTTCCTTTTTCAAAAAAACAATGTGAAATTAACCTAACATTAGCTAGATAACACACACCAAAATGACTGAAAACTCCGGATTATGTTACAGCATCATCCCTTCTGTGACATTTTAACTAAGAAAAATTCTATTTCACCTAATATTAGTTATCTTACCAAAGTTTAGCATTAATAATAATAAATTTAAATTCTAAATATTAAAAGACTTTTTAAAAAAGGTACGTTTTTAGACCCCTTTTAAAACTATCAGTCATTTGTGGAGCCCTCAGATATTCAGGGAGGGCATTCCACAAGCGAGGAGCAGCGGCGCAAAAGGCTCGATCCCCAATGGTGCGGGTCTTAGTCCTAGGGGGAGGAGACGCATTGCTAGCTAACTGTAGCTAGTTCACTAGTGAGGGTTCTTTTGTGGGCCAGACATCCATCAACAAAAGTTTCAATGTCTGCTGGAAAAGTCTGTTTTGATTTGAGGTGATCTGAATCCAAACACCATAGGTTACTCTCTCCCATACGATGAGATGATAAACCATTAAGCAAATGTTCCAAATCATAGTCACAAAGAAAGATTCCCAGGTCTGGTATCATCTTTATATTCAGGCCAAGAAATCATACTTTGAGAATGGAAGTAGAATAAAAAGAACCATATCAATCAAAAGGATGCCTAATGCTTTGCAGATGCATACACTATAAAAAGTTTTTGATGCTTTTTGATGTGCTTTTCACATGTTCTCTGTTACTACTGCCATTGGAACAGACTTTCACTTTTTACCAAGTTTGTAGAGGTTCTTTTTTTTATTATTACTTACAACTACATGATCTAAAAATGATGATTATAGAGGTTCAGCTCATTAATGGGCCTTCGTTCATTCAATCATTCAGTCATTTAGTCATTCATTCATCTTCACATACAACTTGTTCCAGGTTAGAGTAATGGTAGAACTCTGGGTACAAGTCAGGAACACACTTTGGTTGGGATGCCACTCCATTGCAGGGCATCATGTAAACACACAATTATACATTCATTCACACGTAGGGACAATTTAGCATAGCCACTACACATTCTGCCATTTTTTGGGAGATGGGACGAAATATGAGAACCTAGAGGAAACACATGCAGGCACCAGGAGAACAAGTAAAACTCCACATGGACAGTAACCCTAGCTCAGGGCCAAACCGGGGACCCTGGAGCTGTGAGATGGAAATGTTACCCACTGCATGTCTGTGCCATAAAGGGAAGCCCTAAAGAAAGGCAAGACATGGAACTAGGCCTTGGCTGGAAATGTTGGTTATGCAGTTTATATGTTTCAGGATTGGGATAGAGAAACTTTTAAATGCCTCTAAATTTTTTTTTATAGTAACCCTAGAGGTAGATTTGTGGACCAGGCTGCAATCTTCTAGTGAACCATTTCTTAATGTTAAAGCAGCCAAGGAGGTCTTAAAACAATGGGATCATTTGGAGAATTGATGACAAATAAGGAGGTTGTTTATGTATCATGAGGCCCTACATGGAGCTAAAAGGATTATATCTACTCCTGGACCTCACTAAGCCAGAAGGGCATCCACCCCGAGCACTACTGTAAAGTGTTTGTGGAAATATTTACAGCATGAAGTGCTTTTTCTTTCACATGTACTGTCTTTTTAACTTTTACAAGAGTGGGTAGAAAAGGGGGAAAGGGAGGCAAGCGAGTATGAAAACGGAGAATGAGTTCCATAAAGACAAATCAAATGGCTGGCCCCAAGTCCAGGTAAAGGGTTATAGTCATGTTGTTTAGTTCACTGTTCTCTTTGAATGGGGTCTCTGAAGCATTTTTCCTCAGGGGTTTTTATTGTTTGTTTTCTTTTGGGAGAGATTGGGTTGTCAGGCGCTTGATGGGTGCTTGGTAGGAACATAATGTAATGCCACAGAGCGGAGGAGAGAAATGCCGCAGACTAACCTGACAGGTAATCTGGGGAAACAAACTCAATATTTCTCCCTCATACAGTTTGTCTGAGTCCTACACCGCACCCCATCCCACAGCGCTCAACTGGTCAATATTTCTTATTTGGGGGCAGTTTGCTTCAGTGGGTATTAGGGCTCAGGTTTAACTGTGCCACTGGGCTGCAGAGGCTTCTGTTTTCATATCTGCTATTAGTATATATCACCTGTGGGAAATAGCTACTAAACACACACTAGCTTCATAGGACCCTTGCCAACTGCTCATGCCAGACATGCATCATTTGGCTTTGTCAGTCATCATAAAAGCCTAAATCACTGACACTGGGTGTGAACAATTCTTTACAGATGGGTCCACAGGTCCACTAGTAAAATTCCACTATTTCCTTTACAAACATTCACTGGCATACGTTTTTATGCAAAGTGACTTACGCTTGATAGTATTTCATTCTTATTTCTATTATTAGTAACATACTAATGAATACAGGAATCCATAAACACACTATTACAGTATATTGCCTCAAATGAAATTTCCTGTTTTCAGACTTGTTTACTTGTCCACAAATCTCAAACATATGTACAAAATATACATGTTTATAAGGGAAGTAAAAGGTACTGATATGCATGTTCTCCTATGCAGGTAAAAGGGAAAACTGATTAAGCCTCTTTATAATGGTTCTTCCAAGAATATTTTTTGTTATTATACTTCCCTTGCCAAAGAAAAATAAACACAAACAGGCTAGGAGGGGGTGTATGTGGTAAATTATTGCTGTGCTCGATGGAAATGCATTAGATTCAAGTGCTGAGGGGAGCAGGGATGATGGCAATAAAGCACATTTTGAGTATTTTTCATTTCCAGGGGAGAGACTGTCTCCCTAGGGGTAGGAGCGCACACACACACACACATACACACATATACACACACACACGCACACATACACACACACATTGTGGTTATAGGACCAAGGCACTCTTTTATGCCTGCTTATTATTAGATAAGCCGGTATGCAGCAAGGGTACATGAGCAATGCAGCAAAGGTACATGAGCCAAAATTCATAAAAAATTACCTGAAGTTGTCATACCCCTTTGGCCAGTGTATATGATAATTGATGAGTCTATGCGAAAAGGAACTCCTTCTAAACATAAGACAAGCAAAAAAGGCAAGGAATAAGGGACAAAAAAGAGAAACCTTAATGAACCACCTTGCCATTTTAAAAAAAAGAAACTCTCATAAACCACTGCATGCCCTCAAATACACCCAAAGCAGCTTATAGCAAGCATCAGTCCAGTCATTCAACATGTAATTTAGTAACATCTCATTCCTCACTATCAACAGCACATAATGCACGTCCAATACGCCATGCATTCTGAAAATTTTCTTAGAATTTCTCTGAGTCATGCCCAACATGTTAACATTGCATCTAGACTGCTAAGGCAAGTAGACGAGTAGGCCTGATAGTTGTGCCAAAATATTAAATTGTACACCTAAGAGAAGTCCAAATATAAGTACAACCATGCCTCACTCCTTAACAAAGTGTGTTATGTGTTTATTTGCTGGTAAGGTGGTTGTTAGTGTTGTGTGTATGTTGAGGTGCAGGATGGGAACAAAAGAGAGTTAATTTGTTTGTCTCACTGAACACTTTTACATGGCAGTCTGTATTAATCCTAACTGAATTTTAAAGGAGTGGTTTGAAGTGTTTAGAGCGCTCTGCTGCCTGCAAAGTGAATTGCAATGAAATGTAATGAAAACCTTGACATGGTTCTTATTTCACCAAACAGGCCCCATCTCATGCCCCCATTGAAACAACATATGCCTTATGAGTTGTGTTTTAGGGAAACGCCAAAGAGCAGCAGAGCTGAGGAGCTCTGTTCTGCCAAAGGGAAGAGCTAATTTCTGGGCCAGAAAAATGTAAACAGAGGCCTGAGATGAAGAAATGGCTATATTACTAATCACAGTTCTTAGCATTATTTTTGAAATCATAAATCATTGTAGGTTTAGAAACACTATCCAAAATATCCTAATTACACCTAAAACGTCTATATCTCAAACACTCTTTCATCCACAAAACTAGATTTTACTAGAATATACAGTGGAGTCACAGTTTATATACAAATCCACACAAATGCACACAGACATAATTGTACTCTTTCACTTTCTTTTACTCTCTTCCACATGCTCTCCCACTCCCCATCTCCTTCCCTTCTTCCATCTCTCTTAGAAACGATTTTGTTAAGAATTGAAAACAGCTGTAATAATGAGTAAACCTCTGCTTTTTATATAACCTGCTATATAACCCACCAAAGGCAGCACTTTCTGTGCACACAAGCAGCCCCAATTCTTTCTCCTTTGAATTATGAAAACATGTTTATGAGTCCAACCTTTTATCTTTATTCTGTCCATTTTGTGCCATTAAAAAGAAGCATAACCATCCACTTCCTGCAGGTTCCTTTCATGTGCACAGGGATAAAGATATGGATTTAAAAGAGCAAGAGAAGTTTAGAGGAAAAAAATGTAAAACAATGTTTGGCACTGGTTTGCTGTGACAGCAGACAAGGACTAGCAGCACTTTCGTCATGTCTTACAGATACAGCAATCCTTCTGCAGCCTCTCATTCATCCTGTATACTGAGTGGCCTCAGACATGAAAAATAGGAGTGGCTGTATACTTCTGTTCATATACTAATGAGCTTTAGTCTCCGTTTTGCCTCAGTGCTTCACATGATTGTGTTAAGGCTGAGATGGATAACAAGATCGTAATGCCGTTGACATTCTCAGTGTCTCTAAAGGCTGCAGACGCCAGGTTGTCTTCCTCTTTTACATCAGGTTTCCATAAGACCACTTTAGGATAAACCTGGACAGGACAATTATTTATGAGAAATGGTCATTACACAACATATTTTAAGACATATTTTAAATGCAGCTCCAGTAATAGAATGATTGGATCTGCCTTTTATGCTTTAAAGTTATTTTATCATTTGTTGAAGAAGATTAGTCACTTTCTAACTGGTTTAAATGTTTTTCCTTGATTTTAAGGTCCTAAATTAAGCCCTTTTTTCTGTATGGATTGATGTTCTCATTTGTTTGAACAAACTAAATGCTTTAGTTAGCTAACATTGTATATTTCTTGCCTGAATGGTTCTTGTGCACTGTTAGAAAGGAGCCTGCTAATAGTTGGACCATTTTTTTCTATTATTTCATGACAGCCTGTGCTAATGGGACCAGGGCAGCCTAGCAGTACAGGCTAATGAAACAGACTGCACATATTCATAAACCCAATTCAATCACACAAAGACTGGCAGCGTATGTTATGTTTCTACCTATTACAGCACTACAGAATATGGTAATGAAAAACTGATTAAATGTCTGAGGCAGCAGTGGTTAAATGAATAACTGTGAGTCAGGTAGCGTGAAGGCTTATCTGGTTGTGACCGCTATACAGCAGATGCTCATGACACACAGTTCATGGGAGGAAATACACAGACTGTCTTATCTGTCTTTTTTCTGCTAACTGTTTATACACACACAGTAGGATATTGACAGGCTGCACACACATTTGAAAGTATATGCAGAATTTAGGATGTCATCTTTCATTTATTTATGTTCATTGCACAAAGTCAGATGTCAACCATTGCCATGCTGGAGTGTCTGATGGCTAAATGCAAGCCGCAAGGCGAAAACATACACACTGACGAGAAACACTTTAGAACCAGCAGACGCTTGTCTTTCTGATTACATAGTAAAGGGTTACCCTAAAGTCCCTATATATAGGGGAATTAACACTTTTTAGTAAAATGTAACTTTATTTACAAAACATCCTCTACACAATTGCCATTTCTTTGCAAACACACACAGAGTTGTTTCTCCCACTCATGATGAACTTGTATTAACACATCTGGTGTTATTCATGTAAAATTGCATTTCCAACGCAACCTTGCTACAGCTTGCTGATCCAGCCCTGAGGATGATTTCAATACATTCTTCTTTTGTCAAAGGCATTTTTAAAGGCTATCTGAAAAAAAAAACAAGAAGCATAAACCTGGACAGGAGATACTAGGCAAAACATGCAGACTAAGTGCGAGACTGTGGTACACACAGCAATACATGAACACAATAACAACTAAAGCTTGATAATAAGACATAGAAAAAGAGGAACTTATATAGTGGTGCTAATTATGGTGAAATTACACACAGGTGAGGGCGATTGAGACATGTGACGTGCTGGGGCTGATGAGAAATGTAGTTCTGACCCTCTTATATATATATATATATATATATATATATATATATATATATATATATATATATATATATATATATATATATATATATAAACGTATTTGGACAAATTAACATAACTGTAAATATAAACATAATTTTAATACTTGGATGAAAATCCTTTGCAGTCAATAACTGCCTGAAGTTGGGAGCCCATGATCTCAAAACTCAAATTCTGAGTTTGCTCCCTGGAGATGCTTTGCCAGGCCTTCACTGCAGCCACCTTCAGTTGCTGCTTGTTTGTGGGTCTTTCTGCCTTCAGTCTTGTCTTCAGTAAGTGAAAAGCATACTCTATTGGGTTGAGATCAGGCGACTGACTTGGCCATTGAAGAATATTCCATTTCTTTGCCTTCAAAAAGTCTTGAGTTGCTTTTGCAGTATGTTTAGGGTCATTATCCACCTGCACTGTGAAGCGGCGTCCTATCAGTTTTGTAGCATTTGGCTGAATGTGAGCAGAGAGTATAGCCCTATACGCCTCAGAATTCATCTTGCTACATCTGTCAGCAGTCACATCATCAGTAAACACCAATGAGCCCGTTCCATTGGCAGCCATACATGCCCATGCCATAACACTGCCTCCACCATGTATGACACATGATGTGGTATACTTTGAACCATGAGATGCTGCTTTCTTTCGCCATACTTTTCTCTTCCCATAATTCTGGTATAAGTTAATCTTGATTTCATCAGTCCAAAGAATCTTATTCCAGAACATGGGAGGCTTTTTTAGATGTTTTCTGGCAAAGTCTAATCTGGCTTTCCTGTTCTTGAATGTTACCAGTGCTTTGCACCTTGTTGTAAACCCTCTATATTTACATTCATGAAGGTGTCTCTTGATTGTAGATTTTGACAATGATATGTCTACCTTCTCCAGAGTATTCTTGACTTCTGTTGATGTTGTGAAGGTGGTTTTTCTTCACCAAGGAAAGGATTCTGCGATCACTTTAGCTGTCTTCCGTGGTTTTCCAGGCCTTTTGATGTTGTTGAGCTCACCAGTGCTTTCTTTCTTTGTAAGAATGTACCCAACTGTTAATTTCGCCACACCTAAGGTTTTTGCTATCTCTCTTATGGATTTATGTTGATTTTTCAGCCTAATGATTGCCTCCTTCAGTTGCATTGAGATCTGGTTGGACTTCATATTGGTAGCACCAGTCGAACAGCTGCCAAATGCCGACTCAATACCTGATATCAACTCCAGACCTTTTATCTGCGTCATTTATCTTGAAGTAATGAGGGAATGGACCACAACTAGTCAATTAACTTCTTGTCAGTCAATTGTCCAAATACCTTTGAGCCCCTGAAAATGGAAGTACTGCTTAAAATGGCTGTAATTCCTAAATGGTAAATTCCATATTTTTGTGGAGCCTCTTAAAATAAAGTTGAAAGTCTACACTTTGATCACATCTTGATTGTTTTATTTCAAATCCATTGTGGTGGAGTATAAAGGCAAAAATCACAAAAACTCTGTCATTGTCCAAATACTTCCAGACCTAACTGTACATATATACACATACACACATATACAGTGGGGTCCAAAACTCTGACACCACATTGAAAATCTGGGATTTTTTTTAAATTTAAAACTGGAAATAAACAGAAAAGCATTAGAATTTTGAAAATTCTAAAACAAAAAAGGAAATTTCTATGTCACTACTGTGACAGCTTGAAACAGCATTAAAACAAAAAGGGAACATGCCAAATACTAAAAAACTGAAATTCATGTAAATATTTCTAAGATTCTACATTTTACTCATGTTATTGCTGATAGTATAATTTGTACTGAAAACCTTTGTGTTAAATTGGAGTATGCCAAACTGATTTTCCAAAGCATTTTCACTAGTGGTCTCAGACTTTTGGATCCCACTGTACACATAGACTAGACAAAATTCAAACTCTTGAAACCAGGGAACAATGTCAGAAACCAGAATAGCAAGAACAGTAACAAAAGGCATGGTAAGCCAAGCAGTGATACACCGAGCATTACTTTAACCATGATCCAGCACTGACATGACAGTCCCATTGTAATTTTTGTAATGTTTATTAACATTATTTAACCATGTATGTCTGTTCATATTTCCTTGTGTTCTGAGTTCTGTTTTTCTGCCAGGTTGGCCTGCTACTTATTCAAGGTCATGCTTCTGCCTCAGACATTTCAGTCTTCCTGTGTTTTCACTTGTTCTGCCTCTTTTCTGTATGATTCTTGAAAAGCACTTAATTAACAGAACAAGCATGTACATCCAGAGCCTCTTGTGTGATACCAAAGTGAATCATACAGGCTTTGTATGTTCTTACAGAAAAGAAATCGGCCTGTAATGGCTGAATAAAGATTAATCTCTTGACCTATATTTACAAGTAGAATATCGAGACCAAATTGCATTCTGCTGCATGTTCCGTTCGAGTTAAAAACATGTCCACTGCATTTCATTAATTGTTCCCTGAGGAATGCAGTTATGGCCAGCATGGCTCCACCAGTGTGGTTGCAATAGTATCTCATTATGCTTCGTTAGGCTGTTATTAGACTGCCATTAGGCTGCTATTAGGCTGTCATTAAAACACACACACACATGCACATGAAGAGAGAGAGTGAGAGGGAGAGTTGTCTTTGCTTTTGCCAAACTCTCTCTTTCTCTCTTTATTTCTTTCATGCACACACACATACACACAAACACACACACACAGTAATGTTATTACCATCATGTTAAATATGTTTACTCACAAAAGACTTGTTATCGAGTCAATCATATTTCATCACTTTCTCATTAAACCTGGGGATGCACATTGCTTCTCAGCCCCTAAGTCTCTCCTGATGAGTTTTTGCTAGATGTATCATTTCAACACCCTTACAACCAAAGCTTTATATCGATTTGGAGGTGAAAGAAGAATATTGCAAACACTGAGGCCCAATTTAGTGGTTGTTGATCTACAGTTTGTCCAGCAGACCTCACTGAGTCTATAATAAATATCTAACATGAATCGTGAATTTTGAAAGTAATTATACAGCTCATTTATGGCTGTAGTTAAAGTGTCAGGAGAATGATGTATCTGGTGATTTTGGCGGGTGGGTGGGTGAATTAGACATATTTGTTTATGATTTATAATAGTGTATATTATTATACTAGCAACAACAGTGTACTAGCAACGACAGATTAAAGGGGGGTTGTGGTGGCAGATAATCTGTCTAGTGACTGGATGAAGGCTGGATTACAAATTCAGAGCTCAGAGAACCTTGTGGATTACATATACATGCACGTACAATAGTGGTGTAATGCAGTGCCATTATCGGAATGTGTGTCTGTTCAGGGCTCCAAATTCAGATATCTTTCATGCAACAGAGTTGGAGACGGATGCAGTTGCAGGTTAGATTTTTATTAAAATGACACAGGCAAATGATTCCAAAAAACATGAAGCAAAAACCATAAACAGTGACAGGCAGAAAGTCAGGCGATCAGCAAACAGAGTGACATAGGCAAATCCAAAATCCAAAAACTTAGCAACAAGTTTTACCTCTGGTGTGAGGACTAGGTCATTCTGGATGCTTGGCATGGAATTCTTGGCAGATTAGAGGGTCAAGAACTTTGTGTGCCAGAATCCAGCATTGATCCTTCTATGTTGTCCTTCTATGTTGATTGGTGTGGGTAGTGTGGTGGGGGAACATCGGATGCTAGTAGTCCAGGTGTGACAGGCTTGAGACGTGATACTTGGAAGGCGGGTGCTAGTTGACTATGGCGAGGCAGATCCAGATTTTACATGTTGTTGTTGACATGGTGGAGTACCTTGTATGGGCACTGAGCTTCTTGCAACCTTGAGTGTTTCTACTGCCTATCGTTGATAACCATACTCAGTCACCAGGTTGAAACTGTGGGGTTTTTCCTTGATGTCGGTCAGCAAATCCCTTGTTCTTCTGATCCCCCTGTTCTAAGTGCCTCTGTGCCTCCTCTGACCCAGTTCACGCTGCCTAAACCAATTATCAACTGTGGGAGAGTCTTTGGAGTTAGCATTCCAGGGAAATAGGGGTGGCTGGTAACCAAACACACACTGGAAGGGTGTCAATTGCGTGGCTGAGTGGCGCAGTCTATTCTGGGTGTATACAGCCCGTGGTAGAAACTGAGCCCAATCTGGTTTTCCTGGTTACCATGTTCCACTTGTCCATTAGCCTGTGGATGGTAGCCAGACGTGAGGCTTACAGAGACACGCAGCTTCTCCATAAAGCTATCTTAGACCCTTGAGGAACTGTGTGCCTTGATCGCTCACAATGTCTTCTGGTAGCCCAAAGTAATGAAACATATAGGGAAAGATAAGTTTAGTGGTTTCAAAGGAGGTGGGTAGGCCAGGCAAAGGGACAAGACCTAGGGATTTCCAGAATCGGTCTATGATGACCATAACTACAGTGTTGCCACCAGATTCAGGGAGATCTGTGATGAAATTTATGGCAATGTGGGACGAGGGTCGCTGTGGTGTGGGTAGAGGCATGAATTTACCTGCTGGGAGAGTGCGTGGTACTTTTGCCTGGGCACAAGCAGTGCATCACGAGATAAATCTGTGGATGTCGGTAATCATGTTAGGCCACTAGTTGGCATCCTTCTGTCTCTAGAGACAATGGAATCTGCACCTGAATATTTACTTAGGTGTGGCGCTGCAGCGCCGATTATGGCTAAATAAGCCAATACGAGAGCTGCAACTCCTACCACACTTACTGCAAATGTAATCAGCGGTTGGGACTATGGCATAAGCAGTAGCAGACTGTGTTTTCTGCTGTTTGCGGCTCTTTCTTTCCTCATGCTGGGCCTCTCTCTTCTCCTCGGCCAGCTTGACCCCGATTTTGACATTTGCACGACAGCTAGAGCGGTCGGAGGTCGCTGATTCGAGAACTGCTGGGTTGATGCTGCACGACTTCAGATCCCTCTCGCAGACATCCTTGTAGCGCAAGGCGGGTCGTCCAGTTGGCTGTGTTCCTGTGATGAGCTCGCCATAGAGAATGTCCTTTGGAATGCGCCCATCGTTCATCCTGCATACATGCCCGAGCCAGCGCAGGCGCCTCTGGGAAAGGATGGCGAACATGCTTGACATGCCTGCCTGGGCCAAGACGCTTGTGTTGGAGACGCAATCCTGCCAAGTGCCGAGGAGTCATCTGAGGTTGCGCATGTGGAAGGTGTTCAGTCTTTGCTCCTGGTGCATGTACAGGGTCCAAGCCTCACTGCCGTACAGAAGAGTGCTCAGCACACACGCATGGTACACCTTCATCTTTGTGTTAAGTGTCAACATGGGGTTGTCCCACACACGCTTCGTTAAGCGGGCCATGGTGGTTGCCGCTTTGCCTATCCTCACGTTAAGCTCAGCGTCCAGGGATAGGTTACTAGATATGGTGGAGCCGAGGTATGTGAACTTGTCCTCCACCTCCAGGGTGTGATCACCAACGGTGATTTTGGGAATGGTACTGACATCCTGACCCATGATGATAGTCTTCTTGAGACTGATGGTGAGGCCGAACTCTCTGCATGCCTCCGAGAAGCGAGTGATGAGTCGCTGAAGCTGCCCTTCAGTGTGAGCAGCAAGAGCAGCGTCATCAGCAAAGAGCATCTCCCGGATGAGGATCCTGTGCACCTTGGTCTTTGCTCTAAGGCGGGCGAGGATGAAGAGGTTCCCGTCGCACCGTGTGTGGAGAAAGATGCCATCTTCAGACTCACTAAATGCGTATCGCAGGAGTAAGGAGAAGAATATCCCGAAAAGTGTTGGGGCCAGGACACACCCTTGTTTCACACCGCTCTTGATTGGGAAGGGGTCTGATGATGATCCATCATACTGAACTGTGCCGAACGTGTTGTCGTGGAACGACTCGACCATCTTCAGGAGCTTGAGGGGACATCCAATCTTGTGAAGGAGGGCGAAGAGGCCAGAGCGACTGACCAAGTCAAACGCCTTGGTCAGGTCGATGAAGGCAAGGAGCAAGGGACGTCGCTGTTCGCGGCACTTTTCTTGCAGCTGCCTGAGGGAGAACACCATGTCGATGGTTGATCACTTGGCACGAAACCCACACTGTGACTCGGGATACACACGGTCAGCAAGTACCTGCAGGCGGTTGAGGACTACCCTGGCAAAAACTTTTCCGACAATGCTGAGGAGAGAGATCCCATGATAGTTGTTACAATCGCTGCGGTCGCCCTTGTTCTTGTAGAGCGTGACGATCTTTGCATCCCGCATGTCTTGGGGTATCGTTCCCTCTTCCCAGCACTGAAGCAGAAGTTTGTGGAGATGTCCCAGGAGGGAGCTTTCTTTAGCAGCCTTCACACCCTCTGGTGGTATTCCGTCGCTGCCGGGTGCTTTCCCACAGGACAGCGAGTCGATGGCCTTGGTGAGCTCCTCAATGGTGGGTGGCGAGTCGAGTTCATCCATGGCAGGCAGTGGGGTGGTGTGCTCCATAGCTGTGTCGGTGACGCTATTTTCTCTGGAGTACAGCTCCCCATAGTGCTCGACCCATCTTTCCATCTGTTTGCCACGGTCCTTTATGATTTCGCCGGTGGTGGACTTGAGGGGTGCGATCTTGGTGGCACTTGGTCCAAAGGCTTTCTTCATCCCCTCATACA
>CM040993.1:5684281-5694328 GCA_022985145.1 Pangasius djambal | reverse complement strand
TGAGGTTAGGTTAGGTCAGACTATACTTAGAGCAGATTAGGTTATAATAGGTTAAATTAAGTGAAAATGAGTTAGATTACATGAGGTAGGGCAAAGTGAGGTCAGGGTGGGATATATTAGATTAGGTTAAAAATAAAAGTGGATGGATTTTAATTTAATTATTATGTTAGTTTAGGTGAGGATTAGTTAGGTAAGGGTACCTTAGATTAGGTTAGGTTATGAAAGAGAAAGTAAGCAGTCAATATTTTTTTAATCAAATTGTTAGGTTAGTATAGGGCATGTTATGTGAGTTGGAATCGGTTAGGATAGGGTAGGTTATGTGAGATAAGGTAAGGTCATACACACACACAGACACACTTTAATATGAACATGTACACCTGCTCATTTATGCAGTTATCCAATCATTCAGTCATTTGGCAGCAGCACAATGCATAAAATCATGCAGATACAGGTTAAGAGTTTCAGTTAATATTCACAACAAACATCATAATGCAGAAAAATGTGACTTTAACTGTGGCATGGTTATTGTTGCAAGATGAGCTGGTTTGAGTATTTCTATGCTTTGAGAAACTACTGATCTCCCGGGATTTTCACACAAGGCAAATGACAAGACCGGTTTGAGCTGACATAAAGTTTATAGTAACTCAAATAATTACTCTTTACAACCGTGGTGAGCAGAAAAGCATCTCAGAACACACAACACATCAAACCTTGAGGTGGATGGGCTACAACAGCAGAAGACTACATCAGGTTCCACTGCTGTCAGCCAAGAACAAGAATCTGAGGCTATCATGAGCACAGACTCCCCAAAACTAGATAGCAAGCTAGCTGACAGGCTATAAAGTGAGTGTGGCTTCTTCAGGATCTATTTCTGCTAACGGAGCAAAAATGAACAGAACATTTGGACACATCATGTCTACAAAGTCACTTACTCAAAATTAATTTCTTGTTTATTGAACTGTTATATAAAAGCATTATCACACTTGCAATTGTGCAGTTATACAAATATCAGCACAGCAGTGATTACCTATGGCCAAATCACAGGCATGCCTATATTCAGTATAACTCCACTCTTGCTTGTGTGATTTAGATTTTGCTTAAATATAGATAAAGTGGGTTTAATGTCAGATTACAGTTCGTACAGTTGGTTTAAATTATTAAGTTCGTACAATTAGTTTAGTTAATTTGATTAGATTAGGTGATGGTAGGTTAGGTACGGCTGGATTAGGATCATTAGGTTAGTTTAGGTAAAACAACAAAGGAAATTAAAGTTAGCAGTGAATGTCACGGTAACTAAGGTTGGTGAGGATAGATCAGTTTAGGTAAAGTTAGTTTAGGTAAAGTTAAGAATGGTTAGGTCAGGTCAGGGTAGATTAAGTAAAACATTAAATAAGAATCAGCTGAGCTGTAGCAGTGTTTTAATAAAATTGTTTAATTTTAGTTAGTTTAGGTTAGAGACTAAAGGAAACCTAAGTAAGCAGTGAATAATTTAATGAAACGTTATGTTACATTAGGATCAAAAAGAGATTAAAGGAAATTAAGCTTTTAAAATAATTGTTAATTTTGGTTAGGTTATGTTAGGGTAGGTAAGGTTAGCATCTAAATTGTTCAATTAACCAGTGAATTTATTTACACAGAGTGCACAAATAAGCTGGCCGCACTTCTACTGGTAAACACAGATGTCATTTATAAAAAAAATTTCCACTGAACTGCACTTCTGAATTGATACATATATACATTTCCACTTACATATATCATATAAACAACATGTTATATCATCTATATATGTAAGCAAATTGCTTAGTATGTTCTTGAAAAGCACCACTGCAGTACATTTGGCTTCAAGGTTTGTGGACAAGTCATTCCTTCTGTTTAAATGACACCGTCTCATTTTTCAAGACTGATGACATAGAGACTGATTGAGTTAAGCTGCAGAGATAGGACGCAGAGACAAGGTGATCACCCAGAGCTCCTTACCTCATATCTGGACAGCTAAAGGTTGTCCCTCATTAGCTTCTGGATTATTACATTAATATACCTGAGCCATAATGGATGCTGTGTGTCAAGGCAATATGGCTTTCTGGCTTCTATCACACATTCACTTGCAAAGTAAGCTTCCAGCATTCTCCTTCATCAACTGCAAAAAAACGTCTCTAGGTTACGTATGTAACCATGGTTCCCTGAAGGGAATGAGATACTGTGTCAAAACCCTTTGGGAACGCCTCCAGCGAGACCACGTTCTGAAGCACGTGTGAAATCAGTCCAACGTAGAAGCGAGACGTCACGAGCGGGGTGACGTGAGCAACCAGGAAGCATAAAGCGCATCCGGCAAACGCACGTTAGCTTCTGCTGAAGCGAGCGCCTGCAAGGATGCAGGGAGTATGGCAGAAAGACACAGCACAAATGTCCCAAAGGGCAATGCCTACTGACAAGGCCTTGGAGGCCACCATACCTTCTCTCACTCCCCTCACGGCTGTGAGAATCGCTTCGATACAAGCAGGAGACAACTGTGCCTGCATCGTTATCGAATCCCACACCATGCCCAGATAAGTGGTCCTCTGTAGTGGAGAAAGCACACTTTCCTTGGCGTTTAGCCGAAACCCCAGCTCTTTCATGTAGACAAGGACAACATCAGCCAATCGTCTATGTAATTCAGTTTTCGGATGCCCTGGAGTCGCAACAGAGCCAGGGGAGCATCCACACACTTGGTGAAAGTGTGGGGTGAGAGTGACAGGCCGAATGGAAGAACTCGATACTGGTATGCTTCTCCCCGAAAGCAAACCTCAGGAACTTCCTGTGTTGAGGAAGGATGGGTATGTGGAAGTATGCGTCCTTGAGATCTATCATAACAAACCAGTCCTCGGACCTGATCTGAGACATGATCTGTTGACAGTGCGCAACCCCCCCATCCTTCTTCGGAACGATGAAGTAGCAGCTGTAGAACCTAGACTCTCTCGAGAGAGGAGGAACGTGTTCTATGGCCTCCATCCTCAAGAGAGTGCCTACTTCCTGTTCCAATACCAGAGCCTGCTCGGGGCCCACTAGTGTGGGAATGACCCTGTTGAAGCAGGGTGGATGAGAACCAACCTCCTTCTACAGTCTGCAGGACCCATTGTGAGACATTTGGCAGAGGTTTCCACACTGCCAGAAGTCTACTAAGGGAACCAGCCTCTCGAGACTGGTCTCTGGTGCAACTAGAGGAGCCATATCGGTGCCCTGAAGCAGATGGCCGGCAGGGAACGACCGACCTGACTGCTCTAGTGCCCTCGCTTGAGGTAACGAGCTTTCCCTTGCCATACCATTGCTGGGCGGCAGTCAGGAATTCCGCTCGTTGGAGCCCACTGAGCCCTGAAGCACCAGGGGTGGCAGGGGTGTCAGCCAGCCTAAGAATGCCAGCCCCTCGGGACTGGCGTCTGCTAGAAATTTTAATTTGGTGACCTGAAACGGATGACTGGCAGGAAGCAACCGATTTATCCACTCTAGCAGCCTCACTCGAGGGAATGAGCTTTCCCGTGCTGTACCATTGCCGGGCGGCAGCTGGGAAATTAGCCCATTGGAGCTCACTGAACCCTGAAGCACCAGAGGCGGCAGGAGTGTCAGTGCAGCTCTGGCATCAGGGCTGCTTGGCCAAAGTCCTCTTAGCCAGAATAACGGTCCTAGATCCGTTTCCCGCTTCGAAGACCCCGACCGAGAGTGCCGCCCTGACCCCTCGGGGGGGTGGGGGGGGGTGGGGAGGGGTGCGTGTCGCGGCGCTCTCTTCCTGGGTCTGGCGATATGAGGAGTCAAACGGCCAGGGCTGCTCCCGCTCAGCAGCCCCAAAGACTTGGGAACAGCGAGGGAGGAAGTGCTGGAATGCCGCCGCCTGCCTCTTCGCCCAGGTCTTTTAGCAGGTCAGCCTGGTACGCCTACAACACCGACATGGTGTGCAGACATGCACCGGCTGGACCTGCCACCGTATAAGCTTTGCCAACCAGGCCGGACGTAAGTCTTACTGGCCTGGTGGGAAGCCTTGGGGCCTTCAGGGATGATGCTGAAGACGGGGCGAGATAGCTCGCGAGCGTCTGCTCCCATGTCATGAAGGCTGTGATCTAGCTCCTAAGAAGCGCTCGTCCAGCTTGCTTTTGGGACGAGCGTCCTACTTCTCGGCTGGCCAATCGATATTGAGCCAGGCTACAGCGCGAGTCACAACCTCCACAAGCTCCTCATACGCGAGGGACTGTGGTGGCGAGCCCACAGTCTCCTCCGTGTCGACGCTCATCACGTCAGCCTCCTCCTTGGAAGACAGATGAAATACCTTTTTTTTTTTTTTTTAATCTAGCGGGTGAGGACCGAGATAAAGACGAGCCAGTCTCTGATCCTTCCGCTAAATCCACTCGTGATCCCCATGATAACAGTCTCCGCTGTGCCTTGGCAACAGCGGGACCAGACCCAGAGGGATCGCGGGGAGTGGAGAACATGGAGCGGAAAAAGCTCACAATCATGACAGTTAGCACCCCGAGAGCTAATCGTGCATGCTCTGCTCCCAAAACAGACAACGCACAAATCGTGCTTATCCCCACCCGGGAGATAGGAAGGGCAGGGAGGAACACACAATCTGAAATGCCGTCCGCTCGTCACAGACTAGATTGCGCTTAAACATTGTTTTTGATACACACGCACATACACAAACGCGCTCGCTGAAGAGCAAAAAGCTAACATGCATTTGCTGGATGCGCTTTATGCTTCCTGGTTGCTCACGTCACCCTACTCGTGACGTCTTGCATCTCCAGTGGACTGATTTCACACGTCCTTCAGAACGTGGTCTCACTGGGGGTGTTCCCAAAGCGTTTTGACGCAGCTCGAGTTCCTGAAGGGGAATCAATCTATCTATCTATCTATCTATCTATCTATCTATCTATCTATCTTTCTCAGTTTCAAACTCTATCCACAGTATCTCCAGAGAGATTTATTTGAGAAATTCCCTGTCAGCCATGTCATAATTTCTCTCAGTCTGGGGTCTACAGGCAATGTGTGTACCTATCTGCACGTATACATACAGTATGTGCATATCCATGTGTGTGTGTGTGTGTGTCCAACAAGCCAGACTCATGGGAAGGCTCATGATTTTCTTTCTGACACCAATTTATATCTCACTGTTCTTCTGAGGTAGAACTAGTCATGACATGCTTAAAGGAAAATGATGAGAAAATACACCATTTGGTGTATCTCAAATGGCTTCTTTGGACCCCATACAGGCCTCAGAGGAATAGTTCTGAAACTAATGATGAAATGAACACTTTTTTTTATTCCTTAAAAGCTCCGGTGTCTGTCACATATTCTTATTACATATGGAACTTTAAGTATTCACCTTCACTAACATGGCCATACATATCCAACTCTACTCAGAAACCAGACTACTATCCATTTCTGCCTTTATCACTGTCCTCTCTCTTTCTCTTTTCTCAAACTCCACCTCTTGAGAGATTTTTTTGAGCAGTTCCTTGACAGAAATAATTTCAGCCCATGGTCTGCAGTCAGTGTGGGTACACGTGTGCATTCCACTGTGTATATATGCATGTCCAGTAGGCCACAATGAGAAGACTTAGGATATTCTGATCCCAGTTCAGGCCTCACTATTTTTTTCTAGATAGAACTAGCCTTGTCATGCATGAAGGAAATGAAGAGTATTGTCATGCACTGTCCCTGGTCATACCAGCACACATGACTAACTTTTATTGTTAAAAAAAAAAAAGGCAGAGAGCTAATTTCATCTGTTGTCTGTTTTTTTATGCAGTGCTGGTGTTAATGAGATGGAAGGAGCTGCTAGAGGTATATAGTAACACAGAGAACGGGACTGTGCAGATGAATTATAAGAGTGTGTTTAATTTCAGCAGAAGGACAGCACCCATGAGGTCACACCTTTATCAAATCCATAAACACATTACTTTTTCTGAGTGAAGTTGAGTGAAAGTGAGGTAGAAAGAGCAAGAGAGAGAGAGAGAAGAAAAAGAAGAAGAAGAAGAAGAAGAAGAAGAAGAAGAAGAAGAAGAAGCCAGGGGTCTAGGTCACTCATTATTAATAAGAAAAACTTACTTTCTCTCATACACACACACACACACACGCACAGTCTTGCTGTTAATGGTGCTAATGTGACCTACAGTAACATGAATGAAGTCAGCCATACAGAAATGGGGAATTAATTACTCAGATGGATTAAATTAGTCATAAGAGCACTGAACTCCTTACAGAGTGTTCATTAGAGAAGTGAAGGTAAAAGATTGAGAAATCTTTCTCTGCAAGGCCTTAGTAACCTGACTATTGTAATACCAGCAGCACTCTGCTCTTACCCAAACATTGTTGAACTTTTACACCTGACACTGTAACTGCCAGAATGTAGATCTTAACTTTTGTTATAATAGATCCAGATGGTGCTTAATGCATAGTAGGGCTAGGAGTTGATTCCAAAAAGAGTCTGATTTCAGGCATTGAAAAATGAGTGTCAACTGTGATTTGGCCCAAATTTGCACACAGATGACGTAGAGTAAGAAAGGTAGGTAGATTCTTGACAAATGGCTCCCTCCACTCTACAAACATCAATAGACAGTCAGCAGATTAAAATGCAAAATTTGTATAAGAAAACTGGTGTCTTATTACTACCTAAATGAAGGAGTTGATGGAGGAGAATCAGGTGCAGTTTTATCCCAGATGACATACAGTGTGTACACTGTCCGCTGCCTAATCTATGCATACCGGTATAGGTTATTGTTTCCCGTTTTGGACGCCATATTGGTAACACCATGATGAAATAAATTATATAATAGACAACTGCGCAAGTGCACTTAAACTGTATTTTAACTTTACTTTTACTGGTTAGGTGAGGATCATGGGACGTGGTTTTAGTGGAGACGGGTGAACAGAGACATGACATTTGTAGCAGGCCTGAGATAATTCTGAGTTGTTGTTGTTGTTGTTTTTGTTGTTATTACCATAGTATTAGTGGTCTTAGTCTGCACTTCACTAGTCTGCACAACTTGAATCAATTTCTAAACCCATCAGCATCTAATTTCTGAGAACATAGAGAGAGGTGTGTGTGTGTGTGTGTGTGTGTGTGTGTGATAGAGAGACCAAGAGCAAAGAAAGTGTCCTACACATCACATTCAGTTCAGACAGAGACATCTCTTACCCATTAGAAAGAGTTCAATATTGCAAGTGTAAACATCATAAGATGGGTAAGATGGGACCAGGCTGGCATGTTGGGTAATTAAAGTGTCAAGGACAGGTCTCACATCAGATCAGCAGAAGAGCCCAGTGAAGGAAGAAGTGAGATTTGGCTTCAAGAACTTGAGTTTTTGTATTGGCTGTGAGATAAATTTACCTAGAATGAGTGCAAATTTTCATTTCTGTTTCTGTTGTAGCTAAAGGATCACAAACACAGGGCATCTCTCTTTTTATTATGTCGGATCCAGAATCTGAGACAGAGAGGAAGTATGGCTGAAGGGCTTTAAATGTGAGATTTTTATCTGCAGTGGCACTGTGAGCACTATCCTTTAGTTTCTTGTTAAGAGCTTGTTAACACTTATAGATCCCCCCCCCCCCCCCCTTCTCATGTTTGTCTTTGCTGGTTGTGGGAGTGTACTCATGTCCCAGAGAGTTTTAGAATGGTGAGGGAATGAGGAGTGGAAGGAGGACTTGAGCTTATGAGTGTGCAGCCGTGTTTCACAAAGGCCACTAAATGAGAAAACATCGTGGGAGGCTAATCAATTATAAACACAAGCTCGCCCGAGTGGCCAAGCATAACAGCCAAATCAGCCACCATGCTAATAATTTATCTCCCTGAGACTTTTCATTTTACCCAGAAGGCCATGGGGTGCCCAGCCATCTAAGTCCATCCAGAGAAAAGGGCATAAATCTCACAGAGCCACAGGTAACAATGTGTCTGTTTGTGTGTGTTTGTGTGTGTGTGTGTGTGTAGCTGAGCATGACTATTTCATTACAACAATGTCGCCATTCTTTTTTTATTGTTAATGGGGGCAATTTTACTCCAACTGATAAAAACTTTCCACCTTAAGAGATGCGTATTTTAGGGCAGAAGAACGGGGAGAGGAGGTAGAGAGAGTGAGAGTAAGAGAGAGAGAGAGAGAGAGAGAGAGAGAGATGTGATGTGATACATGGAAACTGTAAACTGAATGTGTTTGTGTGGGAATGCATGATTCATCATTCAATATGACTGACATTGATAGCTTTCCCTCTCCACCCTGCTTAGGCAGCAGTAATCCTCCACTCATACCCTGCAGTGTTGAAGCATGGCTGCAATAACAAATGGACATTTACACCCAGCACACGACAGAATAGAAAAGAGGAAAAATAATAACACCTGTGCAGAATTGCCTGGAAGTAAAAAGACAAAAGAGCAATGCTGACGACATCAATTTCACGCTGACATATGTGTAAATGTACTGTTTGTGTCTGTGTAGTATAGAAGGACATACAGACAGTTTAAGAAACACCATCTCTTAGTAGTATAGAAGTATGTAGAGCTACATATCTGTGGTTGGGCATGAACAAAGGGGATACGATACATCAGGTACCCAAGAAAAAAAATTATGAAGTGAACTAATTTCCTTTGGTTTACTGAGGTTAGGGCTATGGGTAGGTGCAGGCACTGCACAGGCATTATTTGTCTTTAGACAATTGTACCAGTGTTGCTTTATGGTGAAAGCATTAAAGACTTATAAAAGGCATGTTGTTTGTGAAAAACCCATGAACATTGCAACAGCTTCTAAAATTCTGATCAAAGTGACAAAGAAAAGTTTTTAAAAAAAACATTTTACATGATTAAACTATTATCGAGAAGTGTGACTACCTCAATACAAGCAGAACGTTTGCCAGTTTGGTGTTCTGGAGAGTGTATCTACATCTTGCCAAGGTCAGGTCAGACCGTTTAATGGTCAGAGATAAAAAGAAAACCCAAAGAGCTACATTATGTGATCTACAGGCCTCTATTAAATGTTTATATTCATGACAGCACAATCGGAAAAAGACTGAATAAGTATGGCTTTCATGGAAGGTGGCTAGGAAAAAGCCCTTTCTATCCAAAAAGAATGGGAATAATATCCTTTGGACTGATGAGACCAAGATGTTTGGTCATCATGGACAGTGTCATATTTGGCGAAAATCAAATACAGAGTATCACCACAAACACCACAAACAAACATACCAACTGTCAAGCATGGTGGTGGAGGGGCAGTGGTAGCTCAGTGGTTATGGTGGACTAGTTATCAGAAGGTCATGAGTTCAGGGCCCAGCAACTAACCCTCAACTGCTCAGTTGTCTAAATGACATAAATGTAAGTCACCCTGAGTAAGGGCATCTGCCATATTCGAGCTTGTTTTGCAGCCGTGGGACCTGCGAAACTTGCAGTCATGAGATAACGATGAACTCCACTTTATACCAGAATATTCTGGAAACAAATGTGAGGCCATCTGTCCAGCAGATTAAGCTGCAAATTAGCAAATTGCCACACTAGCAAATTGACATCTGAATGGCTATAGAAGAAAACAATCAAGGTGTTGGAATGGCCAAGTCAACGTCCAGACCTCAACCCCATTGAGATGCTGTGACGGGATCTTAAGAGAGCTGTGAATAAACAAATGCCCTCAAACATCAATTTACCAAAGCAATTTTGTAAAGAAGAGTGGGCCAAATTTTTTCGAAGATTTCTCCAAAACAATATGAGAGACTGGCAAACACCAACAGAAAATGTTTACTTCTAGTTATAAGTTATAATTTCAATTCAGCATAATATAATTCAATTTCATTTCAATTCATTTTTTCCTTTTTTTTTCATACAGACTGTACATGACATATATACATAATTGTAAATATAACCATAATTTTAATACTTGGATGAAAATCCTTTGCAGTCAATGACTGCCTGAAGTCTGGAGCCCATGTTCTCAAAACTCAAATTCTGAGTTTCCTCCCTGGAGATGCTTTGCCAGGCCTTCACTGCAGCCACCTTCAGTTGCTGCTTGTTTGTTGGTCTTTCTGCCTTCAGTCTTGTCTTCA
>CM040993.1:5654755-5681309 GCA_022985145.1 Pangasius djambal | reverse complement strand
AAAAACAGCACTTTTGAATGCTGTCTGCATTTTTCCACTCACATGCCCATGTAAAGCTGTGTATCTACAGACAGAGGCAGTGTCTGAAAACAAACAGAATATCACACTCCTGAGTGATACATACAGGTGTGATCACACTTTCAAGCTCTGTCTAGCTTCAGAAAAAAAGACACATACTAAATAAAACTCATTTTAAAGAGTCAGTTAGGAATAAGAAGAGTGATTGGTAAAGGGGAAGAAGGAGTGAAGACAGGGAAGAGGCATGAAAAATTCATGGCAAGTCCATTTATTCTGAAGCTGAATAATGCATCTGCTGTCTGAAAAAAGTGTGCTGTGACATGGGCTGGTTGTTGGTTATGAAACTCCTTCTCTTTGTTTTGCCACTGATATTCCTGTGTTTTAAAGACAGTGGTCCTGACTCTGACACTGCGTATGCAATATATTATAGATGAAAGACACCCTGAATGTTGTCTGAAAAACCATCACTAGCACAACAAAGGAAGGTCAAACATTCTCTTGTGCCTAGCATGCATAGAACGATACAAAAAGAAGCACAATGAATGTATAAAAAGTAACATGACATTTCACTTTCGGCTAAACTCTTTGTCAAGCCCCATGAGCCTTTTCAGCCCAACAAATCTAATCATTGATACTTTTTGGTAGTAATAATGGATCATTAGCCAGGAGCCTTCAAGCTATTTTTCCTCTCATAAAAGAGCCACATTAATCTTTATAAACATGTTTTATACCACTTCGTTTTGTATTCATTTATAAGATATTTTTTTTAGAACCACCATTTTGAGGAACAAATAGCAGTGGAATGTAAGTTGCTTTATAGCTAGTTTTAAAGAAAGAAAGAAAGAAAGAAAGAAAGAAAGAAATCGTGATGTGTAATGCTTTCCAAGTTGCTAATGACAAGTTGCTGCCCCACTGCTAGCACATTCAAGTGATAGTTTTCCTTCATAAAACACACTCCTTGTGGTTAGCCACAAAGTTAGCTGGTATCTACAATAAACAGCTTCAGCTTTAGAGTGACTCAAGCAGCCAACATCTAAGCTCCCTGAAAGTCAAGGATGAACACCAGCTATATAGTATGTCTTCTGGCTTGGTACTGACCAGTTAAAGATTGTGGTTTTGATGTCCTCCTAATTGCCTGAGAACCACCAGCTCCAGCTTAAGAAGCATTTGGAAATGAATCTGAATTAGCTTCTACAAGCTTGCATGCACTGGCAGGCTCCCAATAGTCAGCAATAGCCACCCTCAAAATGACACTGGCCAGTATCAGATCGAATGCCTATGTGCAGCTCATGGCATCAAATGTGCTCTTTCACATGGCACCACAATGTAAAGACTATTGAGAGCATTAAAGGAACTCTGCTATATTGTGCCCAAGCTCCATGTTGGATGTCTTAACTAATAGGATGGATTACAAGCAGGTTGGCCTAGGCCGCATACCTGCAGTTGACACTTGTATTGAGTCACTAGTGTTTTTACCGGAAGAAGCAGACATATGCTGCCTGAGCACAGTGTGTATAAGGAATTCATAAGCATTTTGCTGCTTGCATTGGAATAATCATGTCAAACTCCAGCTACATCGCACTGTGATGAAGGTGATTGAAACCTCGCTTCTGACAATGGGACACCTAGTTCAGGATGGAGGGCACCGCATGCACACCACTTTACAGGCCTTGTGTTCATGCAGACAATAAATCTCTTGGGAAAATACTACAGAGCTTGCACTTATGCAGACAATATCTGAATCTCTTTGAAAATGATGGTGGACATCAGCTATGAGCCCAATGCCTTGGCACTGACCATCTTAAGGATATATGACTCAGAAATCTATGTTGACTGCATAGTTGGGATTATGGCTCTTAAGTGAGGTGAAGTGACGTGTAGCCAAGTATGGTGACCCATACTCGGAATTTGTGCTCTGCATTTAACCCATCCAAGTGCACACACACTGTGAACATACACCCGGAGCAGTGGGCAGCCTTTTTTGCTGCGGCGCCTAGGGAGCAGTTGGGGGTTCGGTGCCTTGCTCAGGGATCTCACCTCAGTTGTGGTATTGAGGGTGGAGGAGAGCGCTGGTCATTCACTCCCCCCACCTACAATCTCTGCCGGACCTGAGACTCAAACCCACGACCTTCAGGTTCACCTTTGGGTTACAAGTCCGACTCTCTAACCATTAAGACCACCACTGTCAAGTCCAAGACCAGTACAAGCTGAGATCTAGTCAAGATCAAGTCTTAAGGGGGTCAAGACCAAGTCAAGATTGAGTCCAAATGAAAGCAAAACTCAAGAGTCAAGATTAAGACTGAAAACCAGACTTGGGGTGATGAAAGCCCCTGGGCTTGAAATATTGTTGGAGCCATATACATACACCATGACATACATTTACAGCTGCTACAACCAGAAAAAAAGAAAGGCTGATATAAAACATCACAGCTGCTACTATAACCATAAAAACAAAAATCAGTAAGTATTCTCTGAGCAGTGGTAGACAGAGGCAAAGTCAGCCCTTATGGACAGTTACTAAAGTACATAACCTGAATGACAGATTAAAAATAGAGTGAGACAATTCAATGAAAAAGCTTACAGTTAAAATTAATAGCCATAACAAGACAAGAATACAAAGGTAAGCAAATTATTTATCAGAATTGTGTGTGTGTGTGTGTGTGTGTGTGTGTTCAGTAGAAAGAAAAAGAACAGAGAGATTACCATGGCAAACAAAAATGAAAAGACCAGTTTTATGACAGCTATTTTGACAAAGTACCCACAACACAACAGAGATTCAGAAAGCATGAAAATATCCAAAGGTGCACAGAGGTGTAGTATGATCTAGACCAGTGATTCTCAACTGATTTTGCTTCAGGACCCAAATTTTATGTTGATATCAGATCAACCCAACACTAAACTAAAACTATTTATCATATGCAAATAAAGAAATGCATAATAATTTTGCATATTAATATTATGAATACTAATAATAATTATCCATTGCATAGGCCTAATAAAGTTGGTTATTAATCATTTACCACCTGAGATAACAGGCTATAAATCAACTTACATATTGAATTGTTAAGCTTGTACCTCATAAGTAATTACAGTTTTTTAAATGCAAGGCATATGCTTAATCAAGTGCACAATTAATTATTCACATGACATTAATATGAAAATGGGCTGCTATATAAATGCATAAACCTCCTGAGTAAGTGCAAGTAAGTATCTAGCCTAACAAAGAAAACAAACACTGACCCAAATATTGAATTACAAATTGTACACTCAATATTAAAAATGCAACTTTAAATGCATAACAAAGAAATTTAACAAGAACAGAGCTGAAATCATAGTCTGTGCAAATCAATGGGAAGTCTAAGGGTGTGATTTCATTTTGTAAGTATCTCAAATCCAGGATGGCATGATCAGATACATCTGTTGATTTGTCTAGTTGGAGTGCATAATAGTAATTTGCCTTAATGTGTACTGTCTACTGTCTACTGTTTTATGTCCTCAGACATATCTTGTATTCTAGTGTAATTTGTAACTGCCCAGGCCTGGTGACACCTGATAAGCAATGCAAGAGCCCAGAAAGCAGTCAGAGTTGCTCTCTAGACAAATTAATGCCTTGGCCACAGACTTGGCTCAGCTGAGATCAATGATCCAGGAGATGAGACCATGTAACTCAGAGGTTCGCATTCCTCAGCATAGTTCTCCTTATAGTTCAGTGACCAGTCATCCTGATGAGGACTTACCAGATGAGTCACTACATTCAATTCCACCAGTCTTGGCAGGCCTTTTCTCACCCATATCCAGGTTCCATGGCATGTGTTCCAACTAATATGATGAATCATGTGCAATCTGGATATATGCCTGCTGTTGATGCTTGTGTTTTCATCAGATAAAGCACTGCTTCAAAAGTATGCTGCCCAAGCAGTGAGTAAAATTTATTGACAATTACAACTGCAAATTGCAAAATGCACATGAAAAAGTACACAAAAACACAAGGAGAATAAAAATCTTGAGGTGTGTTTGTGCCATGCTGGGGCGTGCGCCACGCACAGACAGGTGAAAGTCCCCTATCACAATGTTCTCTGAAAAGTCAGGAGACAGGACCACCTATTAGAATGGCTTGTGTAACCAGCATGTCAGTATGAGAGGTGGTGGAATAACATCATCGGCAAATTCATCAGGAGGCAGGACAACAATGCCATCTGTGAAGTAAGTAGGCGGGGCCACAGCATACTTACTAGTATTAGGAGACAGACTGAACAGGAGACCTTGGGGCAGGCCTCAGGCTTAGCTGGAGAGGCTGCTTCATAACACTGGGCTTGGCAGGAGAGGTCACTTCATCAGCCTTGGATTTGGATGGAGAGGCTGCTTCATTGGTCTCTGACTTCTGCGGCATACAAATATGGGCATTGACCAGTTGTCAGGTGTGGTGTAGTATAGAAACAGAACAGCACCTGGAACAAGCAACAGACCCAGTCCCTTTTCTAAGAGGTGGGTAGGGTGTACAATAGGTTATTCAAGGTCTGGTTAAAATGTTCACACTGACCATTGCCAGCTGGATGACAAGGAGTGGTGTGTGACTTTTCAATCCCATACAAGTGACAAAGCTGCAGGAAAAGCTTACTCTAAAAACTCCAGCCCTGGTCGGAATGGATTTTCTTGCCCATTTTGGGAAGGCTCCAACACAGTGAAATCTATTGCCAAGATTTCATTTGGCCTTGAGGCAAGGAGGTGATCCATTAAACTGCAGGCAATAGACTGGGTGTCCTTGATGACCTGACATCACTCACACTCCTGGCACCATCTCCTCACCTCTGAGGACATCCCAGGCCAATAACACCTCTGCCGTACTAACTCCATGGTATGCTCTATGCCTTAATGGCCAGGCTATTGGTGGATTTGTTTTTAAAAAAAAAATCCTTATGCAAGGCCTTGCTCCTTATTCAAGGCAATACCAGCCGAAGTGTTTCCTCACACCTATCCAAACAAAAGACCTGATGATGGAAACCCCATCTTTTTCTACCAGGTGGTCCCATTGGCGCAATAGTGCCAAGGCTGGTCGAGAAAGTTGCTGCCTCTCATCAGCACTTGGACTTGCCTCCAAACAGAAACAGAACTCCCAGGACCTCCCTAATGATTGGATAAGCTTCCTGTAAAGCAAGAATGCTGACATCAATATGAATGAGGAGTGCCAATATTGCTGCCTGAGTTACTGGGGCATCCCTCTCCACACCCATGTGTTGAGATAGAGGTAAACTGACTATACAGCATGTGATCTAATGAACCATCAGTAGGCAAATACTGCCAAGGAAGTGCATATGAATTCTTATTACTTCTGCCAGGCCAGTACTTGATCTCGATATCAAAGGCTGCAAGCTGCAAGCCATCACTGCTCAGTGGCCCCCATCTGTGTGGATTATTGTCAGTATACACCACATACTTATGCGCTAAAAGGTACTCCTTAAATTTTTCTGTGATAACCCATGTGAGTTCCAAGAACTGGAGCTATAATTGGACATATTGCATATATATAGACATATTGCATATATGTGGCCATCTTGGGCCTGAGAGAGGACAACCTTTAACCCACTGTGCCTAGCATCTACCTCCAGAATGAAAGGCAGAGAGAAGTTTGCATAAGGCAGAACAGGGGCAGCCATGAGTTTAGCCTTCTGTTTTTCAAAGCTTTTTTCACACTGACTCATCCAGGTGCACCCAGACCCTTCCTAGTCTTAGTACCTGTGATTTCTGCTACTACTTTATGCAATAGGGCAGCCAACTTGGCAAAGCCCTCAACAAAGTGCTGGTAGTAGCTAGCAAAACTCAAGAAAGAGTGTACTTTAGAGACATGAGTGACCCTTTGCCAATTGGCAACTGCTTCAGTTTTACCTGGGTCAGTTGACATACCCTTACTAGAGATAACATGGCCAAGATAATATGGCCAGTTTTGATTTTAGGCCTTCTCGTTGCAACAGACCCAGCGTCATGTCCAAACATGGCAAAAATTGTCCCACATAAAATAAGTACATCACAATGCCATCAAGATAAAGAAGGAGGAATTGACACTGCTGGTCCCCAAAAAGCCTCTTCATCAACTCCTGGAAGGTGGTTGGTGCATTATAGAGCCCAAAAGGCATCTGGTTTCACTCAAATAAGCCAAAAAGGGGAATAAAAACAGTCTTGGCCTTGTCCCTCGCAGACACTGGAATTGGATTACATCCACTGGTTAAGTCCATAGTGGAAAACCATTGAGCCCCTGATAATGCACCCAGGGAAGAGGGAAAGCATCTTTCTGGGTTTTGCTATTTAGTTGGTTGTAATCTACACAAGTGAATAGCCTATCCTCTTTTTTTCTTTGCTAGAACAATGGATAGGGCATAAGGGCTGCTGCTCTCCCTGATGATCTGTGTCTGTAGAAGTTGATTTATACAGTATGAGTCGAATATATGAGCTTTCACCACCTCATAATCAGAAATCCATTATTAGAAGAAAATATGGAACCATACTTTTGCAGAAGAGACTGGACTTGATGCTGGTCCTGATCAGAATGGGCAGATAAATCAATAGCCTCGATAGAGTCTTGCATAGGGGTGGTGAGTAAAATGCAAGATGTGTGTTTTAATAGAAAAATACTTTATTGTTTAAAGTAGACAATTAATTTGTCTATACCAATCATAAAATCATTCAAGACAACAATATATTGTAATAGGTTTTGTAAGGGGAACAGGTAAGGTGATTGAATACAGTTACTTGGCCTTGTGCCTCTAGTTGCAGTCCAAACTAAAAAGGAAATTAAGAAATTAAACAGAAATGGGAGAAAATAAATGAAACAATCAAGTAAATGAATATACAGCTGCAGAGGCACAAACAACAACCTAAAAAATGAACTACAAACAAAAAACACACACACAAAGAAAATAAATAAATAAACTCACCCAATGCAATGCAGGAGAGAGCTGAGGCCTGTTGGACTATTTAGGGGTCTGCCCCTAAGAATGCACCACAAACGCACATGCAGTCCCAGCAAACCAAATCAGAAGTGATTCACCACGCAAGACAACCAAAAGTTCCATAAGGGGAACTCGATGCAACATTAGGGGGCACTCAGCACAAATGCAAGTGAGAGATAACCTCCAAGAGAAAAAAAGGAAGCAGGCCGCAACATTACTGCTCCGCAACATAAGCATGATGCAATACCAGCAAGGGTCCAAGCAGTAAACAGGACAGGAGACTACAACAAGGAGGTGCAGGTGTCAAGTGAAAACACAGACAGGAATTCAGGTGACAACACAGGGGTGGGTACTTTAACTGAAGCATACCTAGTACATACCTCCCCTTATATAAGGGAATCACCAAGAGGCAAACTGCCTAACCTGCCACATTTGGTTGGACAGACCCCTCTGTCAGCCTCAGGCTTGGCTGGAAAGGCCACTTTGCCTGCTTCAGCTTGGAGAGGTGGACTCCCACTGCATTCAGTCATGCTTTTCTATGGAAGCTTGGATTGCCACAACTGTCTTCAGGGGACTTATGGACAGATTGGCCCCAAAAATGTTTACAGGGGGAAAGCCTTCCTCTGGACTGGGAAGTCTCTTGAGGAGAGCAGACCTTGTGTCCCTAAATCACCGGGATCTCAGCCCAGTTTCAAACACTGCTGGTTAGCCATGCCAGCATGCATTTCATCTTTCATCTGGATTGGAGTGAACCATATAACAATAATGCATTTCATTTTGCAATCCATCTGGGGAAAATTCAATTCCATCTGGTGCAGCAAAGGGAGAAATGCAGGGAGACAAATGTTGTCATTGACAGAAGGGCACAGCTCACCAAACTTTAATTTGTCAGTACAAGAGCTCCTCACAGGGTTCATGGATGGTGGGGTGGTTTTAAGTGTGGTGAGATGTGCTTTTTTGTCACCCTACTTGAAAAGCCAAAACTTGCTGTTCTGCTGCTGTCTGCACTGAGTCATTGCTTCCTTTAGCAGTGAAGTCTTTTGTAACGTGTGGTTACAAAAACAGGTTTGTAAAATCAGCATGTCATTTATTAGGGGCAATCCAATAATCATAATCCAAGATGGTAGTGGGAGTCAGAGACCAGCAGGCAACAACAAACATGAATAATCCGTAATAAAACTGAGAAAACAGAGGTGATATAGAAAAATAGGCAGAGTTCAAACGAATAGTTTAAAAGACATTTTCTGTCCACATTTTGATTTCAGAGGGTTGAAGGACCCTTAGTGACACATTGCCAGTTGTGGTTCTTATTGGCAGGGTTGGACAGCCTTCTGGGACAGGATGCTCTGGCCAACAACTGGCCCTACCACCATGATTTTCCACCTTTATTGTTGTTTCTTCCCATTCTGTGCCAGATTCATCAACTAGAACACAAAGCTATACTTCTGGCCTCAAGATGCTCAGCAAGACCCTGGTGTCCAATGTGCTTTCACTGGTTATCGGAAAACCTTGCCAGCTGCCTCCCTGATTTGCAGTCTCAAACCTCAGTCAGGTCACCTGTGTCTTCAGGTCTGGCCCCACCAGAACACCATGATCTAGCAACCCAGGAAACAAGAACTCCTAGCACATAACCATGTATATCCTTAGGTGAAAAATTGTTTCTTAAAATTCTGTCCACTTTATAGGCTGGATTGTATACATTCTGCAGTTCCTAGGGACTTGATTTTCTTTAGGGATTGCTGAACAGTGGCAAGTCTACCCTGTCTACCCTGAAGGTGTATGGGGCAGTTATTATAAGTTCACCACAGGACAATGGATAGCATCTCTTTGGAACTGCATATGCTTATTAGTGGAAAGAAAAGGCCCCTCATTATAATCTACAGTGTTAGGCTCCAGTATTGTAAAAACACTGAACAGCAGTTTAATTTATTTCCTAATCAGCTCAACTTCCACAATACAATATGAAGGGCCATGCCATTGGCTGAGGAGGTAAATTGGGTGTAGTACAGCAGAGAAAACACAATGAAGACTCGATTAGAGTTAAAAACCACTCTAATTTCTAATTCAATGCAATAGCAGTTCTTGGAGTTCTATAAAGATATGAGACTTAGCAGTTTTGAATGTTTTATAAATGAGTTGTGGTGAAAGTATTTAAACTGCCACAGTGGCAATAATATTGTACAGACATTTTACTAGGATAGTAATCTTGAATGAATGGAATATGTCTGTAATAATTTTGCAGGACTGCAGTATTGCATATATTAGTGAAGTTTCACTGCGGCTGTGCAAAATGTGTGGTATACTGTTTCGCAGTGAATAATAATATGAGTACTTTACTCAACACTAGGCTTTCTGTCCACTCAAAATAGACTCCTGAGGATGTCAGTAAAATGATTTGCATTTGGACATAGGATTTAATATCTCAGGATGTCTGTAACAATTAACAATGTCAGTAGTAATTACAGAGCACCCTAGTCATTTTAATGTTGTGTGAATAGTGATTATTATCTGCAATGCCTCCATGACCTCGTAAAAGACATTACAATGTAAGAAATTAAGGGGCAATGCAGAGATGTACGATATTCTTTCAGTATCAACTACGTAAATCCATAGTTGTTTGACTGTATCACATTCCTGACAGTTAGCAAAGCTACAATGCAATGCTTTATAGGCATCTGAAACAGGTGTAAGAAGATTCCCCTCTCTCCTGTTGATCAGAAGGACTTAGGTCTGAGTAGAAATAGTGGAATTTAAAATAAGCTGAACTGAGCTCATGTCAAACTCACTGGAATTCTAATAATTGAAAGCAATTTTATTAGATTTCAGAAATATCAAGTAAAAAAAAAAATATGAGAGTTAGCCCTGTCCTTATCCCGTTTTTAACCATTTGTAAAATTTCATAAGTACATGATTTCAATATGATTTCTAGTGACTTTGCAATTGTGAAACCATGAATATCTGGCAAAGGAATGGCACATTTCTTATAAACAATGCTCTCTCATTATTATCACAAACACCAAAAACAGACTCAAGTTAATGCAGTTATTCATATTCACAAAGCCCCATGGCCCTTTATAGACTAGATCGAGCCCTTTTGAAATTATTATACTGAATAATAAGTTATTATAATCCAAAGCGTGCACACACACACACACACACACACACACACACACACACACACACACACACACATACAGAGTTAAATATTTCATGGTACCTGCCAAAGTGGAAGGCATTCATGAATAATTTAGATTAATTTAAGTTCTAAATAGTCCATAATATCTCAGACAGAACTTACCCCTGGAAACATTTTGAGCATATTATTTCGGCTGCCATTACTGTTATATGTTAATGCAGAATCAGTTCAAAATTTTTGTTATTTGTGCTCTTTGAAAAACAATTGAGGTGTGTACGTTAGCATGTGAGCTTTGGTGCCTGTTAGGGCTAACAACCTCAGTATCTCTTCCTGTCTTGGATTTTTATTGCCTATGTGAAGGGATCATTATTCATTTAAAAGGGAAGTAGCTTTAGAAGACTTGATTTGAATGCATGTATGTGTGTGTGTGTGCATGGGTGTGTAACACTCCTTAAACACATGGACCAGATAAAACACTCATGCATGTATAATGCTTTGTCTATAAGTCTGTTTTGTAAGTGCACAGAGTGTGCTCAGCAATTATAGGATTAGTTTTTCTTCTAGAGAAAGTGGGTATGGGTTTGATGCTATCTCTGAGGAAAGCTGTGCATCAAACAATATAGTAACTTCCCTTTCAGCCTTGTTTACATCACTGTTCTAATTGAAGGACCTGCCACTTGAATTATAACTTATCAACTATGTATAAAGAGCTCATAAGGCAAATCAGTTGTTAGGACAGGAAAAGGATACACCCACACACACATTCATACATCCACACACAAATAGACCAACTTCAAAATGAACCAAAATGATCTATTATGCCAGTAAATGTCACCATTCAAGGGAGACTCAAAAGGAGTCCATCTGTCTGTGTAAAGAGACAGCAACAGACACTATCATCTGTCCAGCTGGTGACCTCTCTCTGTCTGTCCATCTCTTTCTATTCAAGTATTTCATACCCTTCATACTTTGACTGCCTCTGCTATTGTCGTTTCTGTGACAGACCAAGATAAAAGATTTCTTCAGCAAAGCCCCCTATCATAAAGTAAACCTGAAGTAGGCAATTGGTCAAACAGGCATAATCTAGACAAGACTAAATCAATATATGTGAAGTAGGTTACAGTCAAACCACTACACCAAGCAGGCAGAAAACAGGCTTGGTCAAACAGGTGTGTGTCATTTGTGATCAGGGGATTGTGAATGGGATAAGATAGTGACTGGTGATGATGTTATGAGGTGGAAAGATGAGGATCATGGGAGTTGTAGTCAGCATGACACCCCTAAAGTGGCCTCATCATTTCATCATGCTAGAGCAGCTGGTAAAACCTAAACATCAAAATTTATACTACTATCAAACTTAAAACAATTACAAAATTAAAACAGGTATATATTATATATTATTGATATTGCATCATTCAAACTCAGGTATTTGTTATCCAAGGACACCCACACCTGCTTTATGATTCTGTTTGAAGCTTCTCACTGGATGCACTAAATGACAACAAATTTTGACCAGGGATAGTACTTTATCCTGGCTACTTGTCTCACCTCTCACATCTCTCTGTGAGCTCTGGTTCCAGAGAAGGGGAAGTTGCCAAGACCAGACTTTGGAAATTAGTCACTCTGGAGTGCTCTCCTGTACACAAAGATCGAGATCACTCCTGTAAAACATTTTTTTTTCAAGTTAGCTTTAAAGTTTCAGTTTGAAATTTCAGGTTACAGGATGGCAGGAGAGAGCAGGACTGTTCGTAGTTCACACTACTCAGACAGGGGAGGTGATATTTTTCACAACAAATGCCGCTGAACAAAGGTGAGGCAATGTATGCCTTGTTCCCCTTCCCCTGGCTGAAAATATTAAAACAAATAACTTCATCCTGCCACAGCTTCCTAGAGAGATGAAAAGAACTGTGGGACATCTGGAGGGCAGACACTGCCAGGTGAAGGGAATAAGATACCCAGAGACAGCACGAAAGAGTTAGCTTTCACTGGAGGCTACCTGGGATCAAATGAGACACTTATTAAAACCACCTTACACAGTTTTCTGGTATTTTGGCCTATGAACATACACTTCAGCCAGAATAACAGCTCTCAGAACTGCCCAGACTGAGCCGGTCAAAAGTGCACACTATAGGAGCACTCTAAAAACAGATCCAGGGCTTTGTAAAGCACACATTCCTGACCACTGATTGGCTCCAGGTGCTGGCAAACTACTTTTTTTAACCATCCTCGATCATCACTGAACCACCTAAGCCACTCTCATGTCTCATGTTCAGAAAAACACTGCACCATTTTTAACTTTCCCATATGTAGGTAAGTTTATTAATCTGCTTTTGACATGCAAACTGCTGTTGCACCCTTAAATACTTCCTAACATAAATACACCTACACACAGCTTCAATATAAGTACATGTAGTTTTGCCTAACTCACCCTGAAAAACAGTAATTATATTTGCTGAGGGCTCTATGCGAAGAGTCGTTAAACAGAAGCCATTTCCTCTAAATGCTTGTAAAAGCCTGTCTAATTCAGACCTTAGTAGCTAAAGTTACCAACTCGCCACCATACTCCTACAGACACTTAAACGCTTTTATCTTTAATGCAGGCAGAAATTGAGGATGCCATATAGCTTGATTAACAGTGTTTTCATATGAGCAAACCATGCAATGGCAAGAAGATTTCACAACATATTTTCAGTCCAAAGAGTTTGGTGTTTTTCTGATACACTGATCCTCATATGATGCTTTCTTATTTCTAAGGAGGTTTCTTCACACAATGCTTGAATGGAAGGCTGTCTCATCATCCCAGCTACAGAGCTTTTTGTTTCCATGTTAAATTCTTATTGCATTTCCTTTAACTCTCATCACATAATACTAAGTTCTTACAATTGTGACATTAATCACCTCTAAGAATGATAGCATAGAATATTGATCCTGCCATTTTATTTCTCACATTGTTGAGTTGGAAGCTACATGTTTCCGTAAACTTTATATTGGTAAAATGTGACTGCACTCTCTGTTCTCTTATTTAAATACTGAATGATATTATTCATCCAGCTCTGTGATGTTAACTTAAGCACATACTGTATTGTACTGTCATTTTGTTTGGTCATCATGATTTGAATACCATTAGTTATTTATCAATACATTTTTAGGCATATTACCATAATGATGTTTATTTTATAGAAAATACACTTAGGCACAGATAATTTTACTTTATTTATTCAGGTAGAACGTTGCTCATCAGCACTTTGTGGGAAAATTTAAACAGCACAATCTCTTATTATAATCACTGCCTTTCAGGAAGTATGCATCTCGCTGTTTGCAATTATAAACTTTCTTCTCCTGCACAGTAGACAAGGTAATGGCTAAAACAAGGCTATGTTTTGTGTAATTGTAATCATTCACTTGAGAAGTTTGATGCATTTTGTTCCATATACTAGAATAAGAATAAACTGTGTGAAACTTGTTAAGATGTATTTTGTCAAGTGTACTTTGATGGAATGTAGGGTTGACCTTTTGATGTGCTCAAGTTTGACAAGGAATGAGGAGGGATAAGGGATAAGAACAAGAAAAAATAGAAAGACTCCAAAGTCTTTCAGGGTGATTCAAAGTAGCTTTTGCACAATTTGCAAAACAAATTAGAACTGTATTATAAATGAGAAAGTAACTGTTATTCTGCTTTCAAAAATTTAAATCCGAAATCCATGCCTAAATCTGGAACTTGCATAGAGTAACACAAAACAATATATAGACAAAAGTGCTACTGTTTTTAATTTTGTACTTTTGTACTTTTGTCTATTTTTTTATAACAGTATATGCCATACAGTGTCAGAGACCACATAACCAAATCTGGTGATCTTCTGCTTCAGATCACCAGATTTGGTTATCCAGATCTGGTGAATCTGGTGAAATGGGTCTTTAGACCCATCCCCCTAAAGGTCTGGAATGCTGAGCTTTCTGAGATGCTTTTCTGCTCACTCCGGTTGAAAAGAATGATTATTTCAGTTGCTGTAGCTTTCCTGTCAGCTCAAACCAGTCTGGCAATTCTCCTCTGACCGCTCTCATCAACAAGCCGTTTCTGGCCACAGAACTGATGCTCGCTGGATGTTTTTTTGGTTTCTGCACCATACTGTGTAAACTATAGAGAATATTGTGCGTGAGAATCCCAGGAGATCAGATCCCAATTAAATGTGATCTTATGAGTGGTCTCTTGCAGATGTTCGAAATTACTGTGAGACGCATAGCCATGGCCTGCTGAATTGAGTGGTAAGGGAATTTGATTCTGCTTGGTCTGATGAGCTACCAACTGCCAAGTCAAGGCAGTCAAGCTGGTAAAGCATCATTACCAGCTGGTAAGTTATTTTCCAGTTTCCTTATTACTTTTATGGAAGTATTTTCCAGACAAATTTCAAAAGCAATTACAAATTGCATTTGCAATTGCATTTCCTATTTGTAGACACATAAATTGTGACATAATTCAAATGCAAATCACGTATTACCGTTTGCATTTTCATTTACACAAACATACAATATCTTCAGATAGAAAAGCAAAGTCCATTTGCAATTGCATTTCCCATGACTTATGAGTTATGATGCTGTCATATTTAAATAGCAATAGCAATTACACTGTTTGCTATTTCACTTCCTCTGCGTCACGTATGGAGCCTCCAAAATTCAAATGCAATCACAATACCCTTTGTATTTGCATTTCCACTGCCTTGCACAGAAACCAGTCAATCATTGTTGGGGGTGGGAGTATACTATGGGTGTGTTTGTATTTGGATGTGACGTCAGTCACAATCAATGGCCAAATCGGAAAATGTGCAGAAGATTGTGCTGATGCTTCACGCCTGCATGGAGTGCGTGTGGCCAAGCAGTGTGATGAAAAGATCATCCTTAATTTTGGGCCAGAAAAACAAGATGATTGACAGTCGCAAACAAAGTAGCTTTTGGATGCATATATCGAGCAGGGTCTACTAACAACCGTAACAGGCATATTAGAATTGTACATCCAAATCTGCACACTCTAGTTTATTTGCTATTTGGCACACCATGTTCTGTTTTGATTGTGATTTGTTTGGAATGGTTTGTGTTTTGGATAGTTAAATATAAATAAAAGATATGTGTCTACACTTTACACATGTGTAATAGTATTTAATGTTTTTATACCAAACGTAATGTAAAAATAATGGTATTCTGGAAATTATAAGGTTTAGTATAATTACATTGAATACTTTAAGCGATATACGTGCATGCATACCAGTCAAAACATTGCTAAATTTGGCTGAATTATAAAAGCCAGAAGTGGTACTAAATGAAGAGCCATTTGAATATTATACACTTTCGTTCAATCGCAAATATTAAACATTATACAATTAAGTGTGCCACCTCTTATTGCTGAGCTAAGCCAAATGATCTGGCTCAATTAAAAAGAGCCGGCATTCCCATCACTACTTCTTGGCCGTCGATTGTGACTGACGTCACTTCCAAATACAAACACGTATACTCCCACCACCTGCACTGATTGACAGGTTTCTGTGCAAGGCATCGGAAATGCAAATGCGAAGGGAATTGCGATTGCATTTGAATTCTGGAGGCTCCATACGCGACGCCGAGGAAGTGAAATAACAAATGGGGTAATTGCTATTGCTATTTCAATATGACAGCCTCATAACTCGTAAGCAATGGGAAACGCAATTGCAAATGGACTTTGCTTTTCCATTTGAAATTTGGCAGACATTGTATGTTCATGTAAACAAAAATACATACTGTAATACATGATTTGCATTAGCATTTGAATTATGTCTCAATTTATGCCTGCACAAATAGGAATTTGCAATTGCTTTTGAAATTTGTCTGGAAAATACTTCCATATACTTGAATAAACTATCAGGAAATGTTGATTTCTTAATTGGCTTACTGTTGTATTTTTTTTTATTGCAAATAATTTTTCTATGATGTAGTATGGTCTGTGTTTTGGTAACATTGAAAAACCAGGGCTCCTAGGAAAAAAATGTCATTTTCATTCACAATTTATAACAATAAATAGCAATTCTTCAGAACAACTTTATTCAACTCCTGAACCAGATGCCCTGTGGAGCTTTCTGACAAACTTATATCCAACGTCACTGAATAAGCAAGCTAACTATATTTAAAAACAACAATGACTTTACTGTATGGTAGCTCAGTAAATTAAGGCTGTCCATGTGCATTCCTTCTTGTCCACAATTTACCCATCTTCGAATGGCTACTTCCATGTAACAAAGCAAAAGTCGTGTAAAACTGGTTTCATAAACATGATAATGAGATCAGTGTTCTTCAGTGGCCTTCTCAGTCACCGGATCTGGATCCAATAGAACACCTATGGGATGTGGTAGAACGGGAGATTTGCAGCATGAATGTGCACCTGAGGAATCTGCAGGAATTAAGTGATGCAGTCATGTCAACATGGACCAGAATCTCAAAGGAATTTTTCCAACATCTTGTGCAATCCATGCAATGATGAATTGAGGCTGTTTTCATAGCAAAGGAGGCCCTAACCAGTATTAGTATAATGTTCCTAATAAAGTGCGTATAGTATAGTGGTGAGTATATGTTTTGTAGTTACAAATTCACTCAACCATAGCAATCAATAAGATAAAACAAGAGAGTCTTTACTTTTTTGCAGATGTGGCACCCAATATTTCCATCCCAAACAAATGGTCTACTTGCTTTCAGTGCTTTGATGCATTACTATTTTGAAAGAGTCCAGCAACATTATTTACATCCATCAGTACACTGAGACTCTCTAAATATTATGCCAGTGTTTATAGGTGTTTATATGGGTTGTATATTCCATAGATTTCTTACCTTCATAGCTGTTAATGTATGAAAAAGCATAGACTTTGAAAGGTTTCTCCAGTTTGGAAGAAGGAGCTTTGCATGTGATCAAACATATCTGGTGAAAGGGTTTTTCTCTTTCCACAATCTCCATTGTGTAGTGGTCCAGATTTGCCAATGCCACCACTGTAGTATCACATGACTATGTAATACTGGCCTCTACCCTCCAATACTTGCTCGGCCAAGGTTCTCCAGCATCGCAACTTCAGCAGTGGCAGGATAATACAGTCACTGCTAGCACTGATATTGCTAGCTTGCTGCTTCATCTTTTTAGTAAATCCAAAATTTGTTAATAAAGATGCTTTGGCACATGCTTCTGCTTTTTTTTTTTTTAAATGTTCCACGATAGTAGCTATAATTATATAAATGAAAATTATACTTTAAAATGATACTTTACCAGACAATAAAAAAGTAGCAAGGTGTCCCTGAGCTTTTGATAAGCTATTAGGTAAGTAATGTATATTTTATATTAATTTATTATATTTCATATTCTGGTCACCCAATAGCTGCTGTAGGGGGTTTTCTGATATAAAATCTCTTATCCTTTAAATTTTAGTGGCATTTTCTTTGTATCATTATAGAGAGCCTAGTGAGGTCGCATGTAGGCTCCAGAGCTCAGAGGTGCCACACAGTGCTAGTGTGAAGAATAATCAATTGCAACCGTTCTCCCCTAGCAATTAATTTCTCCCTCTTGCTTCCCATCTGTCTTCTTTCTTTGCTTTTATACCACATTGCATGCTGGTGTTCAATCCAACCAGAGAGGACCTTGAAAAAACAATATAGCCTCAGTCACTTTAATTATATTCAAAATGATGTCAGATATCCTGTCAGAGGCTGTCAATATTAGTACCACCCTACAGACCTATAGTAGAGAATGAAAACTCATACATGTAGACATAATAATACAAGAAGATGTAGGTGTTTGTGATATCAGATCGGGAAGGAAAAAGAGGGACCTAATGATAGCAGAAAAGGAGGGAATTGAGAGAAGATGTATGTTAAATTTAACCAGGTTAATGAAATAGAAAACCAAAGGACAAAGAGAAGTGAAAGTGTTTATTGTTCTTGCTACCCTTGCCTCATCCTTCCAGGGCACTTATTTTGATCTGGTTAATTCATCCTTTCAGTGCTCACTTTTGGGAGTCTATAGAAAATGGACCTCAGTTAATCTTGAAAGCAAAGACAAATTATAATTCTGTTCTGTGGCCAATTTGGCGCCTCTCTTTCGGCTTCTTCCAGCCACAGGCTGCTGACAAGAATGAGTCCCGTAGAGCATGGTATATGCTAATGAATAAAACATCTGTCTCTTTTTCTCCACACCTAAAGATGATGGACGTTATGTGGCCATGCAGGCATAAGGGGAATCACTGTAGTTAATCATAGCAGCTCGTGCACTCATCCAAGCACAAGGGAGCTCATAAATGCCACTACACCTTATAGCCTCTGTACCCAATTTGATCCAGCTCCTATCCTGTTATACAGAAACAGACAAACACACACAAACTCCACTGGCACTGCTGTAGTGGATTCATACAGTGCAGGTTCAGTTGTATACATCAGCGTGCTTCATACTCCTATCCTTCACTAATGCATCTTATAAATCATACTGTATTTGATGTAATTAAATTTAAATGTGCAGGATTATGGATGTATATGTCTTGCCTTAAAAATGAGGTTACAAATACAATTTGTTCACATTCTACTTACCGGTAATAAGCCTTTTTTTAGACTTATGTCAGGGCAGTGCCTGCTGTTAAGGTCTGTTCTGAACTGCATGCTAATTGCCCCAGAATGGACCGGAGGCAGCCTAAGCTCTGGTTCCCTTGGATACATCTAATGTGGAGGTCTTGCAGTGAAAAGGAACTAGAATGAAGCTTAATTCTCAGCTGTTAATACCATAATGATTACATAGATAGCAATTAGTGTGTAACTAACAGGTTATGTATAATTATACAATGACTCAAATATGCAAATGTGGATTCGTGTGCCTTTAGCACGCGGCTGCATTAAATATGCTTTATGAATTCGATCAATCAGATAAAGTGCTATGAACAGATGTCATAAAATCAAATTTATACCATATCATTATTCATAATTATGATAACTTGCGTTCATGCCAACATCAGCCTGTCGAATAGGCGCCAAAGTGGATAATCCTCAGTGAAAATTGATTGAATGACAGGATGATGAAGGACCCACTCAAACTGGACTTTTGGAGTGATATTGAATATAATAACAGCAATTTCATTTCCTCCAAAACCAATATCTTGAACAGAAAGAAAAGGCTTTTTTTCTGCTATTAGAAGCACCAGTGATCCAAATAATAAACGATTGCACTGTCTAAACTAATACAAGGTTTTAGTAGAGACAAACAAAACCTTTCCTCACTGAGGGGAAGCTGCATATTACTACTGTGTAAAATACAGTATCACCACACCCCACCATGACCCTTTGTTACTAATATAGATCCTTTCATTTTTCTTTGGCTTGTCTCTCAGGGGAAACTCTTAAAGGTTCCATGTAGAACCCTGCAACAGAAACCTTCTTTCCATAGAAGGGTTCAAACTAGAACTCCTTTAAGAATTTAAAAAAAAAAAAACCTCAAGGAACCCTTTTTTTAAGATTCTGAGTGTGTAATGAGTTATGCACATTTCCAAAGACATTCAAGTCCATATTTCTCAAGTATTCATCAATTCACTTCCCCTGTTAATATGAACAGATGCTTAAAAAGGTTAAGAAGGGGAACAGTTAAGAAATGCATTATACAAGCAGATCATTTATAAAGAACACATTACACAAAGCAACATAGAACAGCAGTGGGAGACTTGGCTTGCTTGATGTGGGGAAAAATGAATCTATCTAATCAGCTGAACCCTATCTGCCTTGCTGGGAATTTGCTGAAAGTGGAAAGGTAAATGTGACATACATATTGTTCTCTTCCAATAAATGTTGTAGTCTTTCTATTGTTAATGATTCATAGGTGGCATTACACACAATGACATTTTGCATTTTTGTGCATTTATTCACAATATATTAATTGGTTGTGAGTCATGTCGAGTAATGTTCAATTGTGCCTGAATAAATGTGCTTACATTATGCATTATGTGGTTATAATTCAGAAAACTGAATTACAGAAAAATTAAAGAAAAAGTCCTAATAAAGCAAGCCCTTAATCTTGAGAATCCATCCATCCTTTCAACATTTAAGTTTTTCCTTTAATTCTATCTTATGACAATCAGAGAAAGAAAAAAAAAGCAATGGCAGACCTCTGAAGTATCTGAGACCTAAAACAAAAGGATGCCTCAACATCATGGACCACTCCACCCTTTCCATTTTCCACTCTGAGTGGTAAAGATGATACCCCCTATTGGTGAGAACTGCAGCCAACATCTGTTTCATGCTAAGCTAAATCAACCAGGCCAGTGGATGAATGCTGGGAGACCTGCCAATGCCATCTCTTTTCAGGAGTATTTTTAGAGTGCCATTGCCTTCTCTCCTCCTCTGCTCTGTCTTAAACATAATCACTCTGACAGAATGACACAGGAAGAGCCAGTTCTTCTCAGTCTAATTGATACTGAAACCATTTCAAAAAAGCTCTATGCACTACCTCAACATGCACGTCTATTTTCATCCAGGAGTCTTGGTTGAGGATGAATTTCCTCACTGAAAATTGAAGAGTTCTGACAGTCATGTCAAGAAACAGTGTTAAAAAACAGTGGCACTTGCATTAGCAAACAAATTGAGGGTACAAACATACAGATGAAAGACATTACTTCACATTGTATTTCCACAGTCAAGCACTTCATCTTCAAATCAAAACTCTGATTCCTCAAACTAGGGTCTGACTGGCTATCTTCATACATGATAAGGCATCACCATCACCGGCCTGTTTCTCATGAAATTTTAATCATATCTTCAATTGATTCATCAGACCACAGATGCACCAACACAACAGGACATGTTATAAAAGCTGAAGTGAATATGAGAAATTTAGTGGCATTCAGGTGAACGCAGGCAGAAATATTATAACGCACTCAAGACTGATGGATGGACCCATTAGAGTCCAGTGGCGGTGTGGCCTCTCGAATTGCAGATACAGCACTGAGCATTGTGTTTGTAGGGTAAAACTCAGATATGGGTTATTGACTGAACAGTCTCTCCATTATCACTCAAGATTTCTGTGATGATTAAACTCCTCAGGCACCAGGAGAATATATTTTCAGTGTGAACACCAGAGCAAGAGAGCTCAACAATTTAAACACTCTGGTAACAGTTCAAGCAAGCAAAGAAAGAGAAATTGCAACAGACATGAAGTCAGGAAAGTGAAAGAATTACAAAAAGAAGGTGGGAAGCATGAAATAATAGGGGAGCTTTGAAATATATTAAAATACAAGCAAATGGAAAAATAGACTGCTACTTATTACAATCAGAAGACATGTGGAACAAATTAACAACGGCGTACGTTTACGCCTTGCAGACAGAAAAACGCACACACACAAACGTGCACACACATACACTGTATACTAGTTCTGGTGGCTCAGTGGTTAAGGATTTGAGTTACAGATCAGGAGGTCATGTTCAAATACCAGCACTGCAAAACTGCCATGGTTAGGTCCTTGAACAATAACCTTAGCCTTCAGCACAGTTGTATCCTCAATCAGCCAAATGAGCAAATGTACTGGATTTTGTGTTACTTTGTACTATGTAAGATATCACAGCATTGTACTGTAAATATGTTTTATACTGGTTTAATCTACATTTTACAGTATTTTACTGGCAGCTGGTAAATTACTCTAAAATTGACAACAATGTTTTACAGTGTAGTTATTAGGCATATGTGTTGACAGTGTCTCATTGTCTGAAGCGAAATGGCTTCTGGTGGTACTGAACAAGTCAGCCAAATTCTTCTCTCTCTCACACACACACATACACAGACCATTCTCCCACACAAGAATTCATATTTGCCTGTAAAACATAACACACCCACTGAAAAAAACTCTATAAATATATCTCTCTTTCTCTTCTTCCTGTATGCACAAGTATAGAAATAAAGTTCCCTTATCACACACATACTTCTGATATCTCACACTCACTCTTTGTCATCCAAAATTTACACATTCATTTACATGAATCATTACACTGACATTTATCCTCTGATTCTTGTTATTTCACAAGGTCTGAAAGGCATGGTTGATATCTAAGTTTTATATGCTCACAGAGAAGACAAAGAATCAGACTGACGTGTGTGTGTGTGTGTGTGTGTGTGGGGGGGGGGGGGTAGGGTTATATTTAGGTGTAGCATTAATTAGCTTCATTAATAATTATGTCAATAATTATCAACCTTCTGTTCTACATTTTCAGCATAACACCACATATATTGTATCTGTCTTGTCCTTTACACTGACTTCAGCTCTTCGATAAAATACAATTAAGTATTTCTTTAGCTCATCTATGCAGGCTGCAGCTGTATTCCAACAAGCGTATGCAGTCCAAGGCTTCTTGCTGTGTCTCTGTCCCTAAGATTCTACACAAAAGCTCTCAAAATAAGAGAGAGATAGAGAGAGACAGAGAGAGAGAGAGAGAGAGAGAGAGAGAGAGTTTAGATAAATGCTTCTGACAGTAATGGCTGTTGCTCAAACTACCCTCTCCCGTTGACATCCCTGATTGTAGACCTCTTGGTCCTCCAGTTTAAGGGGTTCAGAGCAGAGAGGGATTGTTTACATTTTAACCTCATTAATGGCTCAGCTTGATCCAAGTGAGACAGTGGGTTGTTGGCTCCTGCGATTACCATGCTAAGTACACATGGTAGGTCATACTGTTTGGTGGTCAGCAGTGCCTTTCTCTCTTACTGAGAGGAACTTGAATACCACTATTGTGCAAAATACAGTATCATGGCATCCCACCTTGACCCTTTGTTACTATTATGGGGAGTTGCCATAGTGATTGAATTGCACAGAAAAACATCACTTAAAAATGAATCCATTGCCTTGCTCATGTTGCAAATGTTCATTTTTTTAAGAGATTTGTGATATGTCACATATATTGTATTTAGTAGGAAGGTGTGTGGTAATTACAAGTAATTTCTGGTAACTATTTGCATGTATAATTTTAGTGTACATATTAAATTAGGTGAAAATTATATAGCAGTGCTTGTTACCACATTGGAAACATCTAAGAATGTAATAATGTAGTGATTGTACTTTGCCTACATTAAATAATGTGAAAAATATTGCAAAGTATGTTGGAAAAAATACCAAATATCGCCGTTTACGGTGTTTACACTGTTGACAATAGTTATACTGCACTGCCACTTTAATTCCACTCAATTCCACTCATCTATCTATCTATCTGACACACATTTAGGTCTGCCTTTCACACTTGTTCTTAACATGTACAAAATAGGTACCAGATATTACTTTGAGACCTATAAACATGTTATAAATATGTTATTGGCATGCCACCAAATTGATGTGACAGGGCTTTCTTGAAAATATGACTTAAAAGTACATATACAAGTCTACTTTGTGGTTTAATTTCTCTTTGCTTACTTAATTGCCTACTAAATAGAGAGAGAATGAATGTCCTTTTAAAGTGCTACCAGATGATGCATTTTTCAAAATATATAATAAAGTTTTAACAACAGACCAAAAACAAATTCAAGATAGTTGTAGGAAGAACAGCCAGAAACCTGCCAAATACATTATCAGTGATAGTATACTCTATACTAGGAGATATTGTCATATTGGACCACAACATAGCCAGACACATAAACAATACTTGTGTTAACGTTGACACCATGTCAATTCGGTACAGCACTTACTAATGACCCCACAGTGTGTTCATCTGAAGCAAGTCATGTTGATGTTCTGCAAAGTTAAGAATAGGCTCAGTATTTTTGAACCGAATCCTATTTTATATGATGCAATTTTCCGCAACACCAATCCCCCTCATGAGAGCAGAACTTGGTTTTGCATGTGAAAACTTGCCCCGTTATATTCACTTGAGAGTTGGCATAAATTCACAACATGGGCCCAATTACCAAAATGATTGTCCATGGTGAATGACAGTCAGCCACAAATGCAATTAAAAGACATTTGGATCAAAAGTTATGGAACCAACAGTATTCTTTAATTGGGACTAGCCTCTGTTTGTCTGTTTAGGAGTGTGTGCGTGTGTGTGTGTCTGTGTGCCCGTGCATGTGTATAAAATTGTCTCAGTTCTACAGCTGATATCATGGGACTGACATCTTGGGCTGAGGATGATTTAAAGGTCAGATCACAGTTGCTTGAGTAAACAGTGTACATCCTTCCCAGGAGTTTACCCTCACTGTAAAATTGACTATGCTGGTGGGCTGCAATAACTTACACTGTCACTTAAAGGTTCAGCATTGCCAGAGGACATCTTTCAGCATGTGGTAATGTATAGGACTCTCACATCACCTCCACACTGATAAACTGCCTTTACAAATGCTCAATAAAGAAGTGTAACTCTGCTCAGGAGTGCTAAGTCAGGGGACATTGCACAAATGCATCCTTCAAAAAAGCAAAATAAAACAGCTGAATCAATAAGAACTTGAAGTATGGAGTGTGGTAAAATAACAAGATCCTCGCAAGGTCAGAGAGAACTAAATATTTAAGAGATGATAGAGAGATAAATGTTAGATTTATTTAAATAAAATGAACCTCAAAGGAATGTTGAAGAAATGTTCCTTCTAAATGGGTCTTTGGTATTCGTGATAATTAGTGATTTCAGAGGCACGTTAGAAGTGACTTCTTGTTCTGTTTTTTTTTTTTCTTCATGTAAACAGCCCTCAGCAAAGGAGACAAGGCCTTGAGAAGCCGTCTTCAAAAAGACGTTTGCTTTTCACAGCCTAATAAATGGACTAAAGATGTAATAAGTACTTTATTATCCCTGAAGGCACATATTTAATGCTAAAACATGTCTTAAAATCGGTATGGGCTTTAAAGGAATATTTTAAGAGCATGTCTGTAGCACAGTAAACCATGAGCTATAGCTATATTGCCTCAGTTTCTTGACCAAGTGCAAGTCACAACCATTACACATGTTCGGCTTATGTATCTAATCATCTGAAATGAGAAACATATTCGATTCCTCCCTGCTTTAAAAGATTGGGTTTAGGGATAGTGGGTATCAAGTGCAACCATATATTTTCCAATTTGCTGATAAAAATAAAAAGAAAATTTCCACAGAATCATATGCAAAAGTAATACACTCACTGAGCAGTGTATTAGGAACATAATACATAATACTAACACTGTAAACTGTGGCCATGAAGGGATGCTCATGGTCAGTAACAATATTCAAGTAGGCTGCGGCATTCAAGCGATGATTGATTGGTATTAACGGGGCCAAAGTGTGCCAAGAAAACATTCCCCACACCATTACACCACCTCCACCCTGGACTGTTGACAAAAGGTAGGTTGGATCCATGGATTCATGCTGTTGCCACCAAATTCTGACCCTACCATCTGTGTGCCCAGTTTTGTTGAGTCTACGTCCACTTTGACGTGTTCTGAGAAATGCTTTTCTGCTCACGACAATTGTACAGAGTGGTTATTTGAGTTATTGTAGCCTTTCTGTCAGCTTGTACCTGTCTGGGCATTCATAACCTCTCTCATCACCAAGGCATTTCCATCCGCAGAACTGCTGCTGGATGTTTTTACTTTATTACACCAATCTAAGTAGAAACTGTTGTGCGTGAAAAGCCCAGGAGATCAGCAGTTATAGAAATACTCAAACCAGCCCGTCTGGCACCAACAATCATGCCACAGTCAAAATCACTGAGATCTCATTTTTTCCCTGTTCTGATGGTTGATGTGATCATTACCCACACGATTAGCTGATTAGATGATTAGATAATTGCATGAATGAGTAGGTGTACAGGTGTTCCTAATAAAGTGCTCAGTTAGTGTATCTTTACACGCATCTAATCTAATCATCCATTCTGATATTCAGCATTCAGTGCATAATTATCCCTCTGTCATATTCACAATATTTACAATTTAGCAAAAATACAAATAGTTCTGGTGGCATCGTTTAAAGTCAGTTATATACTTATATTTTAAAATGTTCTAACTCTCAGTAATAGTCATCCTCTCAAAGCCTGACATTTAAAAATACATCTTTATCTGGCCCCTCCATGTTGAGCAGAAGTTATGAATAAGTATATGGAATTAATTTCATTTTATTTCAACTTCTTGGAGCATTGATATAAATGCCCCCACTGTTATATAGGATTTTTAAAAATATGATAGATTTTCTTACCCCAAATTTTTTTTTGTCCACACTTAAATAGTCTAAGCACAATGCTTTCTCGGAATCGAATGGCCTTTATTTGTCTCCAACAAAGTATATAAATGTTGTAATATACACTGCCCTCCAAAAGTTTGGAAACGCCTGAACAAAATAGGGTTTTTGGGCAATATCAGCATAAATCCTCTTTAGTTAGTGACCATTTTGCATTGATAATAAGGGACAACACTAGGCATCCGAGCAGTCAGTTTATTCAAACATTGACTTGATATATTACTCCAAGCCTCCTGGAGGATTGCCCAAAGAT
>CM040993.1:5631792-5654655 GCA_022985145.1 Pangasius djambal | reverse complement strand
AAATTTGAGTATTTTTCTATGTTATGTTCATGTTTATGTTCATAAACTTTTTATTTAATAAAATATGTTTTCATAGTTTGTGTTGTCCCTTATTATCAATGCAAAATGGTCACTAACTAAAGAGGATTTATGCTGATATTGCCCAAAAACCCTATTTTGTTCAGGCGTTTCCAAACTTTTGGAGGGCAGTGTAAATCAAAAACATGTATATCCTCAGGCATGACAACAGGCACACAGAAAGCAATATAAAAATACTATAAATGAAGTGTAATTGGGCTTAGGCAATGAGTGAGAACAAGTGAAAACACGCAAATCCTTTTATATCAAATCTAATCTAATCATTTCCCACTCTAAATCTAATATGTGCAACTACTTCTTATGTTTACACTATTTCAGCAACTTATATTGTACTCTTTGCACAAATGTCACTAGATTCACTTTCAAATAGAACTGTGTACTGGTCGGCGCTGCACTGGGACTTACTGTGCCCATTGTCTATCCCAGTAGTCATAGTCTTGTGCTGTCTGCACATGTTTGCACTTCTGCACTTATGTAAATTTATGTAGTCCCTTGTAGTTCTGTGTTGTTCTGTGTTTGTCTTATGTAGCACCTTGGTCCTGGAGAAACATTTCGTTCCACTATGTACTGGCTGTATATGGTTGAATGACAATAAACTGCATTTGACTTGACTTGACTTGACAATACACCACTATTCTACAATAAATGCACACCACACATCAGAACCTCTAGTTGCCCTTAGATAAATTTACTTTAAACCCCTCTCATCAGGAACAGCCAGTTTAAATTAAGTCAAGTATGGGTGGCCCAAATTTGGTATAACTCCTCCCAATATTATTACATTCATTTCCAGTATTCTCACCCTGGTGCTCATACAGGTATCTTTCTCCAATATTACTCTCTTCTGGCTCACCTCTACTCCCCTATAATGAAGTCCATCACTTCATAACATACTGTGGAATTATAAGCCCATTAGCAGCTTGCAGGGTTAACAAAGAGACGGTCTTTACTCCCTCTGGTGCCCAAGCCCCATAATGTTTACGCAACAAAGATTCACTAAGGAATGGCACTTGTGACCCTGTGTCTATAATGCATGGAGTATATTTTCCCCCATAGTCACTTCATTGTAGGGCACTGTCCTAACAGACTGAGCTTTTGTTCGGACAGTGCATCCCCTGGATGTCCTACTGTGGCTGGTGATGTCAAACCATTCAGGCTGACTTCATACAAAACAGCACATGTGAAAACATTTAAATCAAATCTAATAATTTCCCACACATGAGCTATATTCCATTCCACTATTCTATAGTGCATGCACACCACCCCTGCTAGCATTAACACTTCCAGTTGCCCTTAGTAACACCTACAATGTAAATAAGGTCTATGCTAAAACATGCAACTAAAAATATATAAAAAAAAAAAAAAAAGAAAGAAAGAAAGAAAGAAAATGACTTGTGGGAACAATCTCAGTCCATGTACATTTGCTTGCACTACAATCTATGAATGAAAAATGATTGTTGTACATGGGAGCCACTGTAATGCTCCACAAGCCCTTGTTGCTTAGTTCAGTCTATCCAACTAGGAATTCTACACACTGTCCAGTACTAAATACAAGTTCAGATCAGAAGGGGAACTCAGCAATGTAAACAGTCACCCAAAATACATAATAATTTATAAAGAAACTCATTCATCCCTTAAACATTAGGATTGGGTACATGGCATGTTTATCTGTTCATCTAGCATAGATGCTGTGGTCACTATTGCCCTACATTGTGGTTCAATTCATGGAAGGGCTGCTACTCATCTTCTGCTTGTGTCAAGAGGCTATCACACTTGAATTATGCAATAGGCTACTATCTAGTGAAGTTTTAGAGTACCCTGTACTAGTCAGTGGAGAGTTGACAACATACAGTTATCCAGCATACAGTCTAGCAGTTCTTTTTGAGTGGTTTAAGATTTTTTTTTTTTTTTTTTTTTTTTTAACTCTGTTCAATACAACAGGTCCTGTCGTTTCTGTTGCTAGCAAGGTACACACAGAAGAGCTACAGTCATGGGAAAAAGAAAGTACACCCTCCTTCAGACCTCTGTTTTTATTTATCAGGCCATAAATAACAATTATGTGGTCCTCACCAACTTCTATAAACAAACAAATAAACTCAGGTGACAACAAAAAAAAAACAACAGATTTCAGTATGTAGTCATTTTTATCCCAAAAAGTAAACCATCATTCAGAAATCAGCTGGGAAAAAAATAAGTACACCCTTCCTACTTCCGCAGTCATTAAGCTAGGTGTTACTAAAGAAATGCACAAGATTACTTAATCATCAAGAAGTGTGACTACCTCTATAAAAGCAGAACTTTTGGCAATTTGGTGTTCTGGAGCCCTCAGGTGTTTATCTACATCATGCCAAGAAGAAAGGACATCAGCCATGACCTCAGAGGAGCAATTGTTGCTGCTCATCAATCTGGGAAAGATTATAAGGCCATGTCCAAACAATTTAAAATTCACCCTTCTAAAGTGAGAAGGATTGTTTACAAATGGAGAGTCTTCAATACACTTGCCAATCTTCCCTGGAGTGGGCGTCCCAGCAAATACATTACAAGGTCGGACTGTTTAATGCTCAGAAATATAGAAACCCCAAGAGCTACATCATGTGACCTACAGGCCTCTGTAAGTACATTAAATGTTAATGTTCATTACAGCACAATCAGAAAAAGACTGAACAAGTATAGCTTTCATGGAAGAGTTTCTAGTAAAAAGCCCCTTCTCTCCAGAAAGAATATGGAACATGAGCATAAATGAATTCCCTCAAACATTAATGAACCGAAGCAATGTTGAAAAGAAGAGTGGGCCAGAATTTCCCAAAAATGATGTGAGAGACTGATAAACTCCTACAGAAAAAGTTTACTTCAAGTTATTGTTGCTAAAGCAGAGTGTACTTTCTTTTTCCCATGACTGTAATATAATTAACCAGGGTTGCCAGGTTTCCAACCCAACTACATCTTAAAAATCACACACCAGACCTGAAACTTGCCCAAAAATGCAGGCATTAGAAAAGTGAGACACAGTTTTCTTCTTTTTTTCAGTCTTTGTGTAGGAAACAAGCTCAATGTGGTGCATTCGTTTGAGAGCTTAGCCGCTCCATAATCCCCCTTTCCTCTTCCAAACTTTGCAATATATCTTAAAATAGAAATGGTTCTGTACATCATAGACACATTGTCTGCACTTACAATTTGTGGACATTTATGGTGACGCTTTACATTATGATTAATTAATGTTTAAGTACTTACTAACTTAGCAGTAAATAATCAAGTGTTACCATTGTAGTTCTTCAGTAACGACTAATCACTATAATAAACTACAATGTTGACTAAAGTGTAATGATAACTCCTGAATGTAATAAACAGCAATGCTAATGAAAGTATAATAATTTAGTAACTAATCTTAAACAATTGTGGTAACTAAGTAAGGTAAGGGAATCTACTAGGAAAGCTACCAAATCAGTGGAACATCAGCTTATATCTGTCAGATTTTTTTTAAATCAGTGGTCAATCAAAAGTGGTAATGGAACACTCTATACTTTCTACAGTTTACCAAAACATGCAATCATTTACACAGGAATGCACAGTATGCTTATCTGTTTGCTGGCTTCCTACTCTGCCATCGACAGTGCCACTCATTTGTCACTCCACTTGTTCATGCCATGCAACTGATTTCATTTTACATGGTCAAACACACAGATTAGGTTAAAATGTTCCCAGGGCTACTGTCATTCTGTACACAGGACAGTAGGAAGTACTCACGGACAATCATTTTAAACCTGGGACAAACTGTTATAAATATCTGTATGTGAGCCCATCCTGATTAGTTCTAGTAATGGGAGAAAATAAATAAATAAAAAAAAACGTTTGCTGTCAATATTGCAATATTATGGCCAAACAAATATTACTGCTGTATGTGTCAGGGACATAAAACAGATGGAATGAAGTGTTTTGCATAATCTCATATATTTCAGCATCCCAGGTTAACATAGATAATTCAGTCTCATGCACAATCATACATTTCAAGCAGCACAAGCAATATTCTTGTACCAGTATTTCGTATAAATGGAATTGTAAAAAATCTACAAGCACTAAATCAACTCCAACACTCTTAAAACAATTTACTGGAAGAAATTTCTCCACTATAAAGAAGTTCCATATATATTAATAATAATATATATTGTTTATAGGGTTTCCCAAGAGGGACAAAGAACCTTTCTTAGGAACACTATGAATCCTAATGGATTCTTAAGTTTTCTGGCAGCCTACGTGTGCAAATTGTTACAAAAGCTGAACATTTATATCAGCACAACAGTAACAATTCTATGTCAGCCTAGTGTCATCTTCCGGTCACCCTCAGCCTTGAGGGACATGATGAGCACAGGCTGCCTCGGAGAGCAGAGCCTTGCTTGCATTTCTGTACGAATTTTGCAGAAGCTGAAACCTGCACAGCGTGATTGATTGCATTGTGCCTGCTGTTCAGGGAGCTGTTGGTAAACAGGGAGATGGAGCTTCTAGATGAGACACTGTCTCACTCTGCTATTTATGAGTGAAGTGAAGATGAAAAAATCAATAACAAAGCTGCTCTCTGGATTCATAATCATTTCTGATGTGTGTCTTTCCTCTCTCACTATAGTTTTTTTGCTCCTTCATATCTCATCTCTCAGGGGTTGCTTTCCTGTCTGCTTGGCCGTTGGTGAGAGACCGTCCTGAGGCTGTTTTATCTCAGCTCAGCGATGATTAAATCAAGCCATTTTTTTCTATATGGAGTTATCTTACCCACAAACCACAGCAGATGGACAGATACTAGTGTTGCACTAAATATTGAGCCTAGGACAAATTTTGATCTCCTTTTTCTAAATTAAAAAATATAAACATTTCTGTGCTTCCTAAATCATATCCAACTTTGTAAAGTATTGCATAAATATTATACAGTTTAGTTTTCAATTTAAGAACCATAGTTTCTAGTTTCATGTGCCAAGTGTTGTTTGAAAGAATGAAGTTGACTGAAGTGTGATCAGCCAGGAGTGGTACTGTGAATTGTAGTTCTCTAAGTAGGAGGCTAAAATTTTGTGTACTTGTATTCATTCAGTGCCAATTTGAAATCCACTTAGTTCTTAAGCTTATTTGAAGCCAGCATAAGACTGGAGAAAAGAAACGTGTGTTGATTTTCATAAAAGTTGCCGGCTTTATGTTTTCGAGTATAATTGTGGTACTGGAATACAGTAATTCTCAAGAGGACAAAATTACTACTTATGCTAATGAACTATTCTCATGTCAGCAACTCCTTCGCTAAATTAATTACACCAGAGTGAAATGTTTGTGGCTAATCACTCTAATTAACGGGCTCAGAGTGTTGGTGTAGAAACCACAAAGTATGATCAGTATTATCGCTTACATTCTTATTGGCGATTGATACACTGCCTATTTCAAATGGACTTCAGTCTAATGTATCAAGTCAGACAAAGCCGATTAATGAGGGATTTCATTATTACTCTTTCCTCTCATGATATGATAATAAGAGCATTTAATAGTCATCAAATTGAACGGATGAAATTCACTGTGATGGCTCAGTGATCCCATCCCAGTTTGCATTACACCATCTGCAAAATGTAACACTACAGAAATACAGGATAGTAGGTTTAATGGTCACAGAGTTACAAGTAAGGTGAAGTAAAAAAAAAAAAAAAATAGAATTCAAAAAAGAAAGGCCAGACATTGGCTGTCAAAATGAAAAGCTGAAAAGCAGTTTTATATTGACTAAAAACAAAAAGTGGGAGGGGGAACTGAAAGCACATCTCCCACCCCCCATCCTCACCATGTTCTACAGAGGGACTATCGAGAGCATCCTCAGCGGATAGTGAGGACAGCTGAGAAGATCATCGGGGTCTCTCTTCCCTCCATCACGGAAATTTACACCTCACGTTGCATCCGCAAAGCCACCAGCATTGTGGATGACCCCACACACCCCTCTCACACACTCTTTACCCTGCTGCTATCTGGTAAATGGTACTGAAGCAATCGGGCCCTCACAACCAGACTGTGCAATAGTTTCTTCCCTCATGCCATCCGACTCCTCAATACTCAGAAACTGGACTGAAAGAACACACACACACATACATATATACACACACAACTAAGCATCCTCCATCCTCTTTGCAATTTTTTTTTTTTTGCAAATTTTTGCACATTACATTATGCTGCTACAATACTTATTATACTGTACATAGGCTGCTACTTCTTATTTCAGCTACTTGTATTGTACTCTTGGACTCTTTGCACTATTGTCACTAGATTCACTTTTAAACAGAACTGTGTACTGGTCGGCGCTGCACTGGGACTTACTGTGCCCATTGTCTGTCTCAGTAGTCATTGTACTGTCTTGTGCTGTATGCACATGTTTGCACTTGTGCACTTTATGTATAAATTCATGTAGTCCCTTGTAGTTCTGTGTTTGTCTTATGTAGCACCTTGGTCCTGGAGAAATGTTGTTTCGTTTCACTATGTACTTGTATATGGCTGAAATGACAATAAACTCCACTTGACTTGACTTGACTTGACTTGAGGCATGAAGTAACTGAAGCATGAATTAAGTACAAAAAAGATCAGAGTAGGTGAATAACATCAAGACTGACTGTAAGTTTAGTTGTTTTTTTTTTTTGTTGTTTTAAACCTGAGAATCCTGTTTTTGGGACTGTTAGAAGTAGGTCTGCATGGAATAGAGATAAGAATGTAAATGAAAAGTAGTATGTTCAAAATAAAATTATGCATTAAAAAAGTAAATAAACTTATATTAAAATAATTTAAACTGTCTAATAAATAACAACAAAAATGGCAACTTTAGTGCTCTACAAGGACTAACTGTTTAAAGTGGTTGCAGTGATAATATGTGATTAAGGACAGTATGTTGGCTTTGTCAAAGCAAATTTAATGAAAATGTGACTCTTGGGTGCTATATTCCCCTAAGTAGTTAAGGCAGAAGCTACTGTCAAACTGCTGACTCAAAACAGCAATAACTTGTTTAGACATGTTTCACTATGAAGAACTATCCAGGGAAACAAGCTGAAAAGATCTGAGAGTATTTAGCCAAGGAAAAGAAGACCTTACCAGGAGCAGCGCTGGCCACTTGCCACGTGCTCATTCTGAAGAACAAAATGGGAGCTGAATGCGGTCCAACGGCAGCCGTGACGAATTGCAAGCTATCTGCCAAAGAACAAACCATTCAATCAAGATGCTGATAGAAGCAGCTGTGGGATAGGAGCGCGATACATTAGCAGCTGATATGTATATTGGTCAATCAATGTTGTTTAATGAAAAAGTAGTCACATTCTAGATAAACATGGATGAACAGCAATGCTGCTTTCATGTTACCACAAAGGTGTAAAAGCTGAATGAATCTGATTGAATACAGCTGCAGTTGGGTGATTCTGTGTGTGTGTGTGTGTGTGTGTGTGTGTTGCAGAGTGATGCTGTGTTGTTAACTGCAGCTCAGCTGTTTGTGTGTTTAAGTGTTCCAACTGTGAAAAATACTGACCCATTTCCTCTTATCAGCGTACAAACAGGAGCACTCGCACAAACTTTATGTCTCTCACATCTCTCACATCTCTCACACACACACACACACACACACACACACACACACACACACACACACACACACACACCATATTCTTATAAGCTTTTTGAAGTATTACACTAAATGGAATAGCTCCACCTTCTTATTAGTTCACTTTCATGCTGATTTCACATCTGATTAAAACTGGATCTCTGCAGGCCTAAAATGCAAGCTATTTTTTTTTAGATAAAGAGATCTACATGAATAGATATCAACATAATAACAGACTTGTCATGTCTGATTATGTTAAATTCAGTATGAAAGTATGATACCCAATTAATCATCATAGAATGACAGTGTCACTTGATGTAATTCTCTTTAAACAATACGAATCATATTATTTGTTGACGTAGCACTAGGCCTGAATGTGAGATACCACGAATGCTGAATGCTAAACTGTATCCGACCAGCATTCATGCACACCGCAGCAAACTCTAGAGGGACTCTCTTCCACGAGTCACAGCACAAGAGCCTCCTCTGTTCCTTACAGTTTAATCACCGCTGCTGTGTGGTGTGCTACTGTGGAGCGAGAATCAATTTCCTGCTTTACTTCAAATTAAATCCCAGATATTAGTATGGTGAGGAAACGCTAGGCTCTACTCCTCCTCTCCCCTCTCTCTTACCAGTCAGAGTTATATTACAAAGTACAGCCACACCAAGCCATTACTTTAGGAGCTGTACAGAATCCATCTCTGCCATCTTCAGTGTGGGTGGGCTTTTTAGTCAGAGCCTTAGAGTCTTTAGTCTTTGTCTGACCAGGTATCACTAACATTTCATCTTTATATGACAGTAGGATTTTTTGAAAGCATTTACAAGCAAAACAAGCAATAAACTTTTCCTACCCTTTCAGGAACTATGAATACAAAAGCAATGGGTTTCCACAGATTAAATGCAAAATGAACAATTTCATCAACATTAAGTTTGTCTTGTGACAAAGGGGCTTGTGCTCTGTGTGGCCTATATTTTGGATTGCTATTGTGGATTCTGTCTTAACCTCACTGAATGTCAGTGCATATACATGATCACAATAAAATGCTAATATTTTGCTTACATATTGAGACATATCTGCATCACTTGAAACAAGAAGTTTAGCTTGATTGTGAAATAAATGGCCTCTGCTTATTTTTATCATATACAATGGAGATTAAATATCCATCATGGGTTAGCAAGGTTGTTATATCAAAAACATGTAGAAAGAGATGAGTCGAGAGCGAAGTCTGCTGATTGAAGTCAACATTTAATAGTAAATTCTAAGGCTGTATATAAGGCTATTGAACAACTCTTACCTTACAGTGAATCTACAGCTGCTTGTTGAGGCTGGCAATCATGCATGTATGTGTTATTTATGTACCATTATGTATTAATGTATTATATATTAATATAGACACAAGAGGATTGGGGGATGAACTGAAAATGAATGTTAAGAACTTTCACATCAGTGTCACTATGTTTTAATGACATTCTTATTATGGTATTATTTTTACACTCTCAGAATCTTAAACATAAAAAAATTTTAAGCAATTGCAAATGTGTTTTAGAGGTTTTTGGGAAAATTACCACCAGAGCAAAAACTACATAGGAATTCATAGGAAGTTTATTGTCTGAGGGAAGTTTTATTGTTTTTCATACCAGTCATAAGAGACTTACAAATTTGGTCATAAAAGATGCTTAAAAAAAGGGGGAAAAGAAAAAGTGCTAACTTCAAGATTTACAGTAACCCATTAAATTTTACTGACTGGCTTCTAAGTTCTAAAATTTCTTTTACCGTGCTAGTGTGTGTATATATAATGTATGTATACGATTCAGATTAATTTAAATTACTTGTGTGTAGTTTATCTCTCTGAGCTTGCTAGATTTTTGTAGTAGAATTTTAAAGTAGAATTGTCAGGACAGGGTTATTCAATAGTGTCTAGACCACCACCTTCAGACTGAAGCACTTGCCTTTGTTCCTGAATTATTTTTTTCTTTTATACACTGTATGGCCAAAAGTTTGTGGACACCTGACCATCACACTCATATATAACCCTTCCTCAAACTGTTGCCACAAAGTTTGAAGCACACAGTTGTTTAGGATGTCTTTGTATGCTGTGGTTTTACAGTTTCCCTTCAATGGAATTATGGGGCCTAATATAAAGTGTAAATGAATGTAAATATAGAGAGAAGAAAAGAAGATAGCAAGCAATTAAGAGGAGTCTAGTATTCCAGCTATATATTGTTGTGTGAATAGTTTCATCTTAAATTAACAATATGCAATAAATTAGAAGTATAGCACCATGGAATCGTAATGTGTGCTTGGGATATAAGCTATTTTATCAAGGTTTACTTTGCTATTGCCATTCACCTACTATGTTATGTGAGATGGAATGGAGTAGGAGAACCTGGTGGAAACACACACAGGGCAAACTTGTGAAACTCCACACAAACTGTAAGCTGAGCTGGGGATCAAACCAGTGACCCTGGAGCTGTGACGCAGCCATGACACCTGCTACACATTCTTGCCAAATATTTGTTATTTTCAATTGTTGAATAATTGTTAATTCTATGTGATCTCACAGTTTAAAAGAGCTAACCAAGCATTTATCTGTTACAGTTACAGCATAGTTAGTTCATATCATTTTATCTATACACAAATTCAGCCCTTGAGATAAATAATGTCTTGATTCAGTCCACTCAGACTTCCACAAACTTTCCATGGAATTTACAGGGAGGATACTATTCATTAATAAATAATATTAATAATTAAGTATTTAATAGGGATAAATTCACATATTTACAATTTATTTTGGTTTAATTTAATTTGAATCTATTTATTTCAGTAAAGCTGCTTTGTGACAATGCCCACTGTTAAAAGCGCTATACAAATAAAATTGAATTGAATTGAATTGAATTAGTATTGGCCTCAAATGTGCTCCCATAGTTTTTTTTTGGAGAATATTTAAAAAGATCAAAACATGAATTTCAGCATGACATATTACATCGACCTGTCAGACCATGGTGCTGGACTTAATACTGCTCCCTGCTTATGCTGATATCTCGCCAGAAAATCGACTTGAATTCAAGGTCAGAATTATGTGTTAGTGAGATATGCTTTATTGGTTTCATCCTGCAAGCACAACTCCCACACAAATATCCAAATTGTATGTAAGTCTATAGTTTGAATACTGATGTGCAAAGCTTCGGTGCTAACTCTTCACTACGCACATGTCACTGAACTCTGAATACAGCACAATGATGAAAAATTGTGGAACAAAATCCCACTTCACATTAGAGAAACAAAGCTCTTGTTTTGACAAGATTTGATGTTTTGTGCATGCTGAAATGCATTTCTGCTCACTACAGAGTAGTGGAAAAGAGTGTAGAGAGTGATTATATGAGTTACTATATCCTTCCTGGCAGCTGAAACCCTTATGACCATTTTCCTCTAACCTCTCTTATCAACAAAACGTTTCCACCCACAGAACTGTCGCTCACTCAATGCTACTTGTTTTTTGAACCATTCTGTATTAACTCTAGAGACTGTTGTGTGTGAAAATCCCAGGAGATCAGCAGTTCATGAAATACTCAAACCAAGCCATCTGGTACCAACAACCGTACCACGCTCCAAGTCACAGAGATCACACTTTTTCTTCATTCTGATGTTTGATGTGAACGTTGACTGAAGCTCTTAACCTGTTTTTGCATGATTTTCTGCGTTGTCCTGCTGCCACATGATTGGCTGATTAGATAACTAGGACACTAGGACACTAACTAGTATGTGGACACCTTGTTGAATATCCCATTCCCAAACCATGGTCATTAATATGGATTTGGTCCTTCTTTGCTGCTATAACAGCCTCCTTAAGGTGGTTACTTTAAACTTAAAGATGTATTACCAGGTGGGGGTTTGCTCAGTATTCAAACAGGAAAGACCAGGATTTTTTTGTGTGTGAAAATGCAATCTAATCAGATAGGTTGATTTAGGCTGTTCAGCATTTAATGGTTGCTGGTATACTTGACAACTAATTCATCATCATCAAGGGCACAATGTGGTAAGACACCTTGGGTGGGATGTCAATCCATCATAGGGCACCATACACATACATTCATACACTCATTCACATCTAGGGGCAATTTAGCATATCCAATCTACATACCAGTATACCAGAGAAACTGAAACTACACACAGACTGTGCAGACAGACAGTAACCCTGGAGCCGTAAGGCAGCAATGGTACTCAAGACAGCACCATGCCATTCACAAGAACTACTTGACTAACTTATTTAAATTATAGGGGAAAAACAACAGTTTGCATCTCAGAATGCACAGCACTTTGAACCTTAAGGCAGGTGGCTAAAACAGCAGGAGATCACATCACGTTCTATTTCAGTCAGCTAAGAACAGAAACCTGAGGCTACAGTGCGCACAAGCTCACCGAAACTGGACATATGAAGAATGGAAAATCATTGCCTGTTCCATTCTCACATTCTTTTCTCCGATTTGGATATTTGATATTAACATTAAAGCTCTAGACCTGTTTCTGCATGATTCAATTGTTAATAAAGTGGTCAGTGAGTGTGTTACAATGTTGTTGTTTTTTTGTTTGTTTTTGTTTGGTTTTATTGTCATTTAAAAGTGAAGGCATAATGTAGTGTATTTCAACTGACACCCATGTTTTTTATTCTAATCTAGTAGTGTTTATTGATCATTTGGTGATTTTGTTGTTTGTAAAAGCAATGCTCATTGCTTTTGGGCTTTGCTTGCCAGCCATTTAAAATGTAAAAATTAACAGGAGCATCACAAATGACATAAACAGGATTCTAAAACCTTATCTCAGCTTGACAACTGAATGATCTACCTTTGATGTCCCTATTTATTAATTAGGCAATGCCAATCATGATCATGCTGATTGCGCTTGATTTAATAATGTAGGACTCACATTATTATTCATGTGATAATTTTCTTTTCCCCAAAGGAAGGATGCACTGAATATCAGCATGTGAACTGACTCTCCATGCCAGACTTTGATCTGTTCCCAGTTTCTTAGTTTCTTCAGCATAAACTTGTGTGGCAGAGCCTCAGATCTTTCTGGCCTACAGACTTTATTGATTAGACAGCACAATTAGACCAGATAAGCACTTCTCAGCTGAACACATCGACACAGGCTACCATTTGATCATTAAGTCTTTGAACCTCCATCCCCATTCATGTTTACATTACCATTATAAGTTGCCACAATGCCACACTGAATGCTCTTTGATTTTATTTCAAAAATTTCAGACACTGAAATGACAAAAATTGAATTTAACTTTTCAGTACGCACACAGACCCAAACATTTAGTGTGTCAAGATGCACAATTCTGAAGCCGTAGGCTTTACTTCCATTGTGTGAATATCTAAAAAGCTACATTGACTCAACAAATCCAGGCCCTTTGCAAGTGCTGCACTGTTGTTCATAGTCTTTTGTGCTCTTCGATTTGTCTTCCACAATCAGCCTTGTTCAAGGAGATCTGGGAAAGAGCATTGATTCATACCAGAGAAACAACCAACAATGGCCTTTTGTAGATGATGATCATTTGCACACTTTGGACGAGCCACGCCTGAGTGGATTTCCCACATCTTTTGTAATGCTTTTGTCTGTGCACAGTTTGATGGCCTCACCAGACATTTAAATCTCTCACCAGCTGAAGTATAGTATTTGTGGGAACGTTACTTGTACTGTACTAGTATGAATCAAGTTTTTTTCACAAACTCAGTCATTGGCATAGTGGAACCATCTAGGTAAATGAACAAAAATGCAAAACAAAATAATAACACAAGGAATTGTTAAAGCAGACTACGGCATTATTATACTCAAAATCTTAATAAAGACAGTTGCTTGAAAGGATATAATTGCAGAGAAAGATGCCTGTGAGCAAAGAGTGGAGGAAAACTCATGAAGGATTAGCATATTTGAAAAGCCTGCCGAGTGATGCAAATTCTTCAAATTCGAACATGTACACTGAATGTGCACTGCTATTATCTCTTATTGTCATACAGACCAGTATACAGATGAAGATGTGTAAGAGATTCTAAATTCATGTCCACAATAAAGGACAATAAAATAAGAAAATAATAGCTGAAAATACTTGCAGCTGTTTGCACATGCATGAGATAACTTCGGTTGCTGCGTAGATTTAGCTTTATGCTGTTATATAAAGACTGGTAAATTAAGTTTCCTACATGGATATTAAAGAACAACGTCAGAGTTAATCCTTGCCATAAACACAACACCAACAGTTATCTAACTCATTACCTGAGTCACACACACACACACACACACACAATATAAGCATGCACATTCCTGAGTTTTATATTGGCACAATAGAGGCAGTAAATACTTTTTCACACAACAAGTCATTTGATGCCAGTGACACGGATGGATCGGCTTTAGGACTCCACATATGCATGCTGAGTCTACAAGCTGCTCCCAGGAGAGCAGGAGCGATTTCTTAAACAGCATGATCACAGCATTAAGGCAAGGATGTTAGATCCAGCTGCCACACCAGCTACAGCTGCTCATGATATTCAGCTGGATTCAGTTGAGTGTGTTTTATATAAAGAATGTACTGTCTGTTCTACAATAATATTGTAATAAGTAAGAAATAAAACATGATTGGGCATCCTGTTATAGGAAATTAATTAATGATGGAGTGGAAGCGGAGAAGAGTTATGACCCTAAAGTTGATCATTTTCCTATAACAGCACTTCCTGAAGTGTTTTATTCCTCTTATACTACAGCCATGATAACAATTACAAATACAAGCTATTTCCTGTTATTTACATTATAGCAGCTGTCTCCTTACACAAAATATCACCATATCAACATTTTTCTTTGTTAAATAACAGCAGTTTTTTAAATCTGTTTTTCCACCATACAAGTCCCTGTAAATTAGCTGTTATTATAGACATGATAACAAATACATTAATCTAAACCTGTGGTTTGCCTTCCAGCCAGCACTACTGTCAGAGCTGTGCTGTTATAGAACACCTTTTGACCAATCAGAATAGAGAATTCTACACAGCTGTTGTGTAAACACTGTATAATTCATGCAAGTTCACTTCATTTTAAAATAGATAGAAATACAAATATACAAAATGATTTACTTTGGGAATTGAATTTATGGAAATGCCTAATAGGTGGAGTAATCTTCCCTGCTGAAAAACTTCAGCAGATATACAGTATATATTGCTGTGCAAAAGTTGCAGGTACATGATGAAATTATGAAATTATGTAAAGCAAAGATGCCATCAAAAATAATGACACAAAATTCTACATATAAAAAATTGAATGTAAAGTGCAGCAAACAGTAATAAACTAAGCCAACCCTATCGGTTTTATAAAGAAAACAACTGCTTTCCAGGCATCATGGAGAACCTGCCAGAGTTTTACTGGAGACTCTGGCAGTCGCACTTGCTTCAGTTTCTGCAGGAAAAAAAGAAAAAAAGATAGCCTCCATGTTTTATCTAAAAAGTGGTCTATTCTTTAATGTGTTACTTTTATTAATGGCATACAAATATTTCCCTGTGAAATTGTCTGTGTGGAGTTTTCCATGTTCTCCCCTAGTTCAGACCAGATCCAGTGTGTGTCCACACCTCATGCCCAGGGTTCCCAGGGTAGGTTCTGGATCCACCATGACCCTGACCAGGGTAAAGTCATTACTGAATATTCTGAAGAATGAATGAAAAATGTACATTTAAAAAATAGTGTGCCTAAGACTTTAGCACAGAACTGTATGTCAATGGATTTCAGTGTGACACTACATATAACGCTAATGGACTGCAGAACTGTAAAACCTTGGCTTATTCTGAGGTTGTTTAACGTGTCACTGTTAAACATAAAATCTAATTTTGGACACCAGGTGTAGTGGACAATTCTATTTTAGTAAAATTAAAAAGTGTTACATGCTCTTATATGGTTCAAGGCCAGTATTTCAGTATTAAGGGAGAACCTCTCCTTTTTAAGCCATTATCGGCCACAGTACCAATTGTAAGTATCAGACTGGTACATTCTTTCTCCACAGGGTGTTAATGAAAGCAAAAGGACATAAAATGAAAGGTAAGAATTGCCCTGAGGCAGGGATATTTTGACCTGGATGACTGGTCTGCGGTGCCATTTAAACCTAGCTGAACCACAGCATTTATTGCATTTTACAGCATCTTAAAAAGTGAACAGGGCTGATTTCATTTCCATTCCTGAGTGACAAAGAGAACCTTTAAAATCCATGAGGTCTATTTTTAAATCAAATAATGTGCAGCAAGTCCTTTTCCTCACAAATCCAAACATGGCTCATTAAATCTCATTATTTCCCTTGAGCACATCTCTGGATAATGAGAAGAAAGAACCAAATATATCATTCATTTTATTATATTCTTTTTTCTTTCATAATCTTAATATTTGCAACGACATTGTAGCACTTCACATAAAGAGGAATGCATATGAATGTGCATGCCCATACGGAAATGTAATATATGACATATATGTCCCTATATCGCAAGTGACGCTGTCATATATGCTAAATATAAGACAATATATTGCTATCACATATATACATATCTCTGGATATATGTTGATAGAAGTTTATAACATATATAAATTGTCCATATTAAATGAGTATATTGACATGTATTAATACTATGTATATGATTACTGTTTATATAATATTGTACGTTATGACCATATATGTCACCAATATAAGTTTAAACAACATACATACAAACATTTTAAATGCTTATGTTTTCCTCATTAATTCTTTGTTTTCCTTATTTGAACAGCTTGAACTTTTAACAAGTCTACACAATCCACATTTCATTTCAATCCCATTTTAGAATTAGCACAATTTTTAATAAAAATGATTTCTTTTTATATTGTTTTTTTTTTTTTTACATGATTTATTTTACCTTATCTTAACTGGCTCATAAAAACAAAACAAATACTACACAAATTCTATTTGCAAACTTAAATGTTATTTTTTTCATATCATAAATATCAATTTCTATATGTACGAAAATACATACATACGTATTAATACATACACTACATATGCAGATACATACAGAATAATATACAGTTAATATATGTCTCCAAATACAAAAAAAATAAAAATAAATCTAGGGACCCGACATATAATTTAAAAACATTTCTCTTGACTGCACTGATGCATCTATGTAAACTTGGGTTCTCCACTAGCATTAAAAGAAAAAAGAACTTTAGTGCTTTCAACAAAGCTTGGCAGAGCTGCAAAAAAATTCACTGATGTCAGACATGAAGTAACAATTAAACAGTTACTTCATAATAATTAAGAAAAGTCATAATATAATCGCATCTGTGCTGTTCCAAAGGTATGTAGAAACATTTGTGTTCAATTGCTGAGGCATGTACAGCAGTTAGGTGAGACAGCACTTTCTTGACTGGATGAAAGTGTAGAGGATTTGAACACAAGCAGAAAAGCTGTGCTTCCCCTCCTCAAAAATGCGACCAATGGCATAACAATTACTGCCATTTCCTACATCTGTCACCATGAATGTTTTAACAGAGAAGAATGTGTTGTCAGTTTTTATACGAACTACACTTGAATTCCTCTTCTTTGAAAGGTGGTATGCCTGGGAATGAACAATCGCACCACTGACAAACACTCTATCATAATATTCTACAAACTGCTTCTCTACCCGATCACCAACACTATGCAAAGCAATATAGTCGTCATGTGCCATCATTTTTCTCTTGGGTGGTCCAAACACCTCACTGCATGCTTTCGCTCATGTTTTCCCCTCAATAACTGACTAAGAACAGCATTACACTCTGAGGAGGAATTTTTCAGTGTTTGAATGGCATACAGTGGAAGGGCTTTTTTCATCCAGAAAACTTTACATATTTGGATGGGCACAGACTGGGTGCTTTTGACCATTTCTATCAACTCCATGTTATAGGCCTCAAATTGAAAGGCAGAATGGGCCCACAATGGCCCCCAATTGTAGGTGACATTGTGACTTATACCATAAAGGGGCTCCATCTCAGATACAAACTGATGAAGAAGGTCCTGTGCTTCTAAAACCTGCTGAGATGAAATTGATGTGGTAAGCAGCCACTCGCAAGTTTCAGCCAATGATTAAGGTATCTCTCAGGTAGAATCCCCTTAGGAACGGAAATACTGTAGTAAAGTAGCCACATAAGCCATTCATGGGCTTTCCAGTAACGCCTTTCTTTTATGGATCGAGGTGTTCTGGAGACATTACTTGGGGGCTTTATCTTTAACAGTAGCTGGTCAATTTGTGGTATGGACCTGCCTATGTACCAAGGAGATTGGTGGTTTTCAGAGTTACACCATAGTGAAGTAATAGATCTTGTAACTCCAAGGAGGACACTGTGCATGTAGTCAAGGACACATCCCTCAATTATATCAAATCCAGGTAAAAGAGACAACACTGACGGTCCTTTCACACCTACTGAAGGTGTGCCTGTCTCAACAGCCCTCGTAACTAGCTCCACAGTCTGACTTTGACATCAAGTTCCAGAAGTTCCTGCTCTTTTTATAGAACAGACCATTACACACATCATCAATTAAGTGAGCATTTACGTTATCCTTGTTATTGACAGCCAACTGCGAAAACTGGTGTTGTTTAATAATATTTCGTAGTTGTGATACAGGGTTTAATGTAATAACAGACTGTGCAATAATGATTTTTAAAGTATTTTAATGTAATGTATTTTAAAGTATTTTTATGTGCTGTAAATTGGTTTGCTTCAACAAAATCATTTTTGTATAAACATATGCAATGAAAATACAGACCTAACCTTACTTTAAATAATTTTAATCAAATTACTACAAATTACTACTTACTGTAGGGTTCAAATTATTATTATTATTATTATTATTATTATTATTATATTATTTTTTTTACATTACTGTGATTACCTAAACCAAGACTTACATAATGAACACATTATGCTTAATGCTTACTGATTATTGAAAGTGATTAGATTAAAAAAAGAAACAGATAATGAAAATTGGAGCATTGTTCCAACATCACAAATAAAAAACTTCGATAATAATCATTTCTTAGACGGACTGGATAACACATCTGTATATTTAATTGAGTGGAGAGGTGGACTGAAGAAAAAAGGATTTTGTACGAGGCAACGGTGCATAAAATTGCAGGTGATTTCTGAACTTTTATTATAATTCACACATTGAGATTGCATGGAGAATAAATTTTAAATAATTGCTGACCCGCATGAGCCATTTATATACCAAGCTACTGATCAGATCGAGGCTAGTACAGATCGGGTAATTGTGCAGATATTCACCGTGTTTAACTGTTACATTTTTTAACATTACTATTATTACTGCATTATTGTGTGCGTTGCATTTTCATGTTCTCATTTTCATGTTCATGTTTAAGAACTAACTACGAGTAGAGTATTACATGGCAGTGCATCACTCTAAGATCTTTAGCTAAATGTTTGTTATGTGAGAATAATATCTTAAAAAAAGTAAACTTTTAGCTGTCAGACACACGAAGTGGAGGGGAAAAAATACAATATTTGCCTATAGATGTCGTGGTCTAGAACTAATACAATATTACTCAAGTAAAGTAAGAATATCTTTTGGGATATTCGTTCCCTGCCAGTACGTGTGCTAATATTTTGAACACTGTCCCCCATCATGACATCAATACTTACTGTGGGTGCATAAGCACTTACAAGTGCATGACTGTCCACTACAATAAGGGTTTAAAAAATATGGTCAGCCTATGTTGTTGCCATTGTCATAGCCTTAGTTGTATCTTGTGTTTTAGATTCTACAATTTGTATTTCCCCTTTTTTCCCCACAGAGAGACAGTGCACCCTAGAAAAACTAATGAGGACACAACGTCCGTCCAGTCCAAAACTTCTGAGCAAAAGAAAATGCAGGCCAAACCCTAAGTTTGTTGAAGAGGAGACCAGTAATGATGGACCATCTAGCCCCAAAAAGGTTACAACATTTTTTTTTTCTTTCTTTACTGAGACCCAAAACTAACATCTGCATTGCAAATGTAAAAAAAAAAAAAACTGGCTGCCCACTATAAAGTTGTTGCTTAAAGATAAAATAAAAATAAATCATTATTACTTATAACTTTGCAAATGAATTTAGAAATTAAATACTTAAAATGAATCATCCAAATTTAGGAGTACCTAATAATCTACAATTTTCCCTAGATCTTGACAGGATTAGTCATTTTTCACAGCCAAGTACAAGCAGTCTGTCAGAGTGGTTTATGCTCTGCCTGTTTTTACTTATGGTGCATAAAGCTTATGTACAAGCCTACATATCTGTTTACCTGTTTTAATGCCATCAGCTGTTATCCACTCTGCTATTATTTCTGAGCTTACTTTTTTGGGTAAGCCAATCTTCATTTTCTGCTAAAGAAATCTCATCATTCAACAAATATGGCTGAAGCTGTTGTGGTCTGCTTCCCTGTATGCTGTCAGCAGAGGCTCGCGCTGTGGAGCTGTGGAGGCTTCACACAGAAACAGAGATAGCGCCTGCATATAGCTCTGTTGTTTGTGTTTCAAAGGATTAAAATCACTTGTGTTTAAACTGCAGTGCTTAAAAACGTGTGCAAACGTTAATTTTCCGTGACCACGCGCACTTCAGCGTGACGTGAGCGCATAACCACGATAGAGACGATAGTCCAAAATCTCTACCAGTTGACAAATTTCTACCGGTTAATCGTTTCTACCGGTATATCGCCCACCCCTAGGTTATTGTGTGTATGTGTCTGTATAATTATTATTTTTTGGTAATTATGTAGATTAAACTTCATATCTGAAGTCTTTGGATAAGGGGTAAAATTCAAAAAATAAAACTACCCTAGTATAGTAATATTGGCACATTTACAGATATATGTTCATTTACATTTACATTAAAATATAATGCTTTATAAATAATTTGAGTTTGACTATTTACACTATACCGATTTTACTGAAGCAGGCTGCCCAAGAATTAGGTTGAAAATTTGAATTTATGGTTGAGTAGTTAGATATGAGTGGAGTTAATTCTGATTTCGTTCTAATCTCCATTATGTTGCTCTTTCTTAGGTGGCAAGTCCAAAAATGCAATCCCTGGGGAAACAAAAGTGGCCTTGGACAGAACAAAAATTGATGCAATAATGAGTATGTATATTACTTGGTTAATTGGGCTCATTTATTTTTACAATTGTGTTAAACCAAGTGTGACAGTAAAACCATTAGAATTTATCAGCTTCATCTTGGTGTATCAGTGTGATGACACTTTACACCTGGTTCTTAATAATGCCTAAATTTCAGAAACATTCAGTTTATCTACCTAACAAAGTATGTCCTGTGTTAATTTAGTGTGTTTTAGGTGGTTATAATTTGGATGTCCTTAAATAAATGTTATAAAAACTAAAATGCATTTCTTTGTCATTTTACAGATGCAGTGATCCAGAAATTTCCCGGAACCACCAGGAGCCAACCAGGGATAGCTATTAATCAAAAGGTCACTGAGCTGCGGGGATCCAAAAAGACTCAACAAACTTAAAAAACAGGCTGTATCATATGCCAGGCGGATTTTCCTGTTCTGGGCCTGTTTTATGTTTTGTTGTAATATTCAGTTCAATAGTTGTGTGTTCAGTTGTTTTCTAATTTTGCCCAGCTTAACAGTTTTTCTCTTTAAATTAAAACAGTCTTAATAAAGTTTTAATGTTTTAACTGTATTACTGTATTACTTCTTTTTTGCTAACTGCACCATTTAGCGTTTAGGGCTTAAGAAAGCCATGTGCATTGCAAGTGTGTAAGCACACGTCCATAACCTATATTTAAAATTATGTAAGAAATTTATGAAAGCATGTTTATTACATTTGTTTAGTTTACACCACACATTCATGCAAAATATTTTGCAATTCGTATACCTAATATAAGAACATAACATATATTAAAAATATATGTGCACACAATGTTTTTATATATGACATTTATATATTCCATTTACATTTATCAACAATATATTTTGTATATATATTTCATTTTAAATGTAAAATATATACTAAGGCTATATAAAAACATACATTAGGGACATGTATATGTAACATGCATGTAAGCAATATGCTATGCATATATGTGTAATTTGTATATTAAACATTCATACAAAGAAATATATGTCATGTATATTGATAATTATATATGTGACATATATATCAAAGACTGTATTATACATACATAAACATATATATTTATATGGGCTAGTTTTGTATGTCATTATATGAGATTGTTCCATTTTCTAATAGGTTTTATATATGTGCAGATATATATGTACATATATGTTTTCACTTTCTATGTGCATATATTTATTATATGTATATTTCATGTGTGTACATGTATTACATTTCCGTATGGGTGTGAAAGATTATATGTCTATAGATCCTTATTCAAACACAAACAGCCCAATAAAAAAGGACACTATATGAAACCTTGCTCATTTTTGGAGAAAAGAGTAAGAATAAGATTCCCTCAGTTCACAGCTATAGGCTCAGTGATGCAAAAATGTCTTACTACTGACATTGTTTTTACTGTGATTTGTAAAAATTGAGAAAATGATAAAACATCGTGATAAAGGATGTTCGGTTGCCTATTACTTATTAAATAAAGAGCTAAGTAAAAAATATTCACAGCTTTTCTATGAATGTTTGTAAATGATAAAGAAAGCAGATCTACTGGACAGCCAATCACTCCAGCATTAAGGAGAGCTTGATTTCAGTTGTACACTATCTCCTTTGTCTGTTATTCCATTTGGTGGCTTTTTGTCACTGATATTTGTTCTATATTCTTGCAGTTGAAACTGAAGTTTTATAAAGTCCTTCTGTCTGCCTGCAAAGATATCTGCAGACTCGATGGACGTCTGAACAAAGCTGCAGAGAACTGGGTCAGATTCCACATGTCTGATTGAGAAAGAGGTTGCAACAGAGAGAGAAGGGGAAAGGCGAAATGAAAAATGAAGAGAGATTTAACCATTGCTAATACTGAGTACAGGCTGTGGTCTTACACCAATGATTTCTATAATTGTATAAGACTATAAATATTCTAAGAGTAATAAACTAATCTATAAATCTATAGTATTTTTTTTGCATATACTGTACATACAGATGTGTTCCCTTCAACATTTCAATCATTC
>CM040993.1:5594316-5631692 GCA_022985145.1 Pangasius djambal | reverse complement strand
AGTGTGTATAAACAGTAAAGGGAATGTACAGTATAAACAGTAGTAAATAAACAGAATGTACAGTTAAGACCTGTTATGTACAGACAGGGGCAGTGAGAGATAAGTGGAATTAAATTAAAATAGTGCAAGAATATACAGATGTATTATGTACAATATACAGATGTGGTATACTAATATACAGATGTAGTATGAAAAAAAACTACTATAAATATGTGTTATACTAATCTACAGATATGAAAATATATAGATATGTATATACAGTTAGATATTAATTGATTATCCTTCAGTAACCACTTTTTTGTGTCATAGCCAAGGTCACAGTAACTCACTGATCAGGGTCGTGGTAGATCTGGAGCCTATCCTGAGGACCCTAGGTCTCCTGGCCCTTGGTCTGTGGTCAGTCATATAGTAATGTGAAGTGACTGAATATTGGAAAGGCTGAGAAGAATATTTCTTGACTACAAACATATATGGATTTGTGAGATTGCTGATGTGAATCCATGCCCATTTCCTCCCTTATAATGATGCACACAAAAAAAAGAATACTTGTGCTAGTAGACTGTTAATAGCTCCTTCTTACAGAGAATCGTCAGTCCAGTAAATGTAAGGAGGTTATTATGTAATGAGTTATAAATTCAGGCCTATGAGGTGCTTTACATCTAAAAATGAATGCAAAAATAATATATTATATAATATTAAAATTAAATAATATATTAAAATAATATTATACATTATATATATATATATATATATATATATATATATAGAGAGAGAGAGAGAGAGAGAGAGAGAGAGAGAGAGAGAGAATTGTAAATTAATATATAAAACAGCAAACTGAGATGATTCATTATAATAAGCAGGTTGATGGTGTGCACTTATTAAAGTAATATTAAGGCTAATTAAAAGCAAGAATAAAATGTGTTTTGAACCACTTTGAAAAGATATAGCATCAAAAAATGTCTGCTTTTCTAGCACAGAGTGGAATCTTGTTGCATTATTGAAAAGGAAGAGACACACATTTCCAATCTTGTGTGGAAAATGCATCACTGTGTCAGTGAGTCGCATTTTCGGTATATTGTAGTTTCATGTCAAATGTAGTGTTTTATAGTTTTTATGTTCTTGTGTGTGTTATGTGTTTTCAGTTGTTTTAGAACAGACAGAATATGTAATTAAAAGGACAAACATAGCCAAAGTGTTTTTATTTGTGTTAGCCACTATGTGGCTAAAGGTATGTGGACATCCGATTCCAAAACCATGTGAATTAATATTGAGTTGTTATAATAAGCTGTATAAGTTGTATAATTGAGCTGTTATTACTAACCTCCACTTCTCTGGGAAGGTTTTGCACTAGGTTTTGGAGCGTGGCTGTGGGGATTTGTCCCTTCAGCCCCAAGAGCGCACGAGGTTGGGCACTGATGTTGGGTGAGGAGATCTGGGGTACAGTGATTTTTGGACTGGGCAAACACTGAAATATCTCCCCAAAGACATTTCAGCGTGTAGTGTAATCCAAGTATTAAAATCATGGTTATATTTACAATTATGTCACTTTGTCCAAATACCTTTGAGCCTCTAAAAATGGAAGTACTTTGGCTGTAATTCCTAAATGGTAAATGCCATATTTTTGTGGAACCTCTTAAAATAAAGCTGAAAGTCTACACTTCGATCACATCTTGATTGTTTTATTTCAAATACATTGCGGTAGAGTATAAAGGCAAAATCACAAAAACTCTGTCATTGTCCAGATACTTCCTGACCTGACTGTATATGAGGCAGGTATGAATGATAGCTGCTGTGCAGCACTAGCTAATTCACATTAACTAACCCCTAGCTAGGTAGCTACTTAGCCTCCTCTGGTCAACAAAAACACCACACAACCCATTAAAACAGAGCTAAGAATCTGTCCCTCAGATATACTGCACTGCACTTCACAGCTGATCTGAAGTGATTTTCTCTCATGTGTACACTCTTGTCCTCAGCCCTAATCAAGCACATTGAAAGTGAAAGACACCAAAACATGAAGTGATTACTGTTTCCACGGTTACAAGAGTGATGGTTTTTTCAGTGGTTGTGGGTATTGTAGAACTTCAAGGTAAATCAGTTTTAACAGGTTTTCATATTATCACTAATAATTAAATTCTGGGATGCCCTTGAACATACACATTTGAGCCTCAAACATAGGCACACACTCAAGATTAGAACATGATTTTTCAGCTATTGATTTTCATGTATTTATAAAAACAAAAAAAAAAATACATAAAAATATGTATTTTGTGCTTTTTAACCCACCAATGGTGTCTCCTAAATACTACACTCACTGAACACTTTATTAGGAACACCTGTACACCTACTCATTCATGCAATTATGTAATCAGCCAATCATGTGGCAGCAGTGCAAGGCATAAAATCCTGAAGATACGGGCCAGCAGCTTCAGGTAATGTTCACATCAACCATCAGAATTGGGGAAAAAAGATGTGATTCTCAGTGATTTTGACTGTGGCATGATTGTTGGTGCCAAACGGGCTGGTTTGAGTATTTCTATAAGTGCTGATCTCCTGGGATTCACACACACAACAGTCTCTAGAGTTTACTCAGAATGGTGCAATACAGAAAAGCATCTCAGAATACACAACACATTGAGTCTTGAGGCAGATGGGCTACAACAGCAGAAGACTACAGAGAATGTTTTCTTGGTACACTTTGGGCCTGTTAATACCAATCAATTATTGCTTGAATGCCACAGCCTATTTGAGTATTATGTGCATCCCTTCATGGCCACTTACTTAACTTACTCATCTTCTAATGGCTCCTTCCAGCATGATAATGCTCCATGTCACAAAGCAAAAGTCATCTCACACTGGTTTCAGGAACATGACAAAGAGTTCAATGCTCTTTGGTGGCCTTCCCAGTCACCGGATCTGAATCCAACAGAACACCTTTGGGATGTTTTAGAACAGGAGATCCGCAGTGAGTGAGTGTATGTTAAAGGAAAAATCCACCCTGATCGACTTGCATATTAATCTTTATAATTAACATTATCTTCAGTGAGATACAAGATTTATTTTGTAACGACATTATGAGTTAAACTTAACATAATTAGATTATGTTAAACCTTTTAGTTTAAATTTCTTTCATCAATATGTTGGTCTGTTTTCATTTTGGTTACGAGTAACTTTCACACTAATACCACCATCAGCATCATCATGCTTGTCATCTCGTAGATCACTAACTAGACAAGCTGAATCTCTGCTGTAACTCTGAGCAACTGCTTCATATAGCTGTATTGCATTCTGGAACTTTGAGTCCAACTTTTGTCTCCATTACTTTATACTTTACATTTATTTACTACATTGAATTTCTCTTTAATGACATTAATATGAACACTCCTGGAAAATAGTGAATAAGAATAAAAGCCCTTACTCTTTTGTTTTTAGGAGTGTATAGTAAAACCTGTTTATCACTTCTGTTTGAGATTGTTGAATTTTTCTCCTATTAAATGGATTGAATGTCCACCTGTGATGGGAGAGTGGCAGACAACTTCTCGCAGCAATAATGAAAATACAACATCAACCAACAAATTAGCACCATAATTGCTAAGCAAATCACAGATATTTCAATCTAAACATATTTAATGTATTTCATGGTGGAATTTCCCTTTAAGTCAGCTTTTTATTGCTTATTAATTCTTAAATAAATCATGAAATAAAGTAAGTTTTTAGTCTCTCAAAACCTTAGATGTTACTGTTTGCACAACATAATCTCCAATACTGTCTTAACTGGCATGAGAAGGAAAATGAGAATTAAGTCAAAAGAAAGGGCAATCCCACAGGCTAGTTTACATTTATTACAGCCTAAGGACAACAAGATTTAGCCTATAAAGAAACTTTATATTTGTAAATGCCATTATACTGTATCAAGATAATAAACTTCAGTGGCTACATTGTACTGGTCAGGGTCCTGGTGGATCTGGAGCCTATCCGGGGAACACGGGGATGTGAGGCAGGAATACACAGTGAACGGGATGCTAGTTCACACCTAGTGCCAATTAACCTACCGGCATGTTTCTGGGAGGTGGGAGAAAACTAGAAAACATGGAGAACACAGATATGGGGAGAACATGCACGTAAACCCCACACAGACAGTACCCGAGCTCAGGATAGATAGCCTACTCATTCAGAAAAACCTCATGAATGAATCTGTAAAGAGTTTTGCACAGTTTTTCCTTTGGTAATAACAAAAAATTAAATATTCCAGAAAACACCCCAAAAAAAGTGATACCATGAACATCCTCTGTGCTATGAAAAAGCAGTAATGATTAGTAGCAGAGACTCCTACACATAATACATTGGAAGGGAATCTGATATTTTACGAGAACCGTAAGCCTGCTTTGTATGAATTATAAAACGTGTTGATTAAATACAATTTTAGTGGCAGTTATCAAATATATGTTATTAAATATGGACAAATTCCAGTGTGTGTTTTGCAAAAAAGCCTTTTTTTGTATTAGGTATCATTCTCCAGCAAGACTTTACAATAACAGTAAAATGAGTAATCGTGCACTAATACCTGAATTAATACTTACGTAAATATGATCTAATGATGAGTTAAGGCATGTACTAATCATGAACTAATGAAGAGCTAACCTTAATTACAACATGAGTCTTATGACTTCATGCATGAATAACGACCACCTTAACTATATGTTAGTACATGTTTGTTAGTTAATGTATTAATTAAATCCGTAGGGGTAAACTAAATCAAACATGCTCTATAAGAATATGAATTAAACATGCATAATTTCACATTATTTATATAATTTGCAATGTGCAGCTGCGTACACAAACATCATTGGATGGTGCTGGATTACTTTCATAATTTAAATTGATCCTCCTTATCAAATGTAGAAAGATGCACTAATAATAAACACCAATAATTTCATCTCAGCCTTTCAAATCATACTTCAGTTTTGAAGGAGTCCAGCGCCATCCAATGATGTTTGTGCACGCAGCTGCATACGGCAAATTATATAAACAATTTGAAATTATGTACCTTTAATTCATATTCTTTCTTATAGAGAATGTTTGATTTAGTTTACCCCTGTGTGTTAATACATTAACTAACAATCATGTACTAGCATGTACTTAAGGTGGTTATTAATCACACATGAATTCATAAGACTCACACTATAGTTAAGGTTAACTCCTCATCAGTTCATGAGTGGTACATGCTTTAACTGATCATTAGATCATATTTAAGTAAGTATTAATTTAGGTATTAGTGCATGATTAATCAATTGTAAAATGTTACCCATTCTCCTCAATCGCCTAATTTCGCTCTGTTTTTCTTTCTTTTCTCAGGGTTTAAGAACTCAGTTAAAAGCCTGCTATAGATGAGTTAGTGTGAATTAGTACAGACAATTCAAGGTGGATTTTTTTTTAGTGTTCATTTAAGTGCTTAGTAAAGAGGTAGGTCTTCAGTCTTTGTTCAAAGATTGACTTGTTCAGACAGCCAGGGGGAAGTTCATTCCACCACCTGGTTGCCAGTACAGAGAAGAGTCTTGAAAGATGGTGGGTTGAGTAGGTAGGTCAATTTAAGCTGAGGAAGACCTACCAAGATCGAGTTGCAGTTTTCTAATGTCGAGATGACAAGGGAATGAACAAGCATCTGAGTGGCCAAGGAGGATGGTCGGATGGTCAGAGCTACTCTAAAGGTTGTGTTTTGTCAAATGGTGTGATCTGAGAGTTCTTCAAGAAAAATGCAGGCCCTTCATGTGGGAATGCATCTCCAGGGATATACAGCAGCTCAGTCCTGCTAGGATTTAGTTTCAAATGATGATCCACCATCCATGAAGAGATATCTATCAAACATGCAGAAAGGAAAGGATAAGCTGAGTATCATCAGCATAGCAGTGGTAAGAAAAAACATGTGATGTTATTACCTCACTGAAAGAGCATAGAGGGACACCAGTGGAAAGCCATGATACAGATGTGGATCCCTGTCATGTCCATTCTTGTAAGTAAATCACTGTCATACTGGGCCACTAAGTTCAAGGCTCATGAGGATGGACAGGAGAGCCTTGCAATTGACATTGCCTGATGAAAGGGTCAAGAAGGATGAGGACCAATGATAGTTTGGCTGTTCTAAGGGCATGATGTCTCTCAGTAAGAGCCACAAGGATGGTTTCTGTGGAGCGTGCTACTCTGAAGCCAGGCTGGTTAGAATCTTGGAAGTCACTCTGAGTAAGAATAACAAACAACTGATTATACAAGCATGTTCAAGAATTTTTAGAAAGAAAGGAGAGAAGTCATATGACCTTGCTGATATCTATATATATGAAGTATGTACTGTGGGCTTATTAAGAATAGGCACAACACTTTTTTAAAAATCTTTTTCTCCTTTCTGTCTCTCTTTCTGTCTTTTTAGACATCAGATTTCCATTTGTTTCTGATTATGCCAATTATGATAAAATGTTCTGTCCTAATTAAAGGATAATGGGGTTTCTGTGCTAATTTTCCATCATGTCCAGATTTGAAGAAAGTACAAGAGCTTGAAAAACAAGGGCTTTTCAGTATTTACTTGACAATAGGGGAGTATATTTCATGTATGCTATTTTGCTGAGGTATATCAAGTCATTATATTCATCATTAAACATTGTTCTTCACATTTTCTGGCTTTTCTCAGACTAAAACTAGAGCCTTTTATATTTCATTTTTCACAAACCTTTCCTTAAGTTTGCTTGTTACCTTGGTTACCAGACTGGAAAAAAGTTTCTCATCTAAAAGGCCAGACAGCACTGTTTATTGATCACTGATCAGTCTGTCAAGGATTGTGGTTATTGAATTTCTGAGGCATGATATAATCATGTCAGACAAAACATGAACTTTAGACAGTAGTCACTGAGGTTAGTCATGCCGCATCGAAACTATTTTTAACTAACTTAAGTTCACCATAACCACATGTATGGGTCGTCTTCTGACTTGGGATCAGAAGTGATCCTGACAGGCAAGTAAAGACTGGTGTTCTTTAGCTGTTAATGTTACAGTATTGCAACCAGACTCATTGAGGATGACAAGGACGTGAGTCCCTGGGATGGGCTATGGGCTGTGAAGCTGTGAAACATTTCATCTTTTCATGGTCAGAGAAGGAAGATGATTTTTGTTGTGTACTGAACAACCTGGATGACTCTTTTGTGCCACAAAAACATTAGGTAAAAAAGGGCCCAATTCCACCAGAGAGTTCAGAAGCCAAGTAAGTAAGCTAAAAAATGCATGTTATGTTTACAAGTTAGTGGAGAACTGTCAGTTTGAAGCAAGTAGATAAAAAAAACATCAGGGAGAAACTCAACCTCTCCTTAGACAGGCAACAGAAAAAGACTACATGTAGTGTCCAGGAGCTTACACATTTCAGAGAGCAGATTCAAAGGAGGAGTTTCAGATCGATCCACAACAGGGACAGCAAACCTGGAACAACAAAGAATACCCTTGATCATAAGTGTGGCTGGTGCAGCAAACCTACAAATACAAACCAAAGGTGACAACACAGTGTCAACTATTGAATCCATAACTAATGCAGGACTGTGGGTCAGAATTTAACCTGAAAGCTGTGTGAGAACCTGTAGTAGTGCATAAATGGGGACATATTTGCTTGAAAATCAGGACCAAACCAGTTGTATTCATGATAGATATGGGGATAGTGCTGATGCGATCAATGAAAAGACTTTCCAAAAGCTAAAATTAAAATAAGAATTAGAGAAATCCAGTACAGCACTAAACAGTCCAGGGGTTCGTTACATTGCACTGGACATTTTAGCACTAGTGAAACAAAGAAAATCAGAAAATATGACCTTGTATACAGTGATAAAATCCAACAGTAAACAATCTTTTCAGCAGTATGGCTGCATCTGAAATGTTCAGATGAAAGACTGAGCAGTTCAGTGTTTGGGGAGCACAAAACATTAAGCGCTGAAGATGCATGTCAAAAATGGAGCCGAGCCATATGTTGTCAACACAGCCTGTAGAGTTTCATTGCTATTGCTCCCGAAAGTGAAGAAGGAATTGAGCAGAAGAGAGAAAGTCAATGGGCCAGAAAACTAGTATCTGCTGATGATTTTGGATATTATTTCAGTCAGCTTCAGTTTGAAATTAGTTTAGCCTTAAAGTGTTGAGGACAAGATCTAACATAACCAGTCAAAAAAAAAAAAAAAAAGTCAATATATGTCAGTATATAGAAGATATGCAAAAATTAATGAATAAATGAATACATTGAGTAAATAAATGCACAAATAAATCAAATCTAACATCAGTATTTCTGTATTTAGAAATAGGCTCCTTATTTATTTCTTTGCATCAGTAATTTATTTAAGCAATATCACACAAGCAAAAGTGTCGTTATATTGAATATTGGTATGGCTCTCATTCAGTGTAGGCACAAGGGTGAGTGCCATAGCTAATCACAGCTGTGCTGATATTCAGTATAACTGCATGATTGTGAGTGCAATATTGCTTTTATACATCAGTTCTATAAACAAGAAATTAATATCTAGTAACTGACACAATATGACCAAATGTCCTGTTTATTTTTGCTCCACAAACGGAAATAAATTCCCGAGAAGCCACATTCACTTTATAGCACGTCGGCTAGCTAGCTCACATTGATTTGTACATTCCTGTTACTGGTGCTTCTGGTGATATTGGCGTACCTTCTTCCTTTTCATCTTCACCTGACATCAGTGCCTGACCTCACTAATGCTCTAGTGGCTGAATATACACAAATCCCCATAGCCACGCTCCAAAATCTAGTGGAAAGCCTTCCCAGAAGAGTAGAGGTTATTATAACAGTAAAGGGGAAATAAATCTGGAATGAGATGTTTAACATGCACATATGGGTGTGATGGTCAGGTGTCCACAAACTTTTAGCTATATAGTGTATCGAGGTGCCTCATTAGTCTCATTGGCTGCTCAGTATCAGACTCTGTATCAACTGTACATGCCTTGTTCCAACAACAGTCACTTTGATTGCATTTAACTAATAACTGCATAGAAGCAAAGGAATTTGGAACAGCTACCATAAAAGTTTAGTGTAAATTGTTTAATATTTTGGGTCAAGACTGAAGACTATACTGGTACATTATAGAAAGCTTGATCTACATACTGCATGTATTAATAAATATAGTACCTATTTTGAGTTTTATATGTTTATCACTGAGTTGAGTAAGTTCTCTCAACATTGAGGTAAGGTGTCTGGGATAGCAATAATTATAATTCCATGGTATGAGCTAAGGGTTGCATAAACACACTGTGCATTAGAGTGGAAGCAGACAACAAACTCCATCTTGAAAATAGTTCATGTTCTCTTTCTTCTTCTATCCACAAACCACTCACTCATCACAGTCCTCCTCAGCATAAGATGCTTTACTCACATCAAAACCACTGTGGCCGAACTAAAACAACAAATGGCACTATGGATTATTTATTAAAGTCAGAGATCAGTCATGAATGTGTGAAATAAAAAGAAGAAATAAATAAATAAGGAATGAATGATGCAAAAATTATTCAAATAGCAAGCACATCAGGTATCAGGTATCAATTTTTGAGTTCTACATCTTAAGCTAGTCATAATCTAGCCATGGGGGTCACAGTGCAGTGACTCCTGTGCCGGTCCCAAGCCCGGATAAACAGAGAGGGTTGCGTCAGGAAGGGCATCCGGCGTAAAACATTGCCAAATTTAATCATGCGAATCGTCAGTACTCTGAATTTCATACCGGATCGGTCGAGGCCCGGGTTAACAACGACATCTTAAGCTAGTCATGATATTATTATAAAGTGATAAAACCCTAAAGAAACCAGAGAGTTAATGTTGTGATCTGTGGCGAGCTCATGGTTTAAGTGAGCTTTACAGCTAATTTGTGTTGATTAAGGCTTGACTGGATTTTCCATTTATGTTTTGCTTCAATCTGGAGTTAAGAGCCTGTCTCCACATCTATGACATGATAACAGAAAATGTTAAGCAGTTTTAGTCCATGGAACAGGTGGGTGCTTGTGGTTGTGTGTGTGTGTGTGTGTGTGTGGTGTGAGAAAGTGATGTTCTATGAAGGAGAAATGTCTTTCATAAAATTGGTTTTAAAGCCTGCCATGGCACAGAGGGGAAATGAGAGATTTAGCAAGATGTAGCTGATCTGATAGAGGTCAACATAAATCCTGTACCTAGTGACATTGATACAGTTTCATCCAGGTATCTCATCATAAACACCCTATCCTCTGGCGGACAGACCAATATTACTGTTTATTAGAAAGCTCTATTTCAGAGCACATGTAGAGATCTGTGCTCTCATAGGAAATGTAGAGGCACTTACTATATTGCTACATTTTATTTGAATGTTAGCAGGAGTCTATCAGATGAAATTTCTAATAACCAGTGAGAATTTTGCACAACCCAATTGGAGAACAAGATGATGTGACCAGCTAGTAATAACAATTCTTGAAAAATACACGGAAGAATGCTATGCATATGCATTTGCACAGTGTAAAAATGCATTAAATGGGAATTAAGAACAACAATTAAGACAAATCCTTGAAAAATTTCTCTCGCTCTACCTTTCTCTCTCTCTCTACCTTTCTCTCTCTCTCTCACACACACATACACACACCAAACCAAACATCCCAGTTCTCCCAGCCTAATTACGGGGCCATGTAAATGCACTCCTTAGGGAGATTATATTGCTTGATTTCTGACAGGTAGAAATTAGATGCCTAATGGAATGGAAGCTTTTTACTCAGGATGGAAAAAAATGAAATGCACTTTTTAATTTAGCAGCCCCTTAAATTAGATTTTAATTTGGAGAGCAACACGGAGGAGCTAATAGACTGAATCTGCCTGGCTTTGGCTCAGTTCTAATGTGTGTGCGTGTGTGTGTGTGTGTGTGTGTAAAACTGTTGGGAGGTCTATTATTAAGCTGCTCAGAAGCCATTTCGTTTCATTATATATGCATAATTGCGCTTTGTTCAAAATCTTTATCGCTAACTTAATCATGTTATTCACATACCACTGAGGTCAAATAAGGGCTCCAGAATAAACATTATAAATTTGTCACTTGGCTTAGCCTCGTTTTCATATCTGAACTTTTATACCACTCTGGTCTTCCCAGTTTCTGTCCAATTTCTCACACAGCTTTTCTGTTTAAGATTTTGAAGAAATGTATTGCTCAAAAGATCTGTTCTAACACACATTATGTATTTCAGTTTGTTTTTCAGAAGTACCATAGTGCAAAGTATTGTTCGACTACTGGCAGAATTTGACGCTATTGACCACTATATTTTAATGGCAAGGTTTAAACAGATACATTCTTAAAAAGATAAGTTTTTAGATCATTATCAATTTGTTAGTATCAGGATAATTTTCAGAACTTAAAAGACAGCAACACGATGTCTCAAGGTTCAATTCCAGACACCTTATTGTTCTTCCCTTAAGAATACTCCCTTGTACATGTAATATGCAAACATTATGTTGGCATCAGTTGACATATGCTAATCTTACACATTGCTAATAAACTAGTGCATGTTCTTATAACCTCCAGCTGGGACCATTGCATTGTGTTGCTGGCTGGCTGCGCTGCTGTACCCTTATGTTCAATTCATTTTAACTAGTTAAGAATGCAGAAATCTGCAACCAGGAAAAGAAAGTCACATTAGCTTTGCCATTTACCACATTACATTGGCTGCCCATTAAGCTTATGACATGAAAAGTGCACGAATATCTTGCTGATCTCTTGAAGCTGTATAGCCCATCCCAAGTATTTTGCTGAGGCAACTTTTAGTCCCAATATATTAAAAACATACTTGATTAACCTGGCCTTGTAGTTTTGGGGTGTTTTATTTTATGTTACTGTTTTTCATGATAGTCATTTTTCTTAGATTTATTTTCTATTTATTAATGCTTGTATATTGTTTTATTATTGTGATTTATCAGGAAATATACATTAAAAATATTTTTTCTTGTAATCGCTTGTATGTAAAAGCATGTTGTTGTTGTTATAAAGGCCAGTCTACAGTTATATCCACTTGGCAATAAATAAAATAATTTTTTTAAAGAAAAACTCATTCTCTGAGATAAACAAAAACCTGCCGAAGACGAGGTGGGTTTTTTTTTCCGACTGGAGGAATGAGTAATGTTAGCAAATATATTTCAGAGGAAAAGGAAGTCGCCAGCATTTGGTATCTTGAGATCTGGAGGTAAAAGCAGAGAATTTCAAAACATGATGTGAGAGGAAGAGATAGGAGAGAAGAGGAGAGCTGTGTTATAATATCAAACAGTTTCTCAGCCTGCAGTGCAGCTCGGAGTATGGCACAGCTGGGAAGATAACTGCAAGAGAGCAGATCACAGATAGCCAATTCAATAAGGACTAGGCAAGTGCTTGATCATTCTATGGGGATCGTCTCTTTCAGTTTGGGGGTCAAATATAGTCTTTTGTGCTATATTTTTTGTGCATTTACATGTTCAGTTTCCAGAAGAGTCTAGATGTGGCATAAATTTAAATATGGACAATAGCAGTCAGGACTCAAAAAAAAATTGTTTAAAGAGTCACTGGGGCCCTTCTGTAGGGGAGAGTGGAGTCAGTTGTAACAATGTTTTCGTCCCTTATAGATTTCTCCCTGTATTAACTGATAGTACATAGGAAGAATCAGGAAGAGAAGGCTGTTCACACAGAAAGGAAAGGGAAAACATGTTTTGTTTTGGGGTGTGTATACCTAAGCAGGCACACACATATATTGATTCGTACATGAGCCCTGAACACATCACATATGGTACACACAATTTTTCAGCAAGGTCGATTAAGATTAATTCAGTGTATTAAATACAGTGAGCAATAAACACACACACACAAAATGCTACAAGGCTCAGATCCGTTTGTAGATCCATACCTCTAAATTTCCCCAAGCACTTCTGTGTCTCTGAACAAGAATTATCTTTCATTCTGACTTAACGTAGAGCGTTATTGCTTAGAGATTGGCTGTCACTAACCAATGAAAAATGTGCACATATTAAAAGACAGCAGCATTTCTGCAAAATTCATCATGACTTTTGTATTTTAGCTGTAGAAGTGTGAAAGAGGAAATCAGTTTCTGTGGCTGTGCAAAATCTACAGAAACAGGAAAATTAATGTGCTAAGGTTTACTTGGAAAACAAGCAGAGCAATTAATTCCAATACATCATATGGAGAAATTGTTCTATTTGTAGTGTTTTAATACAGTATACATTACTAACATGATGAACTTTTCAAAAAAATCAGCAGGGGTAAAATGTTTAAAAGGTCCAACTGCAGATAATCTTCAGAATCTATTGCCTATGTATTTGATCCCAAATGAAATTTCTTAAGACATTCATTAGAATAAAGTATGTATTAAACAGTTACATGCAGCTTCCCTAATGAGAAAAGCAAATTGAATATGTGTAAAATGGTAATAATGTCTTATAAGTATAAAACCTTTTAAGCCACTGCTGGGAAATATATTAATGTGCTGAGTGGAGAAGAAAAGCAATCCTATTATATGCTACCTGTGGTAGGGCATAACAATCATCCCCCCAATTGTTGATAAGTTCTTTGAATTGTTGTTAATAATAAGAATAAAATGATCTAGTCTAGCTTCTAAAAAGTGTGTAATATATATATATATATATATATATATTCCATTAAAAAAAGAATGAAAATTTATGACATTTTTTATATTTAGAAATAACACTGATCATCATCAATACCTCTACAGCATGAAGTAAATAGAGTATTTCAGTATATCCTTATCACATTATATAGTCATATCAGACTTCAAACCCTTAACTATAAAATAAGGTGAGAAATAAACAGGTCCTACCTTGCTAAAAGGAAGGTTGAGTTTAAAGGCCTCAAGTCAATCGACTGAAGCCTGTTATGTGTCTTTCATATGCATATGAGCATGTGTAGCAAAGAGAATAGAAGAAGGAAAGTGCATAAAAAAATAGTTAAATGAAAGAACACTGTTATTAATGAAAGGTTTCCAAAGACTTATTGGTATAGATTATAGGTTTCCTTAAAGGAAAAATCCACCCTGAATGACTTGCATATTAATGTTAACATTGAACATGTTATCTTCAATGGTGTCCAAGATTTATTATTAAAATCTGAGTTGACTTTTATTAGATTACATTTATTTCAACAATATTTTGGTCTGTTTTCAGTGCTTTAGTCCTTTACTCTGTCCAGATGTCTCAGCTTCCCATCTGTACATTCTGCTCAAACAGATTTTTGAGGTTTCAGGTTTCAAAGCTTCAACTTTCATGTTAATATTGTTGTCAATGCCACTTCTCATTTCATAGATCACTAACTCACAGAGCCAAGTCTCTGCAGTAGTTCAGCACAACAGTGTTGTATAGCTGCTATTTACTGTCTCCACTAATTCTCAGATTTCTATAATATTAAACATCAGTGGAAAGCAGTAAGGGAAAAAAGAAGCTCTTGATCTTTTGTTTTTAGGATCCAACAGTGAAAATTGACTGCTGTCCTTTATGTTTGAATTCAGTGAATTTTTTCCTCCTATTAAACACCACTGTAATTGTGCTAGCAATGTCCTCCTGTGATGTCAGAGTGGCAGACAACTTCTTTAAATAAAATTTACTTTTACTCCTTCCTATTTAAATCTTCAAAATCTCCTTTTCTCTCATCCAGCCAATGATTGTACACTATTAATCTAAAGGGCTCAGTTTAGCACCCAGTCATTTCAGTTTAAAGCTTCCAATCAGGTTCATCAATGTAGAGAAGTCAATGCGCCAATTAATCATCTGCCATGACCTTCTCATGCTACACAATGCAGTTAATGCTATAGCTATCTGTGTGTGTTTGAATATGGATAAGCCACCACACTGCAGTGTGGAAATTAAGGATGAGTGCTCCTTGTCCTACATCTGTAAAATAGTTCAATATGCTGGAGTAAGCAAAGACTCATAAAATAAGGTGTCATATTTGCCTCCCTAGAAGACATGAACTCCATCTAATTTGTAAAAGCATGCTGAGGTAATTTGTGCTAATTTGCTAACATTAACTGGCTATATTTATTCAAGTTGGCCTTTTTTCATCACTAATGCCAGGTTAGACTAGCATTGATTCCAGTAGCTAACACAAATTAGCTACAAATGAACTTCTAGCTAATGGTAAAGAATGGTTATTTATATGATATTTTACTTCTGAATAATTCATTAGCAAACTACATAGCGGTAGTCACGTATATGACCAGCAAACTTAGAGATTGACTGAAAATCATCTAACGGCATTAGATAAAATTTGGGGTGTTTTTGTCACATGACATTAATTTTATTTATCTTTGTACTTAAGAAAGTAACTTTTAAAAGTAAAAAAAAAAATAATACTTTCACTTGAGTACATTTTTGGCTATATACTTTCACTTTTAATTGAGTAAGAGTTTGACGCATTATCTATACTGTGACTTAGACTTTCACAGTATAATTTCTCAATACTTTTTCCACTCCTGGTGATCGTTTTTTTTTTTAACTGAAAAAAAATGATCCACTTCATTAAAGAAAGATAGCATGGTGCAATAGACCCTAAAATACCCATCACATCAGCAAACACACCAACAAGTTCACACTGCATCATTCCCATGCACTTCAGCATCACCACACATGCCCCTTTGCCTCTCACTCTCTCCTTCATGCTCGCTCTTTCTTACATGCAACTTTTGACAGCACATTCATCACCTTCTCTATTTTTAGTGTTTTAATTAGCTCTGAACTTAACTCTGCTGTCACTGGGCCTTTGCTGCTCGCAGTGCTCATGTCAAGAGGCACTCATGCATGAGACCAGATCAGATTGAGCGTGTGCATGTGTGTAAGATGGGGGCACTTTATCAGAGCCATGTGTATTTGAACAAAATGTACATATCTATATACTGTATATAGATATGTATATGTAAATATAACTTGTTAGGTAGATCCAATTAAATTAGTTATCCCTTCTGCCTATCTCTGTTCATCCCATGATATTCATTTCTATCGCACTCCAGTGACTCTTTTTACGTTATTACTTTTTTTCCCCTTTCCCTGTCATCACTCTCTCAAACCCATAAACTTTGATATGTTTTCTCACATGTGCGCCAGTGAATGCGAGCTGTGATCAGCAGATGCTGAAGATCATTTGCTCTCTGCGAGTAGGAGACATGAACTGAACTCAAGCATCCTGCTGTGCACATGGGCTAAAGAATGCCAGAAAGAAAGAAAGCAATGAAAGAATGAGCAGAGTCTGTTTATGCAGCTGGAATATGTCTTCTTTAAGTGACTGTGGCAACCAGGGAGAATTAGATGCAATATGTCAGTCCTGCTGACAGATCACTGCTTCAGTGTGAGGCACTGAAGTGAAGTTGGGTAATGTAGTTAATGGAGCTACTGTGCTCAGTGACATTTAGTCCTTTGAAGATCACCAAGTGAGTGGGAAGTGTACTTCTGTGAGCCAGACACACAGTATTACATGGTTCAAGGGGCAGTTGTCTTTGGAGTGGCAACTTCAATTTGGACTGCATTTTTAGTTTGCAATAAATCTTAACTGCAATTAAGATGTGGCTAGTGCTTTACTCCCTTTTAGAACCTCAACAGCAGTCCCATGGTTTGAAAATGGAGGTCTAGCAGGATAAAGCAGTTACTGAAGAGGAATGAATGAATGATTGAATGAATGAAGTCCCAGGTCTGAACAGTTTTGGTGGACTATAAATGACACTTGCCATGATGCATGAGTAGTAGCAGAGAAAAAGCCTGCCTCTTGGCAGCAGCAAATGGGTTAAACAGATACAACACAATGTTAATTGAGTGAGCTGCGAGCAGTTGAAAAGCCAGTATAATGTTATATCACATAATGTTATACCTCTAGGCCAACCTTTCCACCACCAGGCCAATTGAGTTTTTTTTTTCTCTGAAATATGTGCACAAACATAGGAATGTGCCTGCTCAAATAGAAAAAACAGAGTGGATGAGCCTTCAGGCTGAATGCATGATTCACTCTGCTGGTATAATTAATCTCTACATTATGCATAATTGGTTGTAGAGTTAGTTAAGCATGAATTGAGGGGCAAGCCATTATCTGACAGCAAAGGAGCTAGAGTGTAAATAAGTCATCTTAGTCTAATTGTTCCAGCAACTGCTTGATTGTGTTTCCTTTTGTCCTTTAGTCTTATAAATACCATATTTGAAAAATCAGCTACATCATGCTTAACATAAAGAAAAATCACATGGTTTATAATGTGAGTTTCTCAATCACATAACTGAGATGCCTCAGTGATCAGAACAGCAGTTGCACAGCACCAAAATGGTCACATCTGGGCTCTTTATGTTAGGAACCATTAAATATCCCTGTACAATTCTTTTTATCCAGTCCAGTCAATCATTTCTGGTCTAATCCAACCAACATGAATAATGGTTAAGCCAGTTGCTGCCTAGCATCATTTGTTACTGTAACATTGATTTGCCAAATGGCTTAGAATACCTAGAGTATTAGCCAGACATAAGGTAAATAATCAAATTAATTAGATATATTTTGCAAAGTTTATATTTCACTTTGATGGTTGTGGTAACTGTTTTGTAAGACAAATTAAAAGATATTGGTGAGAGTTACTGGCTTTCTAAATAAAACTTTCATTAAAGTCTGGTTGGGGCTAGTTTATACTCAGCATTTTCAAATAGACTGAATGTTACACTTGAGAAAATTGAGAACAAATTTAATATTATCATGAAGAAACTGGGCAATTTTCAACAAAAGACCCCAGAGATTTGTAACAATTCACAAAAGACAACTCGTATCAACAGCTCCAAATAGTTAAGAATTTGTCTAGAAGCAGGATTAGCAGCTATAGCTCTTCTTAGGACTGCATTTATGTGAAATCCAACACCTGTAACTGCAATTCCCATTATTTTTTCCACAAGATTGCACTATATTTTAATACATGTTCTGTTTACACTCAAGTTGTATAATTCAGTAGAGACAGGAGCAGCTCTCAGCAATGAATGTGGAGGGAACTAATGATAGTGTGAAGAAAATTATTTTTGAAATTTAGGTCTGCCCATAGGCCAAACACACTCTGGGAGAGAGCTACAACAGGGTTCTAGTTTAGGACTGCTTAAATCAATCAGACTTTGTTATAATACTCAACTGTTCTTAGAAAGATCAGTGTAATAAACTCAGTGGTTAAGGCTCTGGGCTACTGATTAAAAGTTTGTGAGTTCAAGCTGCCACTGTTGGGCCCTTGAGCAAGGTCTTTAACCCACATCATGCCTGGCCCTGCTGTCTGACCTGAACTTCCTAACAAGCTGGGATATGCAAAGAAAATAATTTCATAGTACTGTATGTGTATATGTGACAACAAAAGGCTTCCTTTCTTCTTAAGAGAACTGTAGAACTACAGAGGAGTCAGAAGCACTCCTGAAAACAGTATATTCTACAAGACAGCCTGCCAGGCTTTACATGTCATAATTCCTTACTTGGTTTCACACCATAATTGCAGTATACGTAAAACTATCACATTTTTTCCCCCTGTAAACAACCTGTTGTTTGTCTAAAAAATTATTGTAGGTGGTGCATTCTACTAATTTATTTAGCTTCTGTGGGATCTTTGTCTGTACCATTTGTATCTGTCCTGGCTGAAATATTTCTCAAGGTGTTCAACCGTATGCATGTGGACCCCTCAGCAGTGCTAAGATGATGGACTGGTAACAGAAAACCATTAACCTGGGGCACCATTTCACAGCACCAGTTCACAGGCCTGAATAAAAACAAATTACTCCTAAAATTAAAACGAATATCTATTAAAACAGGGTAGCAAGAAGGAAGAATTTAGTCATGTAGAGAAATCCCAAGAAAAAGAATCAGCGAAAGAAGATTGGGGGGGGGGGGGGGGTCGATGGCCTAAGTGACAGGAATGGGCAGAGAGAGAGTGGGTGAGGGCATCTCAAGAAATATAGAGGTGATATGAAGCAGAAAGTATAGTTTGCAGTGCAACTAGTGAAACACAAAAGCATCACAGTCGAGCACTACACCCCACTACAAATAAACATTGTTTACAATGTATCATTTGCAAGTTTCTATTTCGCATAAGCATGATGTGACATGGGACAGGCTTTAACAAGAACATTACATATCAATGCTGTGCTTTTGTCTTAAAGTAATGTATATTTGACTAATTGAGTAAGCAGCAGACAGAAAATGAAAAAAGAATAAATCAGCCAGTCAAGATTTAAACATGGTAGAGGTTGTTTTACTGTCATTTAAAAAATACATAATATCTAAAATGTTATGTAGGATGTGTTTATTTATTTATTTATCTTTTTTTTTTTTTTTGAAGGAGTGGTGTAGCAATTTGGAAAACAAAAAGAAATTGCCTCCATTTACAGTAAATGTGGAAGAATTTCACTGTCACACCTGTATATGCTCTCTAGAGGCAGTAGGCACAAATATGTATTTATAGAGTTTATTTTGATAACTTGGCAGAATGTATGTGCAGGGTACCTTTATTGTGTTTTCACCAAATAGCATTGCAATAGTTATTGACTTGAGTCAAAATATAAGCAGAGGAGGTTTGCATATTGAAATTCAGAAATCACAGGCCACTGTCCAATCCAAAAAGCAACCATGAGAAGGGTGAAACAAAAAAGTGCTTGGGGAAGAGGTTAGAAGGCTCTGCAAAACTGAAAACTAAGGAAAACAGAACTAGAGTTCTTATAGATGTTTATTTATAGATGTTGGTGGTCCACATCATGTGTGGTTTTTTTTCCCTATTTACAGAAGCTGGAGATTGGAGTCTTTTTTCTGGGCAGATATTATATTGACATCGGTCAGAATATGAGACCCTCACCAAATATCATTGTGATAGTCCAGAAAAAATAGACTTGTGTGTACTGTATGCTATGCAGGGCCAGACGTTCATATGTCCATTAATAAAATGAATGCAAACTGTGCCTGGAATAGCCTACTACTGTTTGAGGTGTAAATTGTGGTTTAAAACTTGCTGTGAAGTGGTGAAAATGGTCACCTGTCAAAAGCTTGGAAATAACGAGGAAATGTACGTTCAATAATGAAGACAATGTGTTAATAAATGAAGTTCTTATTAATTAAAGACTCTCATGTCAGAACAAGTAGGGGATATAGAGGGCTGATATGCCATTTGATTACCAGTTGGTTCTAATGAAAAGACAGCTGTGTACATAATAAGAATTATTTTGTATAAAAGTGTGCAATTCATTTCTATTCCATTTTTATGTGGACAACTGGCAATGTTCCAAAAGTCCTGTTTAATGTGTTGAATTTCTGAAAATGTCTGAAGATTTTTCTACAGTATGTTTGTGACTGGATGATCTACATGCATGACAAAAGCAACTAAATTGACAAGCAATATTAAAATACATAATTTTCCCAATTTCCCTCAATAGTTCTTCCAACTAAAATCAAGTTATTGCATATTTAGTCATACACAGTCAGGTTCGGAAGTATTTGGACATTGACAGAGTTTGTGTGATTTTGCCTTTATACGCCACCACAATGGATTTGAAATAAAACAATCAAGATGTGATCAAAGTGTAGACTTTATTTTAAGAGGTTCCACAAAAATATGGCATTTACCATTTAGGAATTACAGCCATTTTCTGTAAAAGTACCTCCATTTTCAGGGGCTCAAAGGTATTTGGACAAAGTGACATTATTGTAAATATAACCATAATTTTAATACTTGGATGAAAATCCTTTGCAGTCAATAACTGCATGAAGTCTGGAGCCCATGTTCTCAAAACTCAAATTCTGAGTTTCCTCCCTGGAGATGCTTTGCCAGGCCTTCACTGCAGCCACCTTCAGTTGCTGCTTGTTTGTGGGTTAAGTTGTGACCTAACTGTATATAAAAAATATATATATATATATATATATATATATATATATATATATATATATATATATATATATAATTACACTAGCAGTTTAAGCCAATGCCGAGGGTAAACCATGCACCTGGCAACACTCTACAAAGCTCAGAGCAATTTATGCTTGATTTTGGGAGGTCAACAAATCCACACACAAAACTGAAAATAGAATATGTAATCAGCCACAGTTCCCATATCTCCACCATTTTTAATAGTACTTAATTTGCTTGTTTAGGCTTGTTTCACTACATGCATCAGCACAAATAATGGCCGCTTCATGTTACCCATTCACAAATGTCTGAAAGTGACTCCTCAGATGCCTAGAAGGTAGAGCACATTGAATGATATCTAAACGAAAGGAAGCAGCACTTGACCTGTGTTTGTGTATGCCTGCACAATCACTTCTTTTACCCAAAAGCCAGCCTGTCTTTAGATACCTAAGCCCCTTTATGGTGCACACTAATTGTTGGTCAGTGACTCACTAGCTGACACTCACTTCCAAATAGCAATCCAGAGCCCTCACTGGACACAAAACTGGCTGATGCACACTCTCATCTGCAAGAGCAGATAGATTGATCAGTTTTATTAATATGCTGAATTGCAAATACGTTTGGTGGGTCTGGCCACAGCGTTGCATATTTGAACTCCTGTGTGCTGACTGATAATGCATGCAACTCGTAGACTAATCTAGGTATATAGAAAGCCAGTTGCACATGACAAGTTGCACAGGCTTGCTTAGCATAAAATCCAGTGCTAGACTGTTTTGCATTGAGGTCAGAGCCATTCCACAGCTTTGAGAAAAGTTTAAAAAGTTTATGCTCATCTAGCAATAAACATCAAATAGCACCCAGGGTTCCAATATTGATGCCATGTAAAGCCTTAGGGTGGACTCTGACTCTGCATAAACTCAAACATTGCTTCTGGTGTAAGGAGTTCACGCCCAGTATTTCACACCACTGTGATAAAAAGCTTACACTTGCTTGCATACAATCAACACGTAGATGCAACATGCGCAATCATAAAAGTCTAACTTAACCCTTGTGGACATGGGGCCCAGTGGCCAGACCGAAAACCTCAGGGGGTGTGGTCTGCTGTGCCACAGTGACTTGATCTGAGACAGCAGGTCTGATGGGTAGCAAGCATGGAGGTCCCATCAGAAACATTAACAACACATGAAACCATGGCTTAATTGGACAGAATGGGGCTCTCAACACCACTAGTTGCGTAGTCTGTCAGAGATGCTGCAGTGTTATTGTGAGTTAGTCCTTCCGGGATTAAAGCCCCTGGCATATTATACAGAAAGTGGGCAGAAATGATCCCATCTATTTTTCTGATGAAATCTCAAAGCAATCTATTAGTTCTGTTTTACTTGGTCTTTTTTTCACTAAAAGGAGCACTCCCATCAAATTTCAGACTTGGCCCAATAATAATCTGGTCAATAAAGGGTTAAATTTTGGTCAATAGTGTTTTTTTTTAAGCTGTCCTTTCATAATGCTTGTGTAGATCACATATTTCTCTTCTTGAATGATGCATGTTATTTGAAGCGATCGTTACTGCAGTGGACAGAATATTTTTAACTGATGTTGAGAAAAAATTAATGCAAATTACTCACTTTCAGCTGTTGAGATCAAGGTCAAATAATCCCTAGCACATGCAATTTTCTACGATGGGGTCACTTTCAAATTAAAATAAAAGTGGCTCTTGCAACGTTAACTTCACGAGCATTACTCATCCCTTGTGGACAGAATGAACATTCACTTTACAGTGGGGTTCCTTAAACCTGGATTAACTGATAATCCAAAATCTTTCCCAGATAACAGTAAGGTGGTTATGAGTTACATTTTAGTGTCAGTGAATCCATCTTTTGATGAAAAGCGACGGGTTTTGCTACCATTACACAGGTTGACAGACAAAAACATGTTACGTTCACAACTGGGATAAAGCGTTGTTTTCGGTATTGTGGGATTGTTTTCTGTCCACTTTTTAAGTATTTTCTAAATAAATTCATTCTTACTGAAAAATAACAAATTTAAAAAACTGTGATTGCTTATACAGTTACTTTATTTTAGTTTCTATCATGCTGAACAATTTAAAAAAAAAACACCTTTATGACATTTTGTTATTTTGATTTGTATACAGCATATTCAAAATGTGCCCACTTTCTGTAGAATATGTCGCCTGTATCTGCAGTTTCTGTGAAACACCATTTACAGAGAGTTCCACTGTATCATGTGTGTTCCACATTAGCTGAATTACCTCCTTGTGCATTTGCCCATTCCCAGCACAGGGCATCTATAAGACAACATGTCCACTATCCATTGGCTGATGTACCAGCCTGATATGTAGGTAGCTAGACATAGGATATTGCAAATCTGCACAACTTCCAGAACTTGATTGAGCACCTTAACATTGTTTGTGATTTTGTGCATCCTTATTGGTAAAACAGTAGTGTGTGTGGCCTGCTTAAGGCTTCTTGAATATGTTGCGGTCCTAGCCGCACAGCTTTAATTTCAAGAAACTTGATATGGCGATGTCAAGGTTCATTTTTCCACCTCTCAGCAAACACTGAAACAGTCTGTACAGCAACATTTCCAGTTTTCACTACTGGGGTTGCAACCAAGGCCCCGTTTACACCTGGCATTAACATGCATTCTGTGTGATCCAATCATAAGTGGACAGCACTAAGTACAGGTGTGAAAGGGGTCAAATGCATCTCCAAGACACTTTGTGATGAGATCATTCAAACCACATTCAAAGGTGGTCTGGGACACATATGGCCACATCACATTTGTAGTGTGAACGCAAATGCATCTCAATGCATCCCAGACAACGTAAGCTACATGATCATTGGCAGAGATTGTAATCAAAGAGCGTAAAAAAAACAATCATTACAAGACTGTGGAAATCACACTGAACGGTAGAGATGTCTGCCGCTAGGCTAATGGATAAAGACAATGCTATAACAGAGATGAAACCTTCTTTGGGTGTCTCATCTCTTGCTCATTTATAAGCTTCATTTGCAGATCACATGATTAAAATGTTTGAAACAGCCCATAAAGGTAGATAAAATAGGATTTGCGGGATGTTTCTGCCTGAAAATAAATGCAGCAGAAGGCTGATGTAATAAATGTGCGCAACACTCTGTCTTTTGCGTAAATGATGTAACTGGTCACAGGAGGCGCATTTCAATGCCAGGTGTGAACAGCTGTGTCTTAGCCATCCACTTGTGATCGGATCACTCAAGACAGATGTTAATACCAGGTGTGAACGGGGTATAAGAGCATCTCAAAGAGATGCAGAAAGTCTGCATATGGGTGATGTGTGGCCACCCACAAATTTACGATTGCACCCATAATTGAGGATTAGTCTTCCATTAGGAAGGCTCACATGGCACATACCAGCTGAACAGCCTCAGTGGAATCGTACAGTCTGGGAACGAGTTAACTGACTCATTTCATGATTTTATTCCTAGCCCTAGCAAGATCAGGTCATTTGTCTGGCTCATCACCTGCTGTTGGGACTGGTCACTAGAAGCCAATTATCCACATAAAAGAGTATGCACAGACCTTGAAATTACAAGGGCTTTTTGCTGTATTCAGAGTTGACAAATGAAGTCTAACTGAAGAAAGAAAAGTCTACATATCCCTTTTAAATTTGCAGTTTTTCCTCAATCCCTGTAGGTGACAACAATTTCTTGTCTTCTTCACATGTCTGGCCCCTGGAGTAGGGTGGCTAGAGAGAAGCCCTTTCTAATTAAAAAAAAAAAAAAAAAAACATCCAAGCCTGCCTAAGTTTTGCCAAACCATGGGTCAAAGTGTGTTATGGACTGATGGGACCAAGGTAGAACTTTTTGGTCATAATTCTAAAAGATATTTTTTTTGTGCAAAAACAAGACAGCTTATCACTTGAACACCATGCCCACAGTTAAGCATGGTGTTAGCAGCATCATGTTATGGGGCTGCTCCTCTTCAGAGATTGGGGCTCTATTCACGATAGAGAAAATCATGGATAGGTCCAAATACTGTAACAGGGAGGTCACTGTGGGTGGGTTTGGAATATAATATATACATTTTTTTTTTATATTCAGACTTACATTGAGGGCTTTGGGAGCACAAGTGTTGGGTAGAGAAATTACCAGGATGTACCCAGCAGAATTACCAGCATTCACCAGCTGAGAATTGAGCACCAGCACATAACAAGGTTACCGCAAATCAGTGAGAGAGCTCGCCTTAAATAGACCCAGGCACAGGTGGAGCTGATTGCTACTTGTTATAAATAAGACAGCCCTCTCTGGCTCCCACTAATGGCAGAAGATGGTCTTGCACTGTTTCTGATTGCTCTCTGTCTCCCTCTAGTGATGGCAGAAGTCTGAGCCGCTTATTCACTTACAAAAACCAAACTATTTTGGCAGAAACCATGCAGGCCCCTGTAGACAGGTGAAGATGAAGAAAACATTCACCTTCCAGCACAATATCGACCCAAAGCACAAATCCAAGTGCATAAAGGAATGGCTTTAGACAAACATCATTTTAGAATGGCCCAGTCAGAGCCCAAATCTACATTCTATCAAAAACCTGTGGAATGACTTGTAGAGGGCTGTACACAGGAGATCCCCTCACAATTTGATAAAGCTGGGTTAGCGTTAGGGTTAGAGTATTTTTGCAAAAAGAGTGGAATAAAATTGCCAAATTAATATGTGCTGACAGTATGTGCCAAACAAGATGTGTCACATAAAGTTGGTAGACTCTTACCCAAAAGGCTCAGTGCTGTATTATAAGCAAAAGGGGCTTTAACAAAGTATTAGCTAGGGGGCATGCACATTTATGCAAACCCCTAAACTGTTTCTATTTGTTTTTCACTTGAATTTGTTGGTTGCTATATCACATTAAAGGTCTGACATGATCTGACATGATTTATCATGGTTTCATTTTTTACATCACAAACACCTGCCATTTTAACAGGCTTTTGTAGACTTTTTATATCCCCTGTATATGATTGGGAAGATGGCGAGCATTTAAATAAATCAAATAGGAGTCTAGTATATTGCTGCATGTATAGTGATTTAATTGTAATCATCACATTAATCACAGAAAATTTGGTTTAATTTAACAATATGGCTTCCAACCTCATTATTCAAAAGGTTATAAAATATCACTTGATCCAGCACATCCTATTATTTTGAATTTAATTTCTTATATCATGATCTGACAGATGCTCCTGTGCACAATTTGATGAAGTCATGATATACTAAATCTAGCTCAGGAAGTGAGACATGCCTCTGTATTATTCAAACTCCACCTTTCTATATACATATATTACTATATACACACATTATACATTTAACACATCTATAGTAACAGCTAATTGATTGGCAGTTGTTTCCAAGGTTCCACCACTTTGAGATGTCTGCCAATCATTACAAGGAGAATCCGTGCGTCCAGGTGGGACGACCAAAGATCGCACTGTCCAATAAATGTTCCAATAAACGCTCCAGTCACTCCCTGTTAAGCCTGCGTATCTGGACGTGCCTCACAATGACATGTTGAAAGCCTGTTGTCCAGTGAGCATTAATCTTTCCTCCCATTATTTCACAGTGTACATGAACATCCAAACATCAAGAGAAGCACTGATTCAGTGAATGGCCATCAGCTCTGTGTCAGGGGCTCCAAAGGGCATTTTCATGCAGGCTGCTCTGTTCACCAGAAACTGTTTGAATTAAATGAACAAACAGTGGGATATTGCAGTGAGATATTTGTTCATTTGATTCTCTAAAATATTGATTTCCACCAAGATTGATGAATAATATAATCACTTTGATAAACATTTCAGTGCCGCATTTTAATGAAATTTTAGGGAGAAGCCTGGCTTCCTGTGTAGTCTGTGCCTGTGCAATTGCCTGTGATGCATAGTCATGCCCTGATCTGACACAAACATTTTTAGTTTCCTGACTTTTGCACAGCAGCACATATTCTGGTCCCAAACAATCTGGGCTTTGATCATTGTCTATCTTCCAGCTTCATCGAGGCCCGGCAGAACATACAGCTTGCCATCCTGCCCTTAAATACAAAAGGTTGGAAAAGTTCAACAATTCACAAGTTATGAATTTATAATATTATGACATTTGTTACTCTGCATCCATAGCACCCACACTGCTACGCACCAACACAAACAATAGACCATGAATCTGGTCTAAGGATATGCAGCGAGAATAGTAATAAGTCAAACACTAGAATTACACAATTTCTCTACAATTCAAGAATAGTAAAGAGGACAAGTATTACATAGTCTATCCACATGGAGTCACAGTCATGGTCGCAAAGTAAAGATGTTGCTACTGGTATTCAGCAAGGAAACACACAGGAATACTCCACCATTTCTGAAAGAAATCTTTATTATGGAACAAAAGGGAGTAGCACTATTTCACTATACAATTTAGGATAAAATTTAATGATGTAGTTTATTTACCTATTTATTGTTTCCCATTATTTCCTCTGTCAGTTAATCAACACTTTAGTCATTTGGGTGCTCACTTACTCATTGTTATTTATTATACATTCATACAGAAATAATCATTAACGTTGCAGCTTTTATCATATAGTAGTCTCGGTAATACATAAATAGTCTCACATAAAATGGGACTGATATGAATCTGAATTCATCATGTGCCTATAAGCATTTCTACACCATGCATTCTACTGGTGACACACTATAAATCTTCGCTAAATATCACTAAAATCTCTACACATTTTGACAATTTGGTTCCAAGTTGTGTGACTGAGGTGTAGGTACTGCATGCTGTGAACGTCTCTGTGGAAAAGACAAAAACAGAACACTACTTCTCTTTTTTTTTTTTTTTAACATGCAAATGCAAATACCTCTGTAGATATTATAGTGGCTACAGCATCTGATAATGACAGAATTAATCTTCCGCATCCTGACTGCAGTGGTTAAGAAAATATGCCTTGCAGGCAAAATTAAAATTTTATAATGTTTTACTCACAACCATCCAAATTTCTTCAGGTAAAGAAGAATAGGTTGTAAAAAGAACGATAATTAGACTTTAGACTGGTAAACACTGCATGCATCGTTGTGACAACCATTACACTGGATGGATTACACACTTAGTATGTATTATTTAAATTTATGGGTGTTATATAGAACAGGGTTTATATCAGAAGCACCCTAGGCAGTGTTAATAATAAAGTGGCTAGTAAGTATACACAGTGTTTAAAAACCCCACAAATGCTCCTGTAGCTAATAGACTCATAGAAGTGCAACACACACTAACATCTACAACTAAGAATGGTCAACCACCCATATAAAAATTGCTCAGTGTGTTGCCCTTTAAGCTGAATTTAACTGCACTAATTGATGTGTCCACTAGGAGGTATAGGCAGTGTCTGAAATTGCATACTGTGTTGCCCTTTAAGGAATTTAACTTTCAAATATCTGCTTTAAATGTTTTTTGGTAAATATTCTCGAGCAAAAATGTGAAGTTCATAATTACTTTTCCTTTATCTACCTCGTTTGTAAAAAAATAAAATAAAATAAAAAAAATTAAAAAAAATTATATTATTTGTTTCATGTGATGAAGTAATTTCCTGTTAGTGCTCCCGGTTCTGCATGAAAGCAATGAGACAGACATAGTGTGCTCTCTCTAATAATCCATTGCATCCACTAAAAAGCATCAGAGAGGCAATGCCGTAAGTTCATTTATATAACATTAGACATGTTAAAGATGATATATTAGTAATGATTTTGTTAAAAATATGATGTTTGATAAGTTGCTAAAAACGGTTGTTTACCATTGTGTACAAGCTCATTTGTGTTCAGTGATGCTAACAGCCATTGTAATCGCTACTACACGGAGAACAGTAGTTTATGTTTATGTTAGTCATTTATAATGCGATGTTAGTCAAAACACGGACACTGAATATTGCTGTATTATTTTATTACATTTTTCACCGCAAATGTTAATGAGGAAGAGTATCTTAGGTGAAGCTGATATAATGGCCGAGGAATGTAGCTACAGTATAGTTGTACCTAATAAACTGACAACTATGTACATAGTATAGTAGGTTAGTGTGACATATGAGATCACAGAGAGGCTGAACAATTATGTGCACAGTTAGCAATCAGCATTTAATCTAATGATTAGGAATAGGTATGGACAATAAACAGGGGGAAAGTGTGGAGCTGTCACCAAGAGGAAAACAAGAAGCAGGAAAGTTCTGTGGGGGAAAAAATTCTTATGCAAACTGTCTCATTAAACTCGACTCGGTACTCAGTCACTGCATTTGAGTTTCAGATATATGCAAGTCAAATGCCAAGCAACTGAGGAAAAGAATGGGTAAGCACTGAGTTTCTGAATACATGCAACCTAACATCTCATAAAACTATAGCAAAATAAAATCAGTAATTTTCATGTTTGATACCAATTATGGTTATCTCATCACTTGTAAAACTATGTCCAGCTCAGCACCAGTGCAAACAGATCATTTCATGACTTGTTCAAGTAATTTCCAGTAATTTGGTATAAACAACTAAAACATCCCAGAATGCATCACATTATTACTGAAATTTATTATAAATGCTTTACATGTATATACATGTGTTTAATATAGTTTATGAAGAAGTTATATGTTTACAGTAAACATCAATAAACAAAACTGGAAACATTGTTTGGAAACTAGGTATTTTTTCCTGTTGACAACAGACACTGAAATGTGAACTGTGTGAAAGTGAAGTTGATGCTATGTATTAAAGACAAGTTTAAAGACTGTGTCTAACACCCAAATCTATCAACAACTAAAGTGCCAAGGAGATCAATTATCCGTGAATAATTGAAACCAGAACAGAGGAGTGAGAACATATTGTCAGAATGAGAGCAGCTCTAGCAGCGCCGACTGTGGTTGTAAAATTGCAGAGTAAATTAAACAGGAAGATATTTCAGTGAAGGCTTTTACCATAAGTTTTCTCTAAGCATAAGAAGTTGGCTGGAGAACTATACGGTGTGACCTCAGGTAAGGTGGGACACCTATAATTTTTTGTGTTTATTTCTTATTATAAAGAACCAGTCAACATTGCTATTACTAAACATTAATTCAATTCAATTTCAATTCAATTTTATTTGTATAGCGCTTTTAACAATGGACATTGTCTCAAAGCAGCTTTACAGAACATAAGAAACAGAAAAACATGCAAACAAACAAAACATGCAACAGTCCTAGATGTTAGACAACATTATCCCTAGTGAGCAAGCCTGAAGCGACTGAGGCGACTGTGGCAAGGAAAAACTCCCTTAGATGATATGAGGAAGAAACCTTGAGAGGAACCAGACTCAGAAGGGAACCCATCCACATTTTCCTTGCATGTTGCTCTAGCAAGGCTACCAGCATCGTGAAGGACCCTACCCATCCCTTCCACAATCTCTTCCAGCTCCTGCCATCAGGTAGAAGGTACCAGAGTATCAAGCTCGCTCAGTCAGATTGCTCAACAGCTTTTTCCCCCAGGCTGTGGGAGCCCTCAACTCCAATCTCCCTGTCCTCCTCTGAGACCTCATCTACAACTCTACCTCCTGAAACCAGGTACACCTCACCCCCAACCCATGGAAAACTGACAATCCGTTTAAGTGCAATTCCGAGTGTGCTACACACAGGTGAGTGGGCTGTACGAACCACCTGTAGTAGCACTCTTCTTCTCTGAATGTACACTGAACACTTTTTATAGACACTCTCTCACACAAAGACTCAGTCTTTATAATATATGTTTACTTGTGCGTTTGCACTACAAATCATCTTGCACTATGCGCTGCTTCCCTCAAAATATCTCATTTGCACGTTTACCACTTACAGTATGTATGTAAAGTCTTTTGTAAAGTTTTGTACAGTAAAATTTTGTATAGTCAACTAAATTGTTTTTCTTATACCTTTATGTTCATATTTATGTTTAACTTGTATGTAGCACCGTGGTCCTGCGAGACACGACATTTCGTTCCACTATATGTCCACACGTAGCAGAATGACAATAAAGCTCAACTTGAACTTGAACTTAAACTTAGTGTGCCATATGTGTTGCGAAGGCTACTTCTTTCACAATGAGAACTCTGGAGCATCGCAGTATGTAATCAAAAGTAACTGATATTTGGAATGGGCTTGAATGTCATTTTCAGCTTCACTTAAATGAAGCTGAAGCCAAAGAATTCTACTGTCATACAGATACTTACTGTATTTAAACATGACCAAATAACCCCAATTTTACGCATGAATGGATGGACTAAACAGCAAACTCGTACTTATGCCATCACTAGTTCCATTTCACTCTGTAAAGAAAGCTAATTTACATATGCTTAAAGTACGTTAAGTGAGGTAGCGATTAAAAACACAGCATATACCACTGAGAAACAAAGCAGCTGAAAGCTCTTAATTACAGTTTACTACATAAAACTTCATCCTTTTTATTAACAGACCAAACAATTTTAGGAGTGAAGTGTCCATCAGTTGTTCTCTTAAAAAGTCACACTTTAAAAGTGCCCCCTTAAGTAAATCCTTTTTATTACTTAAGTTTGGAACAAGAGTGCTGTGAACACTCTGAAGTGTAGTCTTCATCAATTCACAATGAACCACATCACAGAAAGTGAAGTAGGTTTTGCTAACTTGAATAATTGCATAATTTAAACAAATATCAAATTTCCTCATTCTAAAACATGAGTGCCCCAGATGACCAGATATCATCAAGACAGAGAAGGGTAAATGGTTGTTCATGTTTACTTGAGAATAACATCTACATTTTTCGGTAACACTTTAAGGTCCACAAATAGGCATATATTAACCAATGCTTCCATCATGATGAATTAATGTACTAATCATTAGTACATCAGGAAATGAAGTGTATATATAAACATCCATGTGTATTATATTTATAGCTGTTGGTAATGGTAATAATTAAGTATTAGCATCTCGTTAACTCATTCTATTAATTAAAAATAATGACTTGCAGTATTAATAAAGTTTATCTACATTTGGAAGGATGTGTTTGGAAACAATGTACTGTAAACCAAATTATAGGCTATAAGTTCAGGCATTATGAGAACATTTTTGTATTTTTGAACTCTAACGGGATATAGTGTGTATATATAAAATCAAATGAAATATACAGTGAGGGAAAATAAGTATTTAGACACTTTTGTTGTTGTTATTTAATATATTTCCAGGGCATATATCCACTTCAAATTTACACGCATAATGTCTTTTGATGTTGTACCTATAAATATGAACAAAAAAAGTGTATACGTAAGCATAGAAATTTTTTTATTTTTTTTTAAAAAACTGATTTGAACAGTGTGTGTTATTAAGAACAATGTGCTACACTGTCTAGCAAAGACGTATATTATTGTGGTTAATGAAGCACAGAGGTCTGCAATGGGGAAGGCCACACAGCAAATACTGAGGGTAGCATGTTTAATACTTGCTCAAATCTTGAATATAGTGTATATTCAAATCGTGAATATACACTATATGGCCAAAAGTTTATGGACACCTGACCATCACACCCATATGTCGTTCTTCTCCAAACTATTGCCACAAAGTTGGAAGAACAGAGTTGTCTAGAATGTTTTTGTATGTTGTAGCATTACAATTTTCCTTCACTGGAACTAAGAGGCCCAAACCTGTTCTAGCATGACAATGCCCCTGTGTACAAAGCGAGCTCCATGAAGACATGGTTTGAGAAGATTGGACTGGAAGAACTTGAGTTTCCTGCACAGAGCCCTGACCTCAACCCCACTGAACACCTTTGGGATGAAATGGAAAGCTGACTGCACCCCAGACCTCTTCACCCAACATCAATGCCTGACCTCGCTAATGCTCTTGTAGCTGAATGAACACAAATCCCCACAATCACACTGCAAAATCTAGTGGAAAGACTTCCCAGAAGAGTGGAGCTTATTATAACAGAAAAGGGGGAATAAATCTGGAATGGGATGTTCAACAAACACATATGGGTGTAATGGTCAGGTGTCCACAAACTTTTGACCATATAGTGTAATAAGGAAGGTCTGGAAAGTTGTGTAAGTGAAAATATGCAGTGCTACAGTGGCATTCGACAGACAAAGGCTGTAAAAAAAAATGGGTAAACTCTCTGAAATTTCTGAATTTTAGAAAAGGAAAATAGCATGCATTAGCAAGGTAAATCAGTTTTACCTTAATTTCCATGCATGAACTTGCCAAGATGTCTTATTTTAACTACAGAGCAACATTGTCTTAGTCTGTGCATACAATGAAAATGTCAATTATGTATGTATTTGTCTAAAACAAAAAGTGCTTGTCTCTGCTTTCACAATAGAGACAGTTACAGTATCCCAATGTAGCAGATAGATGAACTGAGGACTGGTTCATACCTTGAAGGAACATTTGCATGCTAGGACACACACTGTTCCAAAAAAAAAAAAGAGGACAGGTGATCTAAGACAAACACTGAGAACTTAAAGGTGTGTTGTTTAGAGCTTGGATTTCAGTTAGAGGCTCTACATTCATACTGGCATGTTTCATGCTTAAATGGTCCTTTCCTACTCAAGGCCACAGTTCTCAGCTAAAGTACAGACAAAAACAAAAGAACACAAGAGAGAGGACAAAAATACTATTTAAAAAATATTTAAAACAGCCAAATAGAATAGACATTGTAGTACAAGAGGTTCTAAAAGAGAGCTGGAGATCTAAAGATAATGACTGACTTTTCCCCTGATCTCCTGATTATAGGCCTGCTGTGTTACTGTCATTTTCAGCTAAGTAGCACTGCATAATTTAAAGCTAAAATATTATATGCTAATTAAACTGAGTCATGTCAGCCTACGGCTTGATGTTACGGGTACTGATCATAGATTTTAAGTGTTATAACTGTAAACCAAACATATAAACAGCTAAAGGGAACATTATTTAGAATGTTCAATAAGTTCAGTAACCTTCAAAGAAGGTTAAGCTGTAATGGTTCAAGAAATAAAAATGCAGTAATGTTGTACAACATTTACAAATATTATAAAAAAAAATTCTCAGAACACAGCATTCTGCCAGCGTAAAATTGTTAGCTGGGTAAACTTGTGTGTAATCTCTGATGTGTATTGTTTTCATTTCCTTTTTGACCATAAGCCATTAAAAATATAATGTACTGTATATATAGTATACAGGTTGAGTATACTCAACCTGTATATTACATATACAGATGTTTTCTGTTCTTCAAATAAATTGCTGAGAAGAATGTATGTTATGTTTATTTCCCTGTGTTAGGGAGCACATAAGACAGTGGAACATAACAAGGTGGAAATACAGGACATGTTTATATGTGGACAGGTGTGTTAGGACTTAAAATATAATGTCTATTCATGAAAGTGATGTCATAGTATCAGTTATTTTCTTACAGCAAATACTAGCAGGTTGGAAGGTAATATTGTGGACAGACAAAATGCCATAAAATAATATTGTATATTAAGACTGTGTTTTTCTTATTTGTAGAGAAAACGAGAGAATCAGGGATAGAAAGGCACTAAATATAAGGAATGTCTTCTAATAGACTTTTTGCCTTGATATACTGTAGACTTAATGACAAGAGCCTTAGCAGCAGGCTAGGTTATGTACTGTGCCATCTGCTTAGAGCTTTTACAGTAGATACATCCAACCCAGATCAGGAAAGGCGAACTCATTCAATTCAGCTAAAGGCCTTGCTAATGAAATGACTGAAGAATTATGTCAAGCCCTCCTAGACTGAGGTCTGACAACCCTGTGTTTGCCAGTTCCACTTTTTGAAACTTATGAAAGTACATAAAGTCTTTAGCCACCTAAAAAAAAAAAATAATAATCATTTACTTAACTACAAAAGTTCTAAAATTTAATTCTGCATCCTTTCTGTGTCCAAAAGGAAAAAAATAACTTTCACTTTGTCTTGCTCTCTGATTCACCCCCAGCTCCTTTTTTAATGTGTATGTATGTGTAATTGTGTGCTGCATCTCTGGGGTGTGTCTTTAACACCCCCATGTATGGCACCACAACAGAGAAAGCTGTGTGACCCCGTGATCCCTTATGCAAATCAGTGAGAGCAAGGGTTCCATGATGCTCTGACAGACGACCTCATTGCCGACCTCATCGCTGAACTGGCCTTGAGCAGAACCTGAAGTTTCACACAGCACAAACTAACTTAGCCATTATATAACAGCAGAACAACTCACTTGCTAAATCATGTGTGACTATGCTCTTAAAGTTACACTTTCTCAAGCTGCCCAAACAAATTAAGTTAAATCATTAGTAGACTGTAGTAAAATCATTCCCTGATGAAGCAAATTATCTGAGCTTGCAATATTTTTATTGAAATATATCATGCAAAAAAAAAAAAGATTTGAATAAAAGTGCAAAAAAATAGTAAAGTAAAATTGCTCCATTCTTCAGATAAAATGTTAAATCTATTTGTATTGCAAACAAAAAAAAATATTTTGTTTAAAAAAACATTTTTAGATTAATAATGGGGTAATTAACAAATCTGGCCAGACTGTATTGCCATTTCTTTCCTACCTACAGTTTTCCCCAATTTTGCGCTCAAAGCTCCTCTCTATGCTTATATGTCAGGTGAAATTTGTTTTTTGGTTTATAAAATATAGAACAAATAAGTAATAGATGTATTTGATATAAGCATAGAAACATGAAAATACATAGCACTGAAAATATGTACAAATACTAATTAATAAGTATATAATCTAGAAGCTCTAGGAAAGAAACCAGAGCTGAGGCTTGAAGCAGTACCCCTTGGAAGACACAGCAACAGCAGTACTCGTGACGCCAACTTGCCACTGCAGCTGGTGCAACTTAAAGCTTCCTAACTCACCCAATGAATTAATTAACTAGGTAGTGTTTACTTGATCTACTAACACATAGATGTATTTAAGCATAGAAACATCAAAGTGCAAAGCACTGAAAAGATGTACAAATACTAAATAATAAGTATGCTAGATAATGTGCATCTTTTAAAAAGATAGTTGTACTCAAAATAAGTACGGACATTTAAAAAATGTAAAAAAAACTGAGAAAAAAAGTAAGCATACTAAAATTTTAAGTATGCATACTTAAAAATCAAGTATGCATACTAGAAAAATGAGTATGCATACTAGAATTTTAAGTATGCATGCCCAAATTTTAGGTCTGCACTCTTAAACATAAGTTTGCACCAAAATATGGACAACAAGTATATTCGTTAAATCCATTATGTTTTTCTTTCAAATGACCTGACCGATGGCTGTAAGTGTCTGTGGTTAAATTAAGGTTTAGGACATGGTGGAGATTTCCTTCTTTCATGGCTGCCAATAACATGTGTGACAGTACTGTACACTGCATGTTTTAATAAATGCACATTTAAATACTGATATCATGGAAATTTGATTAAAATGATACTTCAGTACTAATGCTTCTGTTCTAAGAGAGTCATCCAAAAACTAGTATTGGGCATTTCATTGCTCAAACCGTGCGCTTTTAGTATTACTTATATGTCCGTTTGAGCAGCAGAATCATCCTGAAATGCTTAATTTATTCAATCATCTTCAGCAATACATTTGTCCTGGTCAGAGTCATGGTAGTCTCACAAGTCAGACATTATGTGGCATGATTTCAAGGGCTGGAAAGAAAATGGTAAAGCTGTAAGAAACCCACAAGGAATCTAGAAGCTCTAGGAAAGAAACCAGAGCTGAGGCTTGAAGCAGTACCCCTTGGAAGACACAGCAACAGCAGTACTCGTGACACCAACTTGCCACTGCAGCTGGTGCAACTTAAAGCTTCCTAACTCACCCAATGAATTAATTAACTAGGTAGTGTTTACTTGATCTACTAACACATAGATGTATTTAAGCATAGAAACATCAAAGTACAAAGCACTGAAAATATGTACAAAATACTAAATAATAAGTATGCTAGATAATGTGCATTGTTTAAAAAGATAGTTGTACTCAAAATAAGTATGGACATTTAAAAAATGTAAAAAACTGAGAAAAAAAAAGAAAGCATACTAAAATTTTAAGTATGCATACTTAAAAATCAAGTATGCATACTAGAATGTTAAGTATGCATGCCCGAATTTTAAGTCTGCACTCTTAAACATAAGTTTGCACCAAAGTATGGACAACAAGTATACTCGTAGAATCCATTATGTTTTTCTTTCAAATGACCTGACCGATGGCTGTAAGTGTCTGTGGTTAAATTAAGGTTTAGGACATGGTGTAGATTTCCTTCTTTCATGGCTGCCAATAACATGCGTGACAGTACTGTACACTGCATGTTTTAATAAATGCACATCTAAATACTGATATCATGGAAATTTGATTAAAATGATACTTCAGTACTAATGCTTCTGTTCTAAGAGAGTCATCCAAAAACTAGTATTGGGCATTTCATCGCTCAAACCTTATGTTTTTAGTATT
>CM040993.1:5579539-5594216 GCA_022985145.1 Pangasius djambal | reverse complement strand
TTAAATTAAGGTTTAGGACATGGTGGAGATTTCCTTCTTTCATGGCTGCCAATAACATGCGTGACAGTACTGTACACTGCATGTTTTAATAAATGCACATCTAAATACTGATATCATGGAAAATTGATTAAAATGATACTTCAGTACTTATGCTCCTGTTCTAAGACAGTCATCCAAAAACTAGTATTGGGCATTTCATTGCTCAAACCTTACGCTTTTAGTATTCCTTATATGTCCGTTTGAGCAGCAGAATCATCCTGAAACGCTTAATTTATTCAATCATCTTCAGCAATAAATTTGTCCTGGTCAGAGTCATGGTAGTCTCACGAGTCAGACATTATGTGGCATGATTTCAAGGGCTGGAAAGAAACTGGGGAAGCCGTAAGAAACCCACAAGGAATCTAGAAGCTCTAGGAAAGAAACCAGAGCTGAGGCTTGAAGCAGTACCCCTTGGAAGACACAGCAACAGCAGTACTCATATCGCCAACTTGCCACTACAGCTGGTGCAACTTAAAGCTTCCTAACTCACCCAATGAATTAATTAACTAGGTAGTGTTTACTTGATCTACTAACACATAGATGTATTTAAGCATAGAAACATCAAAGTACAAAGCTCTGAAAATATGTACAAATTCTAAATAATAAGTATGCTAGATAATGTGCATTTTTTAAAAAGATAGTTGTACTCAAAATAAGTATGGATACTTAAAAAATTAAAAAGACTGAGAAAAAAAAGAAAGCATACTAAAATTTTAAGTATGCATACTTAAATATCAAGTATGCATACTAGAAAAATAAGTATGCATACTTAAAACGCCACGGTCACGGCATATACACCCAATATGTATGATGGATAATGTGCTTTTTTTAAAAAAAATAAAATATCTTGTACACATAACTAAAACTAAAACACAAACTAAAAAATAAGTATGGATACTTAAAAATTCAATAAACTAAAAACTAAGAATGCATACTAAAATTTCATAGACACTGAAAAACAAAGTTTCTATGGTGATAGCACTGCAAGCACAGTTTCTATGGTGATAGATACTATTGTAAATTCATAGATGAGGAAGGGAGTAGGGCAATGTATGTGAAAAGACAGAAAGGTATTTAAAATGGATGTGGGCTTGTGCTTCATTTCCTTCTAGTCAGAAGAAAAATGCCATCTGCTTTGCCAGAAATAGTTATAATTGAACTTTTGACCAGATTCCATCAGCAGTGACATAGTCTGGCATTCAGATGGCAGCAAAGGTAGTGAATAGAGCATAAAAAAGTGATCCTCATTTAGCTGAGCTAAACCCAAGAATAGTGCTGCCATCTTGGATCTTGACTTTCCAAGCTGAGCTCACTGATTTGAATTTTAAGTGTCAGATAAGATTTTCTGGGAAATTACGGAAATTTGTGTGGCACATGGTTGTAACTTCGTGTTTTATAGGGTATTGAAAATGAGCCACTTCCATATCACTTTTATGCACTTCAAATCAGTGACCATAAGTGTCTTCACTTTTTTTTACACCTCTTTTCAAAAATAATCTGTAATTGTTAGGCAAGTTAACTTTCTACCTCCCGAGCAGGTAAGTCTAAGTTGCGGTCTACATAGGAGTACAGAGTTTTTGTGTTTCACAGTTTAAAATAAAACATCTATCATTTAAAGGCAATTGATTCCTATTTACTAAAGCTGCACAATATAAATTCATAGGTAACTATACAGGAACTAAGCAGGAACTAATGAGTAGCTCTTCATTAACACCTATCTTATTCCTAGAAAATACTAAGAACTATTACTTAATTACTCAGTATGTTAGTAGAAGTTCACTAGTAACTATGCAGTAATTAACTGAATCTTAAACAGTAATTACTGAGTGTTACATTTCTCCTGCAGAACTATTAGCTAACTTTTTCTTGTATAATAACTACTGATCAATTGCTGATCACATCAACATTATTTCCCAATAACAAAGCCTTAGCTTCCTCATGGAGATCTACTACCTAATAACTTAACCTATTCCAACACCTCTGTGTCTAAAATGTAAATATTTATGTGTGTTATTGTAGGTCTCCTCAGAGGAGCACTAGGTTGGAGTATTGATTTTATTTATCCAGTCAAGGTCTAAAGAGAGAAAATGACATCAATAAACAATATACAAGGCTGTAATCACTGAAAATATTCTACAATAACATACTTTAAAATTTGTTTATTATAAAATTAAATTTTAAAAATTAATAATGAATTACCATTTGTTATACTTCTTAAACTACTGAAGAAAAACACAGTCAAAGTCAACGTCAAAGTGGAGTTTATTGTCATTTCAGCCATATACAAGTACATAGTGAAACGAAACAACATTTCTCCAGGACCAAGGTGCTACATAAGACAAACACAGAACAACACAGAACTACAGGGACTACATAAATTATTACATAAAGTGCACAAGTGCCAAAATGGGCAGACAGCACAGGACAGAACAAGACAGTACAATGACTACAACACCGACCAGTACGCAGTTCTGTTAAAGTGACCTCGTGACAATAGTGCAAATGTTACTGAGTTTGATATAAATAGCTGAAGTAGTAGTGTAAACAGTAAAGATAATAGTGTAAGCATAGTAGTAGCAGCAGCATAAAACATGTGCAAAACATGTGCATAGAGCATAGAGAATGTGTGTGTGTGTGTGTGTGTGTGTGTGTGCGTTCCTTCAGACCAGTTCTAGGTATTGAGGAGTCTGATGGCATGAGGGAAGAAACTATTGCACAGTCTGGTTGTGAGGGCCCGAATGCTTCGGTACCGTTTACCAGACGGCAGGAGGGTGAAGTGTGTGTGAGAGGGGTGTGTGGGGTCGTCCACAATGCTGGTGGCTTTGCGGATGCAGCGTGAGGTGTAAATGTCTGTGATGGAGCCCCTGAGATGGGAAGAGAGACCCCGATGATCTTCTCAGCTGTCCTCACTATCCGCTGTGCTTTCTTCGTTATGGAACTGGTGTTGAGCGACCAGTTGAGGTTCTCCGTCAGGTGAACACCAAGAAACTTGGTGTTCAGGCCCAGCAGGTTCAGCTTTCCAATCAGGTGCTGAGGAACGATTGTATTGAGTGCTGAACTGAAGTCTATGAACAGCATTCTAACATAAGTGTCTTTATTGTCCAGGTGGGTGAGGGCCAGATGGAGGGTAGTGGTGATGGCGTCATCTGTTGAGCGGTTGGGGCGGTAAGCGAATTGCAGGGGGTCCAGTGAGGGAGGCAGCAGGGTCTTGATGTGCCTCATGACGAGCCTCTCGAAGCACTTCATGATGATGGGTGTAAGTGCCACGGGACGGTAGTCATTGAGGCAGGACACTGAAGACTTCTTTGGCACGGGGACGATGGTGGTGGCCTTGAAGCAGGTCGGAACAACGGTGCTGCACAGGGAGGTGTTGAAGATGTCTGTGAAAACATCTGCCAACTGGTCTGCACATCCCCTTAGCACCCTGCCAGGAATGTTGTCTGATCCAGCGGCCTTCCGTGGGTTGACTCTGCGTAGAGTCTTCCTCACGTCGGCCATGGTTAGACACAGCACCTGGTCATTGGGAGGAGGGGTGTTCTTCCTCGCCGTCACGCTGTTCTGTGCCTCGAACCGAGTGTAGAAGTCGTTCAGCACATCTGGGAGGGAGGCATCACTGTCACAGGCAGGAGGTGGTGTCCTGTAGTTGGTGATGGTCTGGATGCCCTGCCACATGCGCCGCGTGTCTTCACTAATTACTTCACTAATACTTCACTAATTATTAATGAGTTTCCAAGTGCTTCACTTTACAATACTGTTCCACATCTTCATTAACTACTGAAGAACAACGCAGTAACACATCAGTCATTACTAATGAGTTTCATTTTATTGTTTAAACTCATCCATATAGGTAATATACATGCAAACAACATTCTTAAATGATTCTTACAACTTAGAGCTGTTATACAAAACAGGGCTGAAACATTATATTATAATATAACATATTAATATATGATATTATATCTGACAAGTTGCATTCTAATTACTTAAACCAATTAAATAAAATGATAATAATAATAAACTGAACAAACATTAACATTAGTACACTGTTTGCTTGTATTACATAAAACATGGAAGGTTAAAAAAAAAACTTTCATTTTTTAAATAAATAAAATAATGATAAGTCAATGTTATAATTTTATTATTTACTTTAGTGCTTATATTAATTTATCTTTATGTACCTACAGCAGTATTTTATCATTTCTTATCCTAATCCAATCTGTGTAAAGCCCCATGATCTCCAGTGTGGGTTTTTTTTTGTTTGTTTGTTTGTTTGTTTGTTTTTTACACAGAATTCCAAATAACTTCCTCTTTAATAGCGACTTTCACTATATGTATGTTTTAATGACATTGTAGAACCTACATAGTGCACTATGTGGCCACTAGGATATAATTTCAGATTCAAACACAGAAAGAGAGACTCTAATAAGCGCCTGATCAAAATGTATAGCAATATATAAGTAATAGGCCTTTTGGACGTGTATGTATTAATATATCAATTTTGGGTTACTGATCAAAAGGTCAGTGGTTCAAGCCCCAGCACCACCAAGCTGCCACTGTTGGGCCGCTGAGCAAGGCCCTTAACCCTGTCTGCTCCAGGGGCACTGTATCATGGCTGACCCTGCACCCCAGCTTCCTAACAAGCTGGGATATGTGAAAAAACAATTTCACTGTAATTTATATGTGACAAATAAAGGCTTCTTCATATACAACTTTCATTTTGATCAGGCACTTAATAGAGTCACTCTTTTTCTGTGGTTGAATCTCAAATGATATCCTAGTGGCCTCATAGTGCACTGTGTAGGTACTACAACACCAGAGTAAACATTCTCTAACATAGTGAGAGGCGCTAGTAAAGAGAAAGTTATTTGAGATTTTGAAAAAATAAAACAAGTTAGAGATCATGAGGCTTTAGACAGATTAGCGTAGGATAAAAACTGGTAACCTGACTGAAACATAAAGAGAAATGAATATAAAACACTAAACTAAATGATAACAATATGACATTGCCTTCTCATTATTTTCTTTTTTTAAAATAGTGATTTTTTTAATGTGGTTTATGTGGTTAAGTGTTTTTTTTATTCCATGTTTTGCAAGCTAACAGTGTGCTAATGTTAATGTTTGTTCAATTTATTATTATTATTACTTTTATTATTATTTTTATTATTATTATTATTGTTGTTGTTACTGTTGTTGTTTTAAGCAATGACTTTTAAACTTTTAAATTAATTTGTCAGCCCTGTTTTGTACTATAACAGCTCCAAGTTATATGAATTACTTAAGAATGTTGCTTGCATGTATATTACTTATATGGATATGAGTTTAAACAATAAAATGAAACCCATTAGCAATGACTGAAGTGTTACTGTGTTGTTCTTCAGTAGTTTATGTAGATGTGGAACACATGGTAATTCATTTGTAATTTTTGTTATTTAAAAGAAAACTATTTACAAACAAATTTGAAAGTATGTTAATGTATAATATTTGTTACTGATTACTACATTACCACCTTGTATTTTGTAGGCTATTGTTGTCATTTTCTCTCTTTAGACCTTTACTGGCTTAATAAAAACAACACTCCAACCCTTTGGTCCTCTGCGGAGACCTATAATAACACACACATAAATATTTACATTTAAGACACAGAGGTGTTGGAATAGGTTAAGTTATATTAGGTAGTAGATCTCCATGAGGAAGCTAAGGCTTTTTTATTGGGAAATAATGCAATAATAATAATAAGATGGGAGTTAATGAAGATATTACTCATTTGTTTCTGTTTACGTCCTACATAGTTGCCTAAGAACAGTACAGTGAAGTGCTACCCATTCCTGAATTATGTTTCCATCCTGTACAACAATCTGAATAATCATTAAATTCACTCACTATTTCTCTCACTCATTTTCAGTAACCACTTTATCCTGATAAGGGTCACAATGGATGTCCATAATGCTGGGTGATAAATGGGAAAATTTATCCCAGATGGGATCCATCACAGGGCACAAATCATATACACACTGCCACATTCATTCACACACTCACACCTAGGGGCAATTTAGAGTACCCAACCCACTGACCTGCATGTTTTTGGACAGTGGGAGGAAACTGGAAAACCCAGAGAAAACCTAGTTATATATACCCAGTATATATATATATATACACACACACACTGCTCAAAAAAATTAAAGGAACACTTTGAAAACACATCATATCTCAATGGGGAAAAATATCATGCTGGATATCTATACTGATATGGACTTGGTAATGTGTTAGGAACGAAAGGATGCCACATCGTTTGATGGAAATTAAAATTTAAAGACACCCTGAAATGCTAAGTGAAAAAAGGATGCAGCAGGCTAGTCCATTTACCTGAAATTTCATTGCAGGAACTCAAAATGGTACTCAGTAGTTAGTATGGCCCCCACGTGCTTGTATGCATGCCTGACAACGTCGAGGCATGCTCCTAATGAGATGACGGATGGTGTCCTGGGGTATTTCCTCCCAGATCTGGACCAGGGCATCAATGAGCTCCTGGACAGTCTGAGGTGCAACCTGGTGGTGTCAGATGGACCAAAACATAATGTCCCAGAGGTGTTCTATTGGATTTAGGTCAGGCGAGCATGGGGGCCATTCAATGGTATCAGTTCCTTCATCCTCCAGGAACTGCCTGCATACTCTCACCACACGTGGCCGGGCATTGTCGTGCACCAGGAGGAACCCAAAACCCACTGCACCAGTGTAGGGTCTGACAATGGATCCAAGGATTTCATCCTGATACCTAATGGCAGTCAGGGTGCCATTGTCTAGCCTGTTGAGGTCTGTGCGTCCCTCCATGGATATGCCTCCCCAGACCATCACTGACCCACCACCAAACCGGTCATGCTGAACGATGTTACAGGCAGCATAACGCTCTCCACGGCTTCTCCAGACTCTTTCACGTCTGTCACATGTGCTCAGGGTGAACCTGCTCTCATCTGTGAAAAGCACAGGGCGCCAGTGGCAGACCTGCCAATTCTGGTGTTCAATGGCAAACGCCAATCGAGCTCCACGGTGCCGGGCAGTGAGCAAAGGGCCCACTAGAGGACTCAAGTCTGTTTCTGATTGTTTGGTCAGAGACATTCATACCAGTGGCCTGCTGGAGGTCATTTTGTAGGGCTCTGGCAGTGCTCATCCTGTTCCTCTTTGCACAAAGGAGCAGAGACCTGCTGATGGGTTAAGGACCTTCTACGGCCCTGTCCAGCTCTCCTAGAGTAACATATATAATATATATTACACACACACACACACACACACAGTAGCTGTATACAGTTTGCTGTAGAGCAAAGATGCCTTCAAAAATAATGAAATTAAATGTTTCTACACTTAAAAAAAAAATACTATAAAGAGCAGTAAACAGTAATAAATCAAACAAAGTCAATATTTGGAGTGACAATTCTTCGCTTTAAAAAAAAAAAAAGTTTGTCTCAGGTACAATGTGTGCAGTTTTATAAGAAAATTATCAGTAGGTTTTACTGAGCATCTTGGAGAAGCAGCCACAGTTCTTCTGGAGATTTTGACTGTCACACTTGCTTCTTATTTTTGCAGCAAAACCCAGCAGCCTTCATTATGTTTTTTTTTGTCTGAAAAGTGTCTCTTATGTAAGATGCTGCTTTCTTTACTAACATACAAACATTCTTCTGTAACATTTAATTTTGTGCTGGAAAACTAATGTTTGGAATTCCAAAAAAAGTTTTTGTACTGAATCAATAATGTAGAGGTCATAAAATAAAAATCTATAACAAAGTTTGTACAAAAAAATATAGGGTGCCTAAGACTTTTGCACAGTACTGTATATATGAGCTATATGTATATTGCATTGATTGTAGTTTATGCTATATGAGGAAATATAGGTTTGATTATTTTTGTTCATGAGAAATCAAAGAGTGAAAGTCTAATGTTCAATATAAAATATTGTGCTTAACACTGTCTACAGCCTTTGTAGGGCTGTAAAGTCAAGACTCCCAAAACCAGGCCAGGTCAAGATCGAGTCCAAGTGAAAGCAAGCCTGAGTCAAGATGAAGATTAAAGACCATCAAATCCTTTTCGAGGCCAACTACTTAAAGTAGTTGGTATTGTTTTTTGTTTCCTTGTTTTTTTTGTTTTTTTTTTGCATTGCACCAATAATTAGGCTTAATATGTTTTCTAGAAGAAGGAATTACTTCACGTCAAACTTTGTGGATGTGAAAAGAAATGACAACATGAATATTATCTTTACAAACTCTCTGTCAAGACCAAGACCATATTTAGCGAGAATAATGCCCAGGACCAAGATAAGTCCGAGTACAAATTCCAGTAAATCTGAGGCAAGTCAAGTCAATACAGAAAATGCCTTGAGACTCATCCTGGACTTGGGTCCTACAGCCCTACTTTTAAGTGCACCTGGTCTTACTTTCAAAATTGTAAATGTAAATTTAAATCTATTTACTATATCCATATCATTGTCTTCTTTGGAGTTTATTGGTGCTGTAGTTTGGAAGTGACCATCTCAAGGATGCTGTGTCTCACTTGGACATCCCCTGCATTGATTGTGTGGTCCCACAAATGGTGCACAAATCAGTCTGAGTCACTCTAGACAAATAAATGTCTTGACAGCAGACATGGCTCAGCTGAAATCAAGGATTCAGGATTGGATACATTGCAATGTGAGGGCTTGTAGTTCTCAACAGAGCATTCCTTAGAGCAAAATGGCCAGTCAGAGGAGCATGAGGATGTCTACCGCCACATCTGGGGGTTCTTCCAGGCTGACCTACCAGTTGAGTCGTCACTTTCAACTCTGGTCTCAGAAGTGTCTGGGCAATGGTCTGGATTTCCCCTGTCAACACCTATGAAAGTCTCTAAACTGGCAATGGCATCCCCTCTAAAGATGGTAGTATTCCAAATAAGGTTTTATTGTGCAGTGCAACTCATTACATTGAATGCACTCTTTCATATGGCATTCTTATGACAGAGTTTTCTATGCCACAATGCAAGAACTTTATTGAAAGTTTTCAAGAGTTCAGAATGCTGACTAAAATGAGTGTCTCTGAACATTCCTTCTTTGCTATTGATTATTTCATCTTAAAGAGTTATGCTAACCCAACTAATAGACTGTGAATCAGTCTATTGACCTTGCAGCCTTCAATAAGGGATAGCCAGCTTAGCATTCCTTGCTAGGCCTGGGATGCACCCAGTTCCTTCCCTATGTTGTTATTTGTGACAGACAGCAGCTGTCTGATCCTCAAATCAACTATTTTTATTATGGATGTAAGACACAGAGGTCATTTTTCTATGCAGAAGCTGATCCACTGGGTGGTGGACTTCTTCACCTTAGACTATAGATCATCCATGACAGCCACTCTATATGGAGCGTCTCTTCTCCATTGGCCTTGGTATGTTGCTCCAGGAAGTCTATGTTGCAGCTAACTGGTGTCACCATGCACTTTCTCCAGATTCTAAGTCATCTATAATCACCTTTCAGTGCAGTCATAAAGTGAGACCTGTTTCTCATTACATATATATGTTATTCAGTTGCTTCACACTACCACTGGAGGAGTGTTGAAATAGAATGATAGCTACATCTGTAACTGGTAATGTGAACCCCAGAAAATCACCAGGGTTCCATGTCATTTGGAATATACTGTATTTCCTCAGTTTCATTCAATTCAATCCAATTTCACTCATATAGCACTTTTAACAATAGGCAATGTCACAAAGGGAAACTCAAAAGGGAACCCATCCGCTTCTGCATGAAAGTGGAATAGTGTGATAGTGGGATTATAAATTATTACTCTATTATACTACAGTATCTAGTCAAACAGTACTGTGTTGAAAGGATGTACAGTATGTGCATCAATGTCTTTATGATTACAGCAGAGGTTTTTAGATACAGTTAGCTACAGTTAGATACATATTGTGTGAGTAGTGGGCATAAAGTGCAATCCTATTTTGTGCAATGTGTACAGCAGCAGAAAGTGAGTCACAAGTGCAGAAAGCTTCAAGTAAAAGTAGAGCATCGGGATAGGTCAGACAGGTCAGAAGGGCAAAGGGAATCAAGATCAGGCACTGGCATCCTAAAAGGGAGGTAGGGCAGGTCTACCTATGACAGCACAAGAAAAAGCGACACAGGCATGAGGGCGTAGGACATAAATGCATCCCAGTTTACCAGAATTCTCTGTGCCCATGAACCCCCCAGATCTGCAGCTTTACCTAAGAGAAAAAAGATATTTAACAAAAAGCCTGACTATACCAATAGGATTTCAATCCAAACATTATTCTAGATACTGATAAAGATCCTGCACATTTTGATTGAAGTAGATGTGGAGAATCATAATAGACCAACAGGTCACAAAGGTAATGTGGATCGGGACCCTTCAGAGATTTATAGTTCATTAGTAGTATTATAATCAATGCAAAATTATAAGACTGCTAAAACTCTAAACAGTATGGTCTTTCAGAACATCATTACTTAAGAAATTCATCCCATCATGGCCATAGTCTCTCATTATTGCGTATCTGTGTGTGTGTGTCTCCACATGAAACTCTCGAACATATTCAGACTATGGGAGCGTGCTTCTCTAATTATTCTTGGATTGATGCAGACGTATGTGCGTGTGTGTGTGTGTGTGTGTGTGTGTGTGTGTGTGTGTGTGTGTGTGTGTGTGTGTGTGTGTTTGTGTGTGTTCAATTAGACAGCACTCCAGAGTCACCACAGTATTGCTCAACATCTTTGCTATCAAAGACACATAAATTGGATGTAGCACCATGTTAATGGGAGAAAATATTGCTTGGTATAATTCATTTGCAAAAATTTAATTGGTATATTAAGGTCGTCTAGTCCCCACTGGCAAGTGCATTGGCCCTGATAAGAAATTTTTCATTAAGTTTTCTTGTTTACAATGCAATCAGTTTAGCTGCCTATTGTCATACAGGAGAGGAGGTGAAGACAGCAGGTGGCTGGTGAGCCTCAGCTTGGTCACAGATAAACAATTCCTTTTATTATAAAACATTTTTTATAATTTGTACATGCTAACATACTGATTAAGGAACAAGCAGTGTTGGAGTTTGAAAAGATACAGGTGCTGGTTTCATGTTTTAGAGGGATTGTTACCTCTCCCAAGTTGAGAGATGTCATGTGTATTAGTATATTAGTATAGTGTCTGCCATGTTTCTCACTCTTTTCAAGTTTTTTTTTTAATTGCTGGATTTAAGAACCCTACAATTTAAGTAATTTAAGCAGCGTTTTAATGTTTCAGAATAAGTTGTATGGATTTACCCAAAGTAAGGCATCTGAGATTCAGCCCCAGGAAATGCACGAATATTTGTGTTTCTAACATCGTCTGGTAGGGTTTACACTCAAAATCCTCTGGATTTTCTTTAAAGAATTGTCCTTCTTGGTTGTATTTGGGTGCATGAGCAGCTATTAAGTTTATTTTCATCTAACCTTAACGTATAGGGTTTTGGAATCACAGGCATATCAGGCTGTGTTTTGGATCATTCTGCCATTGTGGTAGAGTTAGTTCTTTGGTTACATGCTACAAACACTTTTATGCACAATGTGGAAGCTTAAAGAAAGATCTGTTTTACTGTGATGTTGAGAATTGTCATTCTTAAAAGCAAATCAAATAAGGGGTTGTATTGTGGAAAAAACTCCAGAGAGATGGCAAGCAAGAGTATATGGATAAAATCAGTTTTAGTAATGGTGGAATATGGATATGCTAGCTCCTCTTCAATTTCCAGACAGATTCCAGACAAGCTGTTTAGGTTTATATGCTGCCATTAGCAAACGAGCTACATCTTGTGCTTATTATTTTACTCTATGAGAGAGAAATGCAGCAGCACAATGCACATATTAATACCAAATTAGACATGCCTAGTTTCATTTCAGAATTTCCAGTAGTATTTTACTACTTGTGCCTATTAAGTCACAATATCCTCCAGAGTTAATCCCTCCTATGACCCTGGATAGAGTTATGCATAGGAAAATGACACACACACACACACATACATTCAGCCAGGATATGGATAGCCCTGGTTTGGGATTTTTTGCCAAGCCATGGCAAGCTACACTGTTGGCAGAGAAGTGCTATAATAAGTGCTATGAATGCTGTTCATAGATTTCAGTTCAGCATTCAACACAATCATCCCTCAGCAGCTAATTCGCAAATTGGTCCAGCTGGGACTCAACACCTCGCTGTGCAACTGGCTCTTGGACTTCCTGACTGGGAGACCTCAAGCAGTACGGGTCGGCGGCAACACATCCAGCACCATCACATTGAACGCAGGGGCCCCTCAAGGATGCGTGCTGAGCCCCTTTCTCTTCACTCTGCTGACCCATGACTGCACACCGTCACACAGCTCCAATCTCTTCATTAAGTTTGCTGACGACACGACTGTGGTGGGTCTCATTAGCAACAAAGATGAGACAGACTACAGGAACGAGGTGAGCCGCCTGGCCGGGTGGTGCAAAGACAACAATCTCTCCCTGAACGTGGAGAAGACAAAGGAGATTGTTGTCGACTTCAGGAGAGCGCACACTCAGCATGCTCCTCTGACTATCAACGGTGCGACTGTGGAAAGAGTGAGCAGCACTAAAATCCTGGGTGTGCACATCACAGAAAACCTCTCCTGGACTGACAACACTGCATCACTGGTCAAGAAATCACAGCAACGTCTCTACTTCCTGCGCAAACTGAAGAGAGCCAGAGCCCCGGCCCCCATCATGTGCACTTTCTACAGAGGCACCATCGAGAGCATTCTGACGAGCTGCATCACTGTGTGATGAAGATTGTTGGTGTCTCTCTCCCCTCCCTCCAAGATATTTACAGCACCTGACACACAGCTTCTTCAGTCTGCTGCCATCAGGGAGGAGACTATGGAGTCTTCAGGCCAGGACCAGCAGACTGAAGGACAGCTTCATCCACCAGGCTGTCAGAAAGCTCAACTCTCTCCCGGCTCTGCCTCCCCTCCCCTCTTCTGTACCATGCACTGACAAACTCTGACCCTCTGACACCCCCCACTAATTCCCCAGGACCTGCACCAGTCACCAGTGAAGCATTATCCTATGCTCTACCTCATACAGCATTGGACTGTTAACTACCTCCTCGGACACTTTTACTTGTCACTTTACAGTCTGATAAGCTCTTTGCACTACTCGCTTTACATCTGCACTGTTTGCACTCTATCTGTTGTATGATCTACATTTATACTTTATTTATTTGTTCCATTTGCATTTCCTTTTTTTTTGTGTGTGTGTTGTTATCTGTAAGCACCTAGGGTCTGAGAGTAACGTAATTTCAATTCTCTGTATGTGCTGAACATGTGGCAGAATTGACAGTAAAGCAGATTTTGACTTTGACTTTGACTAAATTACCCGTAGGCCGAATGGTCATGTAAAATTTGTTATGTGGGACCTTAAGTTTGTAAAAAAAAATTTAAAAAATAAAAAAATCCATGTAGATATGAGCTTTAGTTAATGTTCACATCAAACATCAAAATAGGAAAAACGTGATCTCGGTGAGTTTGACCGTGGTATGGTTTGTGGTTCCAGGCAGGCTGGTTTGAGTATTTTAGAAACTTCTTATCTCCTGGGATCAAAATCATGCAAAAAACAAAAATCATCTAGTGAGTGACAGTTCTGCAGACAAAAATGCCTTGTTGATGAGAAAGGTCAGTTGACATGGCTACAGTAACTCAAATAACCACTCTTTACAACTGTGGTTAACAGAAAAGCATCTCAGTATGCACAACATATTGAACCTTTAGGTTAGTGGACTACAATGACAGAGGTCCAGACTGGGTTTCTCTTCTGTCTGCCAAGAAAGGGAATCTGAGTCTCAGGCTCACAGAAACTGTGCAGTGATGTTTTTCAATCTTGTCCAGTTTCGGTGAATGTTATTTATCTTATTTCTCTTTTGCAGGTATTGATAAATAAATCCAGTGCCTCAAACTCTCCTGCCAGAGTGTCCAGAATAATTTAGTGGGATTATATTTAGAGAAGTCAAAATATAACAAGGTTATATTAACAAGGTTAGCATTGATTTCACAAAGTGTGGATTGTCTATTTTGGCTATCCTTTGTCATTGAAGCCTCAAATGACAAAAAAAAAAATCTTTACTGTCTTGAGTAGTGGTGAATTCATTGGGGATGGGCCTTGTAGATATAAATTTAAGGCCTTTGGATAACATAGATCGCTCCATGGAAGCCACTTCTAATCACTAGGAATGGTGACAACCTTTATTTGTGCCTAGAATAGGAGCTTGAGATTGTTTGTTTCTTCTTGCAGTGTTGTCATTATAAATATCCAAGGCTACAGTCCTTACCTAAAGTACAGAATAATAGCAATCAGAAACAAAACCATAGGAAAAGGTTGCATTGGTAGGGAAACAATTTATATATATATTTATATATATATATTATATATATATATAAACTGCCCTCCAAAAGTTTGGAAACGCCTGAACAAAATAGGGTTTTTGGGCAATATCAGCATAAATCCTCTTTAGTTAGTGACCATTTTGCATTGATAATAAGGGACAACACTAGGCATCCGAGCAGTCAGTTTATTCAAACATTGACTTGATATATTACTCCAAGCCTCCTGGAGGATTGCCCAAAGATGATTCACACT
>CM040993.1:5568857-5579439 GCA_022985145.1 Pangasius djambal | reverse complement strand
CTATGACAGTTCCACGCTGGAATTCACTGAGCTCCTGAGAGCGGCCCATTCTTTCACAAATGTTTGTAAAAACAGTCTGCATGCCTAAGTGCTTGATTTTATACACCTGTGACCAGGCCAAGTGATTAGGACACCTGATTCTGATCATTTGGATGGGTGACCGAATACTTTTGGTAATATAGTGTGTATATATATATATATATATATATATATATATATATATATATATATATAAATAAATATATATAATTTTTTTAAAATATAAAATACAAAGACAATACTGCCATCCAGTGGACCACTGGATGCTTGCTATGCTCATATTTACAGTGATCCATTTAGTCTAAAGTATTTGATATCAAACAGGAGCCTTTCAAATAGTATCCCTGCTAAAAATTATCCTGCTCACAGACTGAACATTTGACAAAGACAGAGACTGAGGCTTAATCTTAAATGGCTTCTTAGTGGGTATATAGTGAACTGCATGCTGTTTTCACGGCTTTAGTCCTGTGGATCCACTGCCCTGCACAGATCCCTGCCCCAAAACATCTCCGGAAGGGTTTAATGATTAGCTAAAGAGCTGGATCAGTTATTTTGGGAATTTGAAACCTTGAAAGGGGGTTGACAAAATAATGAAAACCTCTACCACAAGCCTTTTTCTCCAGACCACCATGAGTCACATTTTGCTGAAGTCCTGAATGGACTATTCAAGAAGAATATCTTTGTGTTCTTTGATGTATGAAGGACTTGGATTTACTTTGAAGTTTGCATTCCAGAACTTCCTATAAATGTTCAATGATATTTAAATAGGGTGAATGGAGACGACATGGAAGGCAGTTGTTTTCGTTCTGGTGTACATTAATCCACTCTTGAATAATTTTAGCAGTACATATTGGGGATATTATTGTCCTGAGAAATTTAACAAAACAATCTTTCTGTAGGCACCATAACATGTAAGCCATGAGGAAAGACTTTGAACAATATCAAAATAACACAAACACAGCACAGATGGGGTGTGGCAATCAGGTACACATTCTATTTTTGCTCTATGTTGGTGTGGACTTTATTATTTCCTTAGAATTTATTATTGCAAGAACTTATTTGTAACTAAGGATACAACATATATTCAACAAATTAAATAATCAAATTAACTCAAAACCACTAAATAATTCACATTATTGACAATTGCTCTTGATGTTATTAAACGTCTTCCATTACTTCTAACTTGACGTAAAAACTTACACACTTTAAGCCTCATTTATCAATATTTTAGTAAAGTCGCATGTAAATATTTACACAAGTCAAACTGAACTAAAAATTTCCACACAAATATCTATACAATATCTGGTAATATCCATTCCATCCTAGAGGCAGTATTAACAGTTTTGCCACTTGCACCACTTTGGCTTATGGCTACTATCCGCACAGACCCGCCCACGCTCCTTTTACACAGCGACATTCCTTTTTGTTTGAACAACTAGTCTTTCTTGTCTTAAAAAAAGAATTTGGGTTGGCTTTATTGTTTTAAATATTACTTTAATGCCATTAATATGAAACAACAGGTTTAAAAAACATTAAACTTGTGTGTGATTGAAATAAATACATGACTTAAACTTGACAGCATAATCCATACATTAAAATTATATATACATACAAATATTATTATTTGAAGCCAATCAGTTAAGGTTTACATTAGTTAGTGTTCTTATACATTCATTTAATCTTATGCGCACACTAAGGAGCACAAGTAGAATACGAATGTTGTTTTCTGAATTTACAAGATTTTCATGAATACAAAATTTCTTGTGTAAATGCTCCTATGAACAATTTACGAATAAATTCATTCGTATTCAGCTTGATAAACGAGGCCCATTGTTGGCAAAGACCATATTTGACTAGGTGTAATTATAACATGAAAATGCAATGTAAAAGCTTCTTTGGTGCCCTATTGGATTATTTAATCTGAATCAAAACAAAAGCCCTTTCACTACTACTCCAACACTCCATCTTCAAAAAACTGGACAATACCTGACAAGAGCTATCAAATAGTTTTTAAATGTTAAAAACCAAGATTTTTCACATCATGTGACCTCTAGATGTCATTATAGTCCAACAGGAAGTGAAGTCCTCCGGCATATATGAAACACATTTAGAAATACTTTACATGCACATCTTTGAAGACCCCGAATGAGTAATCACTGAAAAGAAAATCATATAAGAAACTTTCATGAGGCCCAAACTGTACTAGCTCCGCTGAACATTTAAATTGAACTTGGACATTAAACCGAGTTCGTCAGAACTGATTACAATCCTGGCAAAGATTTGCTCACAAGATGTTTGCTAAGTTAGATTCTGTCACATTCACACATGTGTAAAGAGGGCTCTTGCTAGAGGTAAAGCATGAAGGGCTTTCTATGAAACTGCACACTGCTTGAAGGGTGGGAAGAACATCAGTTCTCATATCTTTCCTATCCCTTTCTATTCTTTTTACCTTTCCTGTCCTCTCCCTCTCTTCACTACACTACTCTCCGCTCTCTCTCTTTTCCTCTTGCTTATTACGATATCCTTACTTTCCGCCTGCATCTCTCTGTTGCATGGTGTTAGAGAGATTTATGAAATGATCTCCCTCTCCTCACATGCACAAGCATGAGCAAACATTTCTCTCACAGTCTCAAAGCAATAAAAATGGCTGGCAGTGTTTCTGTTTTAATAAGTCCCTTAGCCACTGTGAAACTGCTTATAAGAAGCAAAAATTACATGCAATGGTTTCAATTTTTTTCTACCACTTTCTCAAGAATCAACAAAAATTACTTCACTGTGTCGATTTCCCCCTTTAGATGGCTATACTTTTTTAAACAAACTTAAAGAAACAGTGCATAGGACTTTTTGGCTAAAAATGACAAAAAAAAATTATTGTAAGTGTAATTCATAGTAGATCACACTCAGAGCTGTCACGTTTGAAATTTAGAAAACACGTCGCAGTCCAGCTCAGATACATCCTACAACACTGTGCCTGAAAGTAGTTTGGCCGAAAAAACTTGCCCCCAAATTTCCAGTATGACTTAACACAGAGCCACTTTAAACCAGATAGCTTGTAATAATCAGCCTCAAAGACACGCTGAGCCTCATGAACAGCTCATAGCATAGAGGAGCCTTTGTCCTCACGTGTAGGGCTTGGGAATCAACATCACATCATTCCGCTATTTTGATAGTTAGTTATTTGCTCACATGCTGCAAATGCGTTCACACACACAGCTTAGAAAGATTGCTGTTTGTTTTTTTTGTTACTTTGTGTGGGTGAGTATCTGTTCTTTTGAGTAATTAAAAAATTTCCAAGTCACATAAAACCCATATAGAGTTAACAAATGAATGGGTGCAAGAAGCCAAAATGTGATAACACAATCATTCAAACCAGTGTATGCAGCTAAGGTTAGAGTTCTCCACAGCATTTTCAATGTTTGCACTGCAGTGGTATTTGGTTATGTATGCATATATTTAAGCATTAAATAAGAATATAATACCTCTGACACTTTACCTCCCTAGGGTTGACTCCATAGAGGAAATAGTTAAAATGACTGATCATTGTATATATACACACATATATGCTTCCCACCATGATGACTTTCACAATCAGAACACTCAGTTTGTATGAAAACTCGTCAGCGAGCTAGGCTGGCTCTTTGCCTTGAAGACTGACTAACCCTGACAAAATGGTGGATCAAGCAGAAGACACTGTGTCATGACATCACATTCCTAAGCCTAATTACTTGCCTCTCATAGCCTTCAAATTAATCCCTGGGGTGGATGATGCAGCACAACCCCTGTTATAAAATGTTCTCCCACACGTAGCTTTTTCTACAAGAGAGTGTGAAATTCCAAAATCTTACATCCTGTAACTTAACAGAAATTCTTCACAATAGAAACAATATTAAAGTCCAAACAAAAACATGGGGTAGAGATAGAAAACTTTTTTCTACTTTTGTCTGCACATAAGCAAGCTTCATTTGATTCAGAGTGGTCATTTGATGCATGAGTAACGTCTGACTACTATCTCATCTACAAAAACAGACAATTAGACACAGTTTTCCAGTTCTCTCTCTCTCTCTCTCTCTCTCTCCTCTCATTAATGCCATTATATGGGTCTGTGTGTGCTTGGGTTAAAATTGTGATTTCTTTAAGTTCTTAATGAGCCCCTGTGGGAGATGTAATACACCAAGAGCAGCTTCTCTTAAGGCAAAATCCATTTAGTCAAAAGGGTTGGTCTGTAGTACTTCATTCTGGAAAAGTGCTCTTTCGAAACACTGTTTAGAAGAAGGAACCTTTCATTACATAAACTTTAAATTCACTTAATTACTGGCTAATCTAGTAGCCATTTGTTACAGAGGTGAAATTGAGACATATCTTATGTATTTTGCAATTATTTTACACACATTTAATTGAAACATCTGTTCCACTATCCATACAGTACTGAAACATTATGTGCTGTAATGTTTTAGTCTTCATACAGGGTATGATTTAAACAATTAGCGATGGCTGACAGATGCAGAATACAGTATGTCAGTTTTGACATAAAACTGTGGAGGAAGATAAGGTTTATTACATTTATTATTAACCTGGTCTTGTTGTCAATAACCAACCACCACAAACCAATCTAGCAAAGGAAAGAGAAGAGGAAAAAAGAGAGTATTATTAAACCAAGCCTTCTGAATTCATACTGAAGGTTCAATGCTGTCTTTTAAATATTCTTGAAGAGCACCTAAATAACCAATTCTGTGATGACACTGTGCTGGCTATTTGCAAGTATTTTTAGTTTGCTGTGCATCAGCACGTGTGTATGTGCATACATGAATTATTTTATTTTATTTCACTAGCATTTTCTATGACATTTCTGGAGCAGCTTGATTAAGCTTGGTATCTATGGTGTGTGGGTGTCACATATTCATACCAAAACCACAGCCTACTGTTCTGTACCCAAGTCAACTCTGCACGTGCACCTGACCTTGTGTTACCCGTCTTTTAAGACTGGAAATGCAGAAGAGGAAAAAGTTTCACGTTTTACGCAGAACACAGAGTAAACTTTGATAGGAAATATTGCTATTTGGAAAGTTTAGTGTTGCAAAATAAACCAGCATGTGATTTTTGGGGAAGTTTCTCAATGCCATTTTTGCTGATGTTGAAGAATCCAGAAATGTCTTATATCACGTGACATTCTGATTCCTCCAATCGCTTAGTCCAAGCTGCATCTTTATCCAGGGGTTCAGGGTTTAGCTATTTTTCATTTTTCTGATGTAGCAGGACCAACATGGCTGGGCTCAGGTCATCAGCATTGCTAACAGTACTCATACTCACTTTTAGGAGCTTTGAAGGGGCAACCCAGTCTGGCTCCTGCAGGATTGTGTGTGACCCAGGCAAACATGAGCTGGATGCTAATGGCCTGGTCATCCCACTCTCTTCTTCTGGAGGGGGTCCAATGGGTCCTCCAGGGCCACCAGGAAAAGCAGGGCCTCCTGGACCCCCTGGACCTAAAGGACAGGGATCTCATACAAAGGGACCTGTGGCTTTTTACGCAGCACTGAAGGAAGACTTTGGGAAAGAAGACATTCTGAAGTTCAGTACGGTGATGACAAATCTTGGTGACCACTATGACTCCTCGACTGGAACTTTCACGTGCAAGTTTGCTGGTGTATACTACTTCAGTTACCACATAGTGAAGAATGGACTCAGCCTCAGAGCCGACCTGGTGCTCAATGACAACAAGGTAGCTACCCCTCCTCTTCTGCTTCCTACTTATCAATGGGTGTCATGCTTTGATTTTATTTTTTAAAAATCCCAATATAGCTTATCTTCACCGAGTTATTATAATGGTAATTAATATTACTAAACACACACTCACTAACCCATTCAAGAATGAGTGCGAATAACCAAAAAAATTAAGGCAAACGTGACATGGATTAAAATTACATTTTCATTTTGTATATATAAAGAATACTCATTTGTGGCAAAAAATAAATAAATAAATAAAAATGCACATTTCTTTTGCACACAAGACATTAATCTAAAATCAAGAAGAAACACATGAACAAAACTTCACATTGAAAACTAAGAGAAATGACAATTAAACTAACTGGGTACTCATTTAATAACTGTTTGCAGATTGTGGCGAGTGCAGTGGCAGTTGATGCGCTCCACACAGACACGGCCAGTAACAGTGCAGTGCTGCAGTTGAGAGACGGTGATCGGGTGTATGTGCGCCTGAACAAGAGTGACAGCACACTTAAGGGCACGCAGAACCTCTTCAGCACCTTTTCTGGCCACTTGCTGTATGAGCTTTGAGACACATGCTGTTATAGCTTTAACTGTACCGGCTTGATCGCTGAATCTGAAGCACATTCCATGCCTCTACCCAATTATCTCTGCCTTTGTGCTTTGTATTCATCCCAGTTTTTTTTCATTGAATAAAAGGAAAGTTCTGTTACCATGTTTCAAGACTTTGTGTTGCCATGGTAGAATCAATTCTGCGATTAAGCTACAAGGCTGAGACCTTGGCAACACATTTCACAGGATGAGAACAGACATCACACAGAGACAACTGGAATAGAAAACACACACACCTTCACATGCACAATTGCTAAATTGTTTCTAAACGTTCCAAGGCCAAGTCATTGATCACTGGCCTTTTCTACATTACAGATTGAGAATGTAAAACACACAGATTGTAGGTAAACACATGAAGCATACACTGAAAAATTCACTTGCACAACGATAGTCAAGACATAACTTCCTCACCAACATGTGCTTAGAGTGGAAGCAATACAAACCACCACAGCTACTGTTGCATTCAGCTCCAAACCGCTCTACATATAGATTGCCTCTTATTAGTATCATCACTCTTTATAGATAACAGCGGTTAAGTACGTGTGTGCTCTTCCCTGCCTTAACAAGCTCCTCTGAGATTCATGGCTTCACACTAAAATAGGGCTTGAACCTGTGTTAATGGAAAAAGCTTATTCCTGATATTCATGTATCTCTTGACCCATGGCTGTTATCTTGCATTCCAAGCACAGTCATTTCACTCTGCTAATATGGAGCATAATTAAAAATCACTCACAGGGCATGAACTAGCCAACAGTGGCCTGGACTTGCTTTACTGAAAGGGAGTTTTTCATTAGAAGAATTTCATCTACAAACAGCATAAAACTGTCACCACTATGTCATTTTTACTGCAAAACAGGTTCATTTAAACGCCTGAAGACTGCTACAAATCATAAGCTTTTATTTAAATTAAGTGAAATACAATCAAATAACCACAAACAAGACTATAAGCATGAACCTAGACTCTAGACAGTAACAAACCACAACATGGGTGACATGGCAAAAGCTAGAACTTAGTCGTGGGCCTAACGGTTAGAGTGTCGGACTTGTAACCCGAAGGCCCTTAGGCCAACAAGGTTCATTGGGAGCAATACCCTTAGCGTAGCTGGCAGAACACACGACATCCTCCACAAAACAGTGAGGTGGAGCAATTGCTTCCGCATAAATCAGGGGTGGCATGACGTCCAAGGTGGAGCACTGGCCGCCGCAAAGTTCAAGGCGTGGCATCCTCTGCACAACAGAGGGACATCATCAACCAAGCAATGAGGCAGAGTGACGACCTCAGTGGGGCAGGGAGGGTGGGAAGTAGATGGTACCATCCAGGTTGGGAGCCCCCTCCTAAAAAAAAATTCTAATTTCCAGGTCGCATGAATTCAAGCCATTCCAGTGTGGCATTTAACCATTCTCCCTTACCCTGTTGTTCCCACATCTGGCTGTTCGTCTCTAGGAGTCCCCCACTGAACCCTGAAAATAACTAGCTGGTTGGTCTAGCTTTCTGTCAGGAATTGTAGAGGGAGGCAGATGCAAGCACAGGCTTTTATTTAAACTAAGTGAAATACAAACAAATAACCAAAAACAAGACTATAAGCATGAACCTGGACGAGTAACAAAGCTAAACAAAGAAACACACAGCCAACAGAAATTAAACACGGTGCTTAACAAGGCCTAATGAGACACAGGTGAGGGTGATTAGTGAGGCTCGAGACAAGCTCATGTGATGTGCAGGGGCTGATGGGTATTGTAGGTCCACGCTACCATGACACAAATGCTAAACAAATACAAATGTGACATTTCTTTTGTATAAACTGTAATTATAATTATAAATTAAATTTTGAAAAAAAGTAAAACAAAAGATTACAAAAAGTATGTAAAATAAATCTATAAAATAAAATCTGAAATGCTAATTAGTAACTAATAACTATTCTGATTAATTTCATATTATGGTGTATATGAACTGAAAATGGAAATATGGTTGTAGGTTGTTGCTTTATGAGATTACATGATACACTACCCTTTTACCACAGCATAGTTTAATTTTCAAATATTAATGTGCTCATTGTCATACGTTATCATTACTATTGTAACTCATGTACAAAGATGTGTATTGTGGACGATCTACTTCAGTGGTCGGCAACCTGCTGATCGCGAGCTACGGGTTGATCACCGAGGCATTTTAGTAGATCGCAACCATCCATGTACTGGCAATGATCGCAACACATTTTAAAACATAAAAAAAAGAAAGAAAAAAAAAACATGCAATGGTAAAATATCTGCTGGTTGGCTAGAGTTGGCTAGAAAACATGAAGTAACTGTAATTAGCAAGAATTGAGTTACCTTTGCAGACTGTTTCTGGCTGTCACGTCAAACTGCTATGAAGCTATGTACTAGCTAACGTTAACTCCATATGTGTACTCTCAGTGAGGGAGCTCTGTTCAGTAAACCATGGCTGAGCAATGAAAGAAGGTAACAATATATAATTTTAATGCCTAATGGGGAAACGAATTTGTCTTTACAGTGGTGAATGAACAGACTGTCTGCTTGTTATGTCACCAGGCTTTAGCATTGTCGAAAAGTGGTAATTTGAGCTTCATCACACCACTTACCATCTGAAATTCTCTGATGGTGAGTTTTTAAAAAAAGTAATGACTGGCACAGCTGAAACATTATTCACAGACTTTAAAAACTAAGACGACGACATTAAAACGACAAAAGTGTGCTGCTTGGTCCAGCAGCGGTAATGAGAAGAGTGGAGTTGTTATCCGAGGACATTTCTGATCAGATTCTCAAAGATTTTTCACAAATGAAAATCATCAAGTCCAAGTATCGCACACGTCTAACACCTGAACAACCGCATTAGGCTAGCAGTCTCAACCTATGTACCAAATTACAAGGCACTGACTGAGTTCAGGCACAACCATTACACTGACTAAATGAGACAAAATGTTAGCATGTATTCATGGTATTAACATGTTAACTTGTTCCCTCTTTCTATTTGAACTGCATTACTGTGATTATTGAATCCTCTACTGGTAGATGAACTGCTTTACTGTTCTTAATTTTTTTTTTTTTTTGCTTTTGACAACATACAGTGGATATAAAATATCTACAGATCTCTGTTAAAATGGCAGATTTTTGTGATTTAAAAAAATGAAACCAAGATAAATCATGTCAGAATTTTTTCAGTGTGAAATTACAAAGTAAAAATTAAATGAAAAACAATAATAGAAAATAGGAACAATAAAAAAAAAAGTTACAATAATCTGGTTGCATAAATTAACCGGAGATGTGTCCATGTTCAAAATGAACCAATCACATTCAATCTCATGGCCCAAAGTAATTACCATACAGCTGTCATCAATTAAATTATTCTGATTAACCCCAAATAACTAACTGCATGGACTGCAAAGAACTTACAAAGCATGCATGGTATCTCACTTTTTGAAAAATATCGATCAGGATATTTCCAAAACATTAGACATACCATGGAACACGGTAAAGGCAAACATCAACAAGTGGGGAAAATGGAGCACCACAGTGAAATCACCATGAACAGGACGTCCCTCCAAAATTTATAAAAGCAGAAGACAAAAACTTACCAGGGAGGCTGCCGAGAGACCTACGGCAACATTAAAGGAGCTGCAGGAATATCTGACAAGTACTGATTCCTCTCTGCATGTGACAGCAATCTCTCGTATTCGTCACACATCTGGGCTATGGGGTAGGGTGGCTAGATGGAAGCCCATGTGGCAAAATGTGTTATGGTCTGTTGAGACCAATTCCAAAAGGTATGTCTGGTGCACATCACCAGAACACCACCATATCCACGGTGAAGCATGGTGGTGGCAGCATGATACTTTACAGCTTCTTTACCTAGGTCAGAACTGAGGCTTTTATCAAGGTGGGGGGACTCATGAACAGCTACAAATACCAGTTGATTTAAGTGCAAAACCTTCACGTATCTGCTAGTAAGCTGAAGATGAAAAGGAATGTCACCTTTCAGTATGACCCAAAGCATACATCCAAATCAATAAAGGAATGGCTTAACCAAAAGAAGATCAATGTTTTTGAATGGCCTAGCCAGAGCCCAGACCTGAATCCAACTAAAAATCTGTGAGGTGACCTGAAGCAGGCTGCGCACAGGAGATGCCCTTCCAATTTGATGGACCTAGAATGTTTTTTCAAGAAAGAATAGGAAAATATTGCCAAGTCAAGA
>CM040993.1:5519425-5558921 GCA_022985145.1 Pangasius djambal | reverse complement strand
TTTACCATAGTTTCCTTATTTTTAGTATTATTTAAATATTGTTTTGATTATTCTACTATGGGAATCATATGCTTGTGCAGATGTTATACTCCACGTCACCCCACATCCCTCTACAACACAACAACCACGCATACAAAAGGACAATTGTACAGTCACAGTCAGATATGTGTGTGTGTGTGTGTGTGTGTTTATAGGCAGGCAATACCTCTCTGTCCAATGTGTTGGTAGAGGCAGTGATAACTCCAGTGAAGGGGTCAATACGGAACAGGTTGGTGCCATTCTGTAGAGTGAACCTGATCTTGGTGTGAAGGGTGTTCGGCTCGTCCTTATCTGTTGCATTCACTGTACCTACAACAGTGCCTTAACATGGACCATAAAATAAAATGAATTCTGGAACCGAAGACCATAAAAATATCAGCTTTCATTTTCATAATCTCAGGTAATATTTTTGTCAGTGTATCAGTATGAAAGTTTGGCGGCTGGTGTATTCGTCTCGCATTGCATCTCTTTACTCCAGCTCTTCGTGTAAAAAGCTGTCAAGGTGAACACTGGCTGACAGTGGGTCCTAGTGTCTCAAAGACATGAACTCTTGTTTGTAGTAATGATCAGTTTCTTTCAAGGTGAAAACTGCGTTTGACCTTGATAGTTAGAAACATACAGACTTATTCTTTTTCCATGTGACCTTTTACAGGTTATAAACACATTTGGATATTACAACAGGTGAGTGCCATTTTTGTTTGGGCGTGTTTTTTTTATCAATTCACCTTTGTTATTTAACTTTGCCACCACTCAACTTAGTCTAATGAGATGAATACACTGATCTTAAACGGTGCAATGAAAGCTTAGCTTCTGTTTATGACTTAAAGATAAAATTATGCAGTTTTTTTTGTGTGCGCGCATGTTTTGGGCTGGTGGTAGGGTACTGTAGGGTACTGTAGGGTCCAGCTGATCATATTTTGTATCTCTTTTTCTCTCTTACTTACCGACTTGACACTGCTCCTGCACAGAAAAGACCATAGGGCCAGAGAACTCTGGAGGATTGTCATTCTCATCCTCTATGATCACAGTGATTGGCAGAGGATCGTCAGTCTCTTGATTGGTGTAGACGTTGTAGGCATGGGCCATAAACTGAGGGAGAAGACCAGTGTCTAAGAGACTTCAGCATACACCAGACTTTTCCTCAAATGTCATAGGTTATGTACTTTTATTTGATTTCTTCTCATTATCCCACCTAAACTCATTTAAATTCTAAGACACTTCTGAATATTCTGGAGTAATATAGATCATTTAATTTATATAAATCATTTAAATCTGACTACAGATTTGTTTTGTTGTGTTAAGAAGCGTATAGGAGAAAAATATGGTTTACTTACTACAATCTTAGGGTACTGCTCACGGTCAATGCTGCTATGGACTTTTAACATGCCAGTATTTGGGATAACTGAGAAAAGGCCCACGGGGCTAAGGGTAACACCAGGTCCCTTAATGACGTAATAAAGTGAGTAATTTACTGAGGTGTCTGATGCAATCTAGCAAGAAAGAGAAACACAACATGAGAAAAACATTCAAAGACAGTACACTGTCAGAAAGGTGACCTAACAGAAAATGACGGGATGCTGGGTACAGAAAAGACAGAAGAAGGGTAAGGTGCAATGAAGTTTGAGTGTCTAGCAGAATAAGGAGAAAAGAAATGCATAAATCACACTGCTTGGGACTTATTTATACAAGACAGTCAGCAGGGAGGTGTTAATGAAAAACTGAGGACCTTACCATTTCCATTTCCTTGGGGAAAGGACCCTTGTCATTCTCCTTGACACTGAAAGGTGGAGGACTCCATCTTCTTTTGGAGCGTTTGAGAACTGCACTATTGGACACCTACAATCATAATCAACAGAGAAACTAATTCCGTCCAAATTCCATCTGTTTCAGCAAGTGGGTGTTTAATTAAATCTTGATTAATAAGCATACTGTGTAATACTGCACATTACCTGACCAGTGGAGGAAAGGTTGACATCCATAAACCACCTGTGACCCTGGCGGTCCTGGACAGTTATCCAGAAAGACTTGCCATCCCCTGGAACTACGGTTAATAGGACAGCCTGGATGGTGCCGTCCATTTGTATTGTGAAAGCTGGGTCACTGGAGGTCAAACCCAGAGGCCCGACCCCACAACCATCCAAATTCACTATGGAAAGAACACAAAGTTATGATGAGAAATTCTTAAAAGATAAGCTGAAGCTTACAGAACTAGAAAGCATCACTGCAATTTCTGAATGAAAAAAAATTGTGTGGTCAGCTCTTTAATGTGATGTACTAGATAAGCAATCAGAAAATACTGTACCTTGAGTAACAACATAACCAGGCTCCAGCATCTCAGGAACCTGTGCATGGATATGCTTCTGGACACATGACTCCACGCAATAACACATCAGCTGAGGAGAAAAAAAAAAAGAAAGGTTTAAGGCTCAGATCCATCTTTAGCTCGACTTGTATCCAGCACAATTCACACTATGAACTGGAACACAAACTGTGCAGCATCCAGAAACGTTTAATTGCCAGCAGTACATTCTGCCTCCCATTTACAGCTATCAGTGTATCTATCCCTAATTAAATCCGCATGTACCACTTGTGCCAATACTGTGTAAAAACCTATTAGCAAAAGTGTTTTTAATGTGAAGGAGTGACTTTCTTTACTTGTCTCTCTCATTATATCTGGTTCTGATTCCGTAGTTAGTGCTGTGATTTGAATAAAGATGTGATGAGTAGGTGTTTTTATTTTTGAATCACAACAAGAAAAGGCTTTTAAAAGAAAAGGATTTTTGCCTTTCCCAACATTATCATTGTTACATTATCAATTGCGTGGGCCCTGTATGCAAGCTGCTGTTTGGCTTAACAGTTGCAGGAAATGACACATTTCCAGTCCATCTCAAATATATGCATCGGTAATTTTCATGGGAAGACATCTGAACAACTATTACAAAAAGCATACCCCTCTGTATTCTGCAATAAGACAACTCATACTCCTCCCAAACAAAAATCATTTGATCCTGGGAAGAGAATCAGTCTCGAACCTTACACTTAGGCTGTGTACTGAAACACCAAGCTGGAATATTTTATAATAATTTACTATAAACAAAATAGCTAATAGTTGCATATAATGGTTATTATGTGTAATACAATTCATTATATACAATAATTGATAAACTGAAGATTAGAATCAGAGATGCTTCAGGGGATCTCTTTAGGGCATATATAATACCATCACTTTTTTAATAGATTTTTATAACAGTGATGGAAAGTTTATTTTTGGAGAGGTTAAATAAGAATATCCCTGAAATCAAGATATAGAGTATCACTGAAATCATGCTGGATATGGCGAAAATGTCTTCAAGAATGAAGTGTATTATATGATACCTCTAGTTTCATGTCTAATCTGTTGTTATATAATGCTTTGGAAGTGAAATAAAGTTATGTGGCACTGTCTATGTGGCACTGTCCATGTGACATTCACTCCAGTAAAGAAATTATTTTTTAAATAAATAATAGATAGATAGATATTATCCACTAATTTGATTGGACAAGTGGTATTCCAAGAGCAATGATATTTATAACAGCACTGGGACATTTCACTGTTTGTATCACTCCACTCACTACGAGCTGTCAGTCGGTCTGTGCATTGCACGGCAACACACAACGCTCAATCCACCTGTGGCTTCTTTGGGAACTATTTTAACAAACGGAGCAAAACTAAACATATAGTTGGCTATATTGTCTCTGATATATCATTTACTTGATATTAATATCTTGTTTATCTATTGTATAAAAGCAATATCAGAGTGTGCTGATATCCAGTACATTCTTGCTTGTGTGATGTTCTTTAAATATATTCTGGAGCATTCTACCAGCCCTCAATATTTGCTTTATTAAAAGCTACGGACACACTGATCGCACCTCTTTTCATTTTTCAATCTAATGCCACGATTGCAGCTCTGTAAATCATTTGATTCCTGATACTGGGCCAATACGGACATCTTAGCAACCAAGCCAACTCTGTCTCAGCCTCAGCTTTAAGAGAAGTTATGCATTGTGTTCATTTGTGCAATCTGTGTAAACTTGTTTATGGCACAAAATATGCCAGTTTTGGTTAGTATCAACTGCAATAATCAATGCTCAGAATCAGATGGGTGCATCTCAAATGTCAAAAACCAGTAGAGCCCACTTCATTTGGGATTACACCTAACCAGATATAATATGGAAAATCATGCTTATATATTAATATCCACAGAATTTTTGCAGTTCAAAGGTTTTGCTTTCAGTTTACTGTAAAATAGGATGTAACCCTTCATGACGTGATTCATTTTCATTTGCACACAACACACCAGGCATGTTTATAATACTTTCACCATAACGTCTCGCCAATTATCTGACCAGAACTCACTGAAAAGTGCTTACGGTGCCCGTGTGCGTTTCAATACCTCATACATTTCCTTCATTGACAATATTCACTCTGTAACGTCTGCTCACTAAAATTCAAGTTGTCTCTTTGACATATATATTTCATCCTGAGCTACAACATACCAGGTTTATTATGTGACCTGATGAGACAATAGAGGCAGTCCCCTTAGTTATTTATTAAACCCAAGAAGGAGTGACCAGATAAGGTTATAGAGATAAAGCAGCATATATATTTTTTTCCCCAAGATACTGCTAATAATCCCTAAAACGTCTCAAAGCTCTGAAAGATCAGATTCATTTGAATTAACACATGTGGTGGATTTAACAGGTTAACTGGCTTGTACACAGATGAAGACCTAAAAAAAAAACACCATGGGTTAAATCAGCTCTGTGGGGAATGTACTGTCACATTCCTAAACAGAGAGATAGATACATACACTCCTTATACATATGTATATAATATATGTGTGTGTGTTTTAGCTTTACACACACTTGTACACTTGAATACTCTCCACTCTATGTTTGTGTTTGTTTTCGAGGTAAATGGATATAGCACATAGTTCACCGCCTTCATAACATTAACGGAATAACTAACTTTACAAAGGCTTTTCTACAACTAGCGAAAAAAACGACATACTTTTCTGAGGTAAACTTACCAAAACGAACAGGACATGAGAGAAAACGCCGAGCCGGGACATGTTGAACACCGACTAGTTTCCGTAGACCGGAAAAGAATGGCGCAGTGAGGCGAAGTGAAATGTCCTCTCTCTGGGAGTGAGGGTGAGGAGTGGAGGAGGCGTGGAGATTGGGAGTAGCCTGAACACCGCTGTGCGCGCGCTCTCTCTCTCTCTCTCTCTCTCTCTCTCTGTGTGTGTGTGTTTTAGTTACAGGGCGTTGGCGCCTTCGTAAAGTAGACTCACACGTGCTAGGTACCTTTTGCATGCAAAATACACTGGGGATGGCTGTGCACTTTCAAAATGTCTGTCTTATACACCACACGGCCAAATGTTTGTGGACACCTGACCTCCACTCCCATATGTGGTTCTTCCCCAAACTGTTGCCCCAAAGTTGAAAAGTGTACAGAATGTCTTTGTCTTTGTAACATTACAATTTTTATGGTGGTGCATTGCTGCCACATACTTTTTTTTTTTTTCCACTCAGTTATGTCGTACGAGATATTATGTCGTTAAAACAATGTTTTCTCATAATAATGATATGTTGTGTCGTAAAAAAAACATATTTCTCCTGAAAAAAAAAAGATATGTCATTAAAACAATGTTTTCTCGTAATAATGACATATCATAAAAACAATATTTTTCCCGTAAAAACTGAGATATGTCGTTAAAACGATATATTTTCTCATAATAACGAGATACTGTAACAGGAATCTACTTAACAGTCTAGTTCATCCACAAGGAATAAAGCCACTTCCAATAGGTCCGTCTGATTCTTTCGTCTACATAGTCTCAGATTTTTAAGACGCCGATGTGTTCACATACTAATAATAATCCTGTCAACTTGGCTTAATGCTAATAAAATGTCTTTGTGGCTTATACCGAGGAGAAAGTAATAAATAATAAAGAAAATAAATAATAAAGAAAATGACCTCTATCATTTTAACCACATAATATCCCGTTTTATGGGGAAGATATGTTGTTTTTTTCCAACATGTTATTATTACGAGAAAACATAATTTTAATGACATAATATCTCATTATTACAACTTAATTGAGTGGAAAAATATATATGTGGCAGCAATGCACCACCATACAATTTTCCTTCACTGGAACTAAGAGGCCTGAACTTGTTCCAGCATGACAATGCCCCTGTGCACAAAGTGAGGTCCAAAGAGTAGAAGAACTCGAGTGTCCTGCACAGAGCCCTGACCTCAACCCCTCCGAACACCTTTGGGATGAACTGGAATGCCGATTACGTGCCAAGCCTCGTCGCCCGGCATCTGTATCTGACCTCACTAATGCTCTAGTGCAGGGGTCTTTAATCTTATCTGCAAACGGCTGGTGTGGCTGCAGGCTTGATAGTTCATGGGAGACTAAGTTGAACTTATTAAATAAGACACACAAGGTGTGGCTTTTGCTTGGTTAGAATGAAAGCCTGGTGCCACACTGGCCCAATGTGAATAAGATTGAAGATATCTGCTCTAGTGGCTGAAAATCCAAACTCTAGTGGAAAGTCTTCCCAGAAGAGTGGAGATTATTATAACATCAGAGGGAGAACTACATCTGGAATGGAATGTTTAAAAAGCACATATGGGTGTAATGGTCAGGTGTCTACCTTTGGCCATTTAGTGTATCTAAGTTTTTTTTTTTTCCCAAGAGGTATAAGGCTGTGTGCCTGCATGTCTGTGGTTCTGTCTTGGTCTGGGCATGCATTTCAGCCAGTGATAGGAATCTAATCAAAATCAATGAAAGGATGAATGATGATGAATGCTGTGTTTTGAGGAAAAAGTCATAGTGGTGTTTTAAAAAAAAAAAAAAAAAAAGCAGGGAGTGTCCAGATTTTATGATAAGTAAGTAAATCATAGCATATTTCTCTCTGCGTGTAATGAGAACTGACCTTGCACATTGTTAGACACAGCGTCATCATAAACATAATCATCACCAAAATAAGCTAGTTTTCTTAACCATTTGATGAACATTTTGATTGGACTTTTGACAGAGTTCATTTTCTGACATTAGCAGTTTATTCATTTTTTTCATCTTCCCCTTCCATTCCAGGAAAAGAAGGCTCACCAGTGCTTAAATTAAAGATCCAGATTTACATTAGATTTACATAAGTGTGCATGAAGTGCTGAACAGAGGTCTGGTGTACTGGAAGGATGTCTCTAGCATCCTTGACAAGAGGAAGGAGAGAGGTGATGCAAGCATTATTGCTAAAATAGTTTATGAAAATAAGTATCACATATCACTGTTTGCCAGAGCAGAGGGTGTTGAAATATGGTGGGCATTTGACGCAGTATCACGTTTGGTTACTGCGCTGGAATGGAGCCTGACAGTGAAGCTGTGGAATTTGGTATGTCACTGTGAGTAACACACCCCTGTCCAGAGCTCTTGCATGCCTGGTTAAAGTGTGTGAAGGACAATGAGCTGAAAGTAGTGTAGAAAAACACAAAATTCATCATCTCCTGCTAATCAGGATTAATTAAATTACTATCCACAATTTGCTGACTATATACAGTACTGTGCAAAAATACTAAAAAAAAAAAAATAGGGTGGCTAAGACTTCTGCACAGTACTGTACATGGATGAGTTTTTTTCTTATTTCTCCTGTATGTTTACCTACTAAGTACTGTAACATGATACTGATGATTACTTATTGAATATTAAACCCATTATATGATATATTTTGCAATAAAATGACTTAGTTAAGCACAGCATAATGCATTAAATGAACCAAGGACACCAAATGACACTGAAATACAGGTCTGGGTGTGTCTAGCTAGGCCTCAGGTACACCTTGCTACACCCAAATGCAGTATGTCCTTTGATTACTACTGCGTCAATCCTGGTTGGTGCCTGAATCACTAGGAGACAATGTGTGTGTGTGTGTGTGTAAAAGTGAGAGTGAGAGGAAGTATTATCCAATACAGTATGGTCACGCTGTTATGTTCTTTTTAGCGATGATCTCTCTTCTCTAATGTAAGTGCAAATATTAGACATGATTTAATACTAAATAAAAATAACTTGTTGCATTGCTCCTTATAAACCACACAGATTTGCCATATAAGCCACAGAAGGTTAATAGTGCTGTTGTAAATGAGTCATTTAATAATAGGGTTTTACACTCTGTGGTTTTCTACAGTTCAAGCATTTTTTTTGTGTGCTGGTAACTCTAGACCCAAGACCTCAACACACTCTCTGTTTACACATTCTCTCTCACAGCCCCCTTTCTGAGCTCAGGTAACTGTGGTGGCTCACGCCACCGAATTGATTAATGCCCCTTTCTATCCCTCTCTCCTGCTCATTGTGTTGTATGAGTGGACTGGGCACAAAGTCAGAACTGATTCAGATGTAGTGTGCACTTTAGTCTCCCACCTCTCTTGGTCAGCCTGAAATAGAAGAGGTTAGAACGAGGGCCTGCAGATAAACTGGTTCTGTTGGTCAAAAGTGCTGAGATAAGTGGTCTCAAATTTCACTCGTATGTAGGACTGTTAAAAATGTAGATTTCTCAAAAAAAAAAAAAAAAAAACTCAGATCAGTCAAGATGTCAGAATTATTCTACCCAGTGCAAGATCTAAGCTTAATCAGCACCCTGATCTGTGGGCTGAATTTTAAAACCTTTTGTGGTTAACAGAGGTATTTCATTAAACCCCGACGAGCATTATTTTATTATTTCTTACTGTGCTGCATTTAAGCTGTTTATGATGTGTATTAAGGTACACAAATCAAGCCATAATTATGTAAAATGTGATTATATTAGTGTAAATCTAAAATGTCTGACTATAACAGTAAAAAAAAGTCAGGAGAGTAAAACTACACACACTTAATTTTGTATTTATTATTTACAACATATTCTCTACGTGTTTGCCCTTACGCTCTATGCATTTTCCCAGCCACTCTGTCATGATTTTGTGGATTTTGCTCAGAATTCAAATCAACATATTCGCTCAACATTTTTCGATGGGATCCTGACTTTTTGGACTTCCTCTATGTAACAAATAAGATGTCAACACACCTCAAGCACATACTTTGCGCAATATGTTGCTTTGGGTGTCGCAACACGCCGTCAGTGATCTGTGGCTCTACGTGTGTGTGTGTGTGTGTGTGTGTGTGTGTGTGTGTGTCAGAGGGAAAGAGCAGGAACAGGTGTGATCAAAGACAAGAACCCTACAGGTTTGTGACAAACAACACATCATCTGAAATGAAAATGACAATACTCTCACGTTCACAAACACTAGATAAACACTAGATAAACATCATCTGACTCACACTTTCAGTGTGTTTAGTCAAAGTGATTAGAATGATGAATCACTGCCAAGCATTACAGGACTTCTGTATCACCCTGTGAGACACTGACGGTTTCTGTCGGTTCACAACTGTGATTAAAAAAATGCACCTGGACCATTGGTTTTATTCTTTTTTTCCATTAGTTTTATTTAAGGTGAGCATGAACATAGTACTCATTCAGAACATGGCTTACAAATTAAAAAAATATATATATGGGGGAAAATCTAGTGAAACAAAGTCTTTCTATTTACTTTGCATCCATTGAACAAATAATTTCAAGACAAAGGAAAGTACAGGGTGTCCCAAAAGTCTCCATACACAGGGGACTATGTTTGCCAGCACCACGTCAGTTGTGCCTTCGTCAGTGGATGTTCGTGGACGTCCACTTCTCAGTTGGTCCAAAACACTTCCAGTCTTTTTGAATTTGTTAATAGGTTTGGCAGCAGTGTCGTGTATGGTCTGCTTGCTCTCTTTCCGGTAAAAGTCCATCGCAACTTTGCGACAGCTTCCAGATCCAGCCACGACAATGATTTCAATTCCTCCTTCTTTTGTTAAAGGCATTCTTAAAGGCTATCTTAAAAACTATATAATATAAACTAAGTATGAAATATTTTGGAAGACATTTTGCTAAAAAGTGTTAATTTCCCCTGTGTATGGAGACTTTTGGGACACCCTGTATATTCAGTAAAGAGATGTATCATTGGTATACCTTTTATTTATACATTTTACTTTACTGTTACAACATTTCACTTTACTGTTCAACTTGAATGCTTTAGTTTTATTACAACACATTATTCTCCAACACCATTCCCAATTTTTTATTGACATTTAGGGATTAGTTTTATTTGCCTTGTGTCGTTTTTTTTTTTTAGTATGGCTTTTGTATCATTTTACAAGCTTTTATGGTATCGGTCCTTTATAGTACACTGTGGCCTTTTATTTTTTTATTGAATTTGATCTCACTGTGCAGCATGTTGGGCATCTTCAACTGCATTTATATTGTGCTTTATGAATAAACTCAATGAAAAGTTTCACATGAACCCATGTAAGGAAACATGTCTTTAATAGATTAGTTCTACATTTTTAAATCTATGAGCCATTTGAATGAAGCACTAAAGTAGGTACAAAATTCAAGCCTTCAAACACATTTGAGCTTTCAGAAACAAGAAACATGCAGCAGGACTGTCAGCGAATGATATCCATTGATTTAACTTGTGCTACATTTTTTAATATTTCATCTTTTATAGCATTTTCTATTTGGATTCAGAGGGCATAACATAAATGTTCAGCCAATTTTCTTTCTCTCTGTCTCTCGCTCTCTGTTTCTCACTCTCTGTCTCTTGCTTGCTCTCTGTCTATCTCTCTCTCACATTGTTTCCCTCTCTCTCAATTCCTTATCTCCCTGCTCAAGTTTCACTCCCCGCTGTTGCTATGGAGAGCTGGGGTTGTTTTGTGTTGAATGGTGCTGTTAAAGTGCGCATGCACGCACACACAGACACACACACAGACACAGAGGAAATGAGAAAGAAGTGAAAAAGAAAGAGGATCTGTGTCGATAGAAATAAGAGAGTTTGTGCTTTAGTATTTTTTATAACATTGTTTAGTGACATATGATACATTTAAAGACAGATCATAAAATTCTTCAGTCCTCCAAATGTAATCTTGTCTTCAATCTTCAATCTTCTCAAATGTATATTAAAAAAAATAAATAAATAAAAAGTCTGTAGTTAAAACTGTTGGCTACATGACAAATAACTTACCACGGCTTTAACTGGTTGAATGTTCACATTATGTTTTCAAAGTGCTTTTCCTTGTTACGTTTACCAATTACGAAATGGTCCATTGTAATACCATACATTCCTAAATCCCACACCTACTCTCTCACTTTAAGAAGTTAGATCACAGTTCTGACCTGCTTCTAGCATCTACTACCTACTATAATCTTTGCCTGACCTTAAATTACCTAGAACTAGAAAGCAAGAGTGAGAGACCAATTGCAGAGGTGAAGAAAGAGTCAAAAGACAGTGTTCCAGTGTGGGCGTTACTAAAGAGACACATAAACCAACACATAGATACGTCGAAGCCAATACATTATTTAGCAGCTTCAAGACGACACCTAAACAGCTCTGATATAAACTGATATTTTTACACGTCAACTTTTGTGCATTTATATGCTGCCATTTATGGCTAATTTACAAATAGTGTTATACACATTGTATGCATTATGTAGTACTTTGTCTGGCGTATTGTAAAATAATGTGTATTTATTTATTTGTTTGTTTGTTTGTTTGTTTTGTTTGTTTAGCTAGCTAGCTCCACTGTCTGTCTTACTGTCTTTGCAACCGTCTTTGCACCGTGTGTTTTGCCAATCTTTGTCATGCACCTGTAATGTTGTCTGGTCTTAGGTAAATTACATCATGTGCCACAGATGGGAAAAAAAAAAAAAAAATCTCCTAGATCTGCTTGACTTGACTTGTACGGCTGACTGTATGCCGCCCAGACAATAAGTGATTATGTGCAGACAGATTTAAAGCTATACTCACTAGGGCAAAGCAACTGGCATTAAAGTGACACAGTTTGGGTGTATCTGTGCCCAGAAGAATGAACTAGAAAAGTTATTGGAAGGTTTTGTCTTGGCCCCAAAGTTTCAGTATATTTTATATGTTATAAATTAAACACTAAGCAAACAAATGATTAAGTCCTAAACCTCAAATGATAACACCAAAAGCCCAGCATTGGCAATTTTAAATGCAACATAGGGTCTTGTTCAGGCAAGTTATCTATCTCTAGAGTTAGCGGATTGTATTCCATGTTCATTTTGGAGACCTGTCTGCATGAGTGCAAATCTGAACTATTTTACGTTTGGTCTATAATACATGAAAACATGATTCATCTCTGTAGTAGTGTGCAGTAACCATGAAAATGTGAATCACAGTGATTGGCATGGGACACTGTCCAGTATGCATTATAACAACACCCTTGAACACACACCCAGTCACCTGCCACACCCTCCCTCCAAGAATACTTCTATTCTTCCCAGCCATAATCTGTGAGTCATTGCAACATTCTGAACGGGTAAAAGGCATGTCTGTATGCTGACGGCAACGGCAGGCCAGACCGTGTTTGTGGCTGTTTACCGCTCGAACAAGGGAGTTTCCTGACGGACTGGTTTTCTCCATGCGCCTTTGTCTGCTTTGTTTTCTCTTCTCTAACTATCTTTCTTTTCCCTGTCCAGAAGTTAACTCTTGGGAACTGATTTATGGAGGATCAGCCCTAGTTAACATGCAGCTCTTGTTCAGTTTGTCGTCCCTTAGCTGCTGAGGGTCAGTCCTCATAAAATACTTTTCGAACAAGATCTTTTGTATTCTAATGTCTACGCTGGGCAGGGTGAAACAAGTACACAAGGACTGAGAGAGGGAGGCAAATAATATATGTGTGTGTTTGTGCAATAGAGAAAATAGAAAGGGAGAGAGAAGGGAGGAAGGGAATGCAGAAAGTAAAAATCGTCTGTCTCAGCATGCCTAAAGGCAGGGTAGGTAAAGTAGGAGCCTCGTTCCTGTCTTTCACTCTTTTCTTTCCCGTATCTGTTCCCCTTTTCTCCCATCCCAGCCAAGCCCCTCCAGCAAGCAAACACCACCTAAATGCACCAGGGCACGCCCAGAGTCACACCCTTTCTCTCTCACACACTCGAATAATCTCTTTGTCAGAATCTCTCTCTCTCACACACGCACACACAACACACACCCTTTGTCTTTTCACAATATAGAGTCACAAATATTAATTTAGGTTTGATACATTTTTGGTATGAGAATGTGTCATTATAATACTACTATAATAGAACTTTTTAATGATCACATTAAAAAGTGTTGAGTATCTGTGTGAACACTGAAACTGTTTAAGATTGCCCTGGTCCTCATAAGGGAGTTAAACAGTGATTCATTTTTAAAGTATAACATCAAAAAGCATTAATCTGTGTGTGTGGGAGAAAGAGAGAGAGAGAGAGAGAGAGTGTGTGTGTGTGTGTGTGTGTGTGTGTGTGTGTGTGTGTGTGTATATATGCTTCGGATAGTATGCATTGCCTGTGGGTGGTTCTGTACCTGACAAGCTCTAAAATAAAAACTCCATACGTATGCTGCACAAAACTGAGGTACCATAAAGTTCAAGATGTAGTCACTCATAAAACCGTGGACATTTTTTTTTTTCAAAACTGTGGACAGTTGACAACACTACAGGAGACAAAGCTCATGCAAAGGAAACAAAGCTAGCAAATAACCAATATAGAGTGTATACTTATGTAATGTAATCATTACATGCATTGTAAAAATGAGGAAGTACTGTATGTTCTTACTCATAGTGTAAAAGATGGTACGAAGCAAGCTCCTCTGATAGTAGAGTTTATATGAGGATATTTTTTAAAAATCCCCCGACGGCCTTAAACGAAAATGAAACAGTAAACAAAAGGAAACTCTGACTGTGTGCATGTGGCTGTTTTTATACAGTATATAATGTATGAGCAGGTATTGCTACTGCTTGTTCTAATACATGCTCTCCTTCTTGCCTGACATTCCTAGGTTAATATTTTTGCATATGTGTGTCTGCGGGTGGGTTCACAACGTCTGGCCAGGTGCAAAACCAACACCCCTCCAAACCAAGCTTCCTTGAAATGCATGAGATCAGTTCTTAGTTTGCTGTATGACATACCCTTTTAATTATCATTCCTTATCCTAGGGGTTCATAAATAGAGTGATTGGGGGATCTTAAGAGAGCTCATGCATGGTTTCGTTCTTACAGATTTGTGGCTGTGTAGCCTGATTCCCCGTTTGTTTACCGATTGTTTGTCTATTGCAAAGTTAATCAAGTGTTACACCACAAGCTCAGGTGGGAAGGAATTAACATTACAAGAATGAAAACTTATAGATAGGCCACAGTGATCTGCGGCTGCACAGCATATCAAATATCCATGCCATGAACATATTAGTTCCACCTATATGAGTCTACTGCTTGGATAGTTTTATGACACAAACTGGAGGCTATGCCTAAGACCACAATTCAGACCTGTGGGAAATACTTAATATTTGAATTTGCTGCGCAAACAAACAATTAATGCAAAGATAATTATAGAAAGACACAATGCAGACACACATATGCAAAAATATTAACCTAGGAATGTCAGGCAAGAAGGAGAGCATGTATTAGAACAAGCAGTAGCAATACCTGGTCATACATTATATACTGTATAAAAACAGCCACATGCACACAAACAGTCAGAGTTTCCTTTTGTTTACTGTTTCATTTTCGTTTAAGGCCGTCGGGGGATTTTTAAAAAATATCCTCATATAAACTCTACTATCAGAGGAGCTTGCTTCGTACCATCTTTTACACTATGAGTAAGAACATACAGTACTTCATCATTTTTACAATGCATGTAATGATTACATTACATAAGTATACACTCTATGTAACTACATACAACACTCTATATAACTACATACAACTACTATCCTTAGGGAGAATGATATTATTCTAAGTAAAAAATTATAACATTATGCGCTGTTATAGAAAATTAATCAGCACCCTCTTACCAATCCGATTTGAGAATTCAACAATATCAATTATAGACATATATCACTTTAATGTCATATGTAGCAAATATAGTTGGATCTGTATTATATAACATACTTATATAACATAAACTGTGAGCGATTACCACCAACACAAAAATGTTCATATAAAGTAAAAACATCCCTTCCTGGATTGAGACCTTGTTGTTGTGAAGGAACTGGTATATTTCAGATTCTCAGGACAATGTCACCGGGAGCTTGTACCCAGTAGTGCCACTTTTGATCAACTGATTTTAGAGGAGAGGTCAGACAAAAACATGCTGTTTGCACTGAGGTGTATGAATGTCTGTGTGAATGGTTGCCTGCTATCTCATCCAGGGTATATTCCCCCCCTCACACCCAGTGATCCCGGGATGGTCTCCGGATCCACCATGACCAGGATAAAAGTGGTTACTGAAAACGAGTGAGTGAGGTTGACAAAGAGCATCCTAAAAACCCACATCAAATGTACAAAACACAGTAAGCATACTCTGCCTGGATCAGGGTTAACAGAACCCACTAGAGCCAGGAGGACTGGGGTTGGTGTCCACAGACAAGCACCTAGTGCATAACCCAGTCAGGTTCATTCTGAATTAGCAACAGAGCAAACTTGTGGTGCGAGGTGAAGGGTAGGGAAAGGTGTAAAATACTAGTCGGGCGGCAGGTATCTGCGAAGGACAATCACAAACTGAGGTTTTTTGGGGTTTTTTTACCAGTGGACAATCATACTGTATCTCATAGATTATTCACAGTTGGCTTGGGAACATCTGGGGATCCCCTAAGAGGAACTTGTATCTGTTGTATCCGACCTTCTCAGCCTGTTATTGCCATTGTGAGCACAACCAGAAGCTGAAATGAATGGACCTATGCTTTAATACACAGCTATATATCCTTGAATTTTTCAGTAAATAACATATCATAAACTTTTTGAATGTTACAAAGAACTGTTACTGTTGAATTGCATAAAATAGCTTTAATGCTAAGTAATGCAAGAGGCATTGTTTATGACTTGTGACGTGGATGCACACTCTGCCGCTCACGCGCGCGCGCGCACGCACACACACACACACACAACAGAGAGAGAGAGAGAGACCCACACCTTTCTCTCTGTACGTTTAGATCCTCCTCTAAGGGTGAGGTTGTGTGTTGGTTTTGAAAGTGCTGACTCCCTTCTGTCTCCTGTAATCGTGCAGCACCTGTGGTGAATCCAGATCCATCCAGATACAAACAACTGCGTTTTCTACAGCGAAGTGCGCGACTGGCAGCGAGCTCGCGCTCAGGAAATGGCCCGCTTATGGCGTTCAGCGCCACTTCTTTTCCTGGTTTGTGTTGTTATATGGGTAAGTTTATACTCTCTGTTCATTTTATTTGTTTTAATAATGTAGTCTTTGCATATGTATAGCCTAGGCACGTCTAGAAAAGTTTCCGACATTGCCTTACTCGTGTTAAAACAACCATCATATGATTCTTTAACCGAATTAACATTTAACTATTGATCAAGAACGAGTCGGCTCTCTGAGTCGGCTCTTAGATTCGGCTCATTGAGTCGGATGACTTACAGGTGAATGTCGCGAGCCGACTCGCTTTATTTTTGAAGACAAGACGAATAAATCATGTGACAAACTCACCGAAAATGAATATTATTATTATTCAATGCTATTATTAATGGCATACGGTACAAATGTAACTGAAAAGTGAATTTTATCACCGAAAAAAATATCAGAGAAATTCTAATGGTTTCCACTACAAATACCATTACAAATCATCAGCTAACCATTAAAACCATTATTGGCCCTTAATGTTTTCCACTAGACATAACATGCCACCAACAGAAGGCAACACATTACCAGTGGATGCCCACAGGGACCCTTACAGTTTCCATTAAAACCAATACAATTCCCATTATAACCATTAAAACCATTACAAATTCTCTGAGGGTTTCTATTTTTTTTTCTCAGCAGGGTTGTTATAAAATGTAGTGTATTGTATTGAGTAGGTGAATATCAGAATAGGACAGGAATCTTTTTTCAGCGTCTACTTTAATGGATGTAGCTTAGACACTGCAACACAATAAAATTATTGCCTTACGTCTATTAGTAATCAATGCAAATATGCAGCACCTTTTACATTTATTTAAAATAACAAAGGCAATGCAAAGTATAATAGTATTTTTTATAATCATAAGGAGATTCACAATTCATATGCAAAGACTAGTAACACTGACTGGTTTTGGGGAGGTTAAAAAAAAGTTGATGACTTACTGTGGCTCACAGAAATGAGCGAAAATTCCCATAACTACACTGAACCACTAGTCTTAACATTACTTTACTGCCTGTTTGTTACATTCACCGGAACTGTTTTTCTGCCTACTGTTGGCCCAGTTCAGGCGGTTCTTCCAGTGTGCCCACAAGCGATTAGTTCACTTTAGCATGTCATTCTTTGTGGTTACAGATAGACGTTTTTTCCTTTTGGTCTCATAGGAACAAGTCAACATAAAATATATATTTTAATCTGTCTTTATTTTAAGTGGACTGGATTGGGGAAAAGAGTCCCACATTCTCTTACTTGTCATTTCGCCATCACAAAATGTTCTGATCCTGTTTAGACTTAGGCTAAATTCGGAACCCCATATTGCTGTTTAATTTATACTTTTTAATATATTTGCAATATTCCTAAGGATTCATTAGGATCTATATAATTGATCATTGATATTATATAATAATTGGTATTTTCTCCAAAGGCAATGTGCTTGAGTAGGGAAAGCACAATACTGTTTGGACCACAGGATTGACAGCAATGGGGTTATACTGACAACTCCTTTCTCTCTCTCTCTTTCTCTCTCTCTCTCTTTCTCTGTTGCATACGTCTAAATCAGTGCAAGTTTCTACTGATCCGCATGACTCATTTCATATTAACAAGAATTACAACTGTTTTGCTCCCTTCTCCACACAGATATTTACAGACCAAATTACGTACTGTTTTTAGATGACTGTGTGCTTGGCTGATCATTTTAACTCTGTCATTGATTTTGCAGCCAGGGGCCTCTTGCAGTTGTTTTAACTTAAGGCATAATATTATGCAACATTTCATTTTCTAGAAATAAATGAACAGAATTGGCCAGAATTGTTTTGCTGTAAATTCATAATTTTTTTAAAGGTTGCTGCCAAATAAATAAACATGATTATATGATTATAGGCGTGAGTGATGCCGTAATTCTTGTTTGCAGACAAAAAAACGGACAGAAACTCATTCATCCTGCATTAATTTAATTGCCGTTTGGAAGCAAGAATTTTATGACAGAAGTTAGTTCACTGAGTGAAACTAGTCTAATCCAAGATAGAGCTATAGACATAGAATGAATGTCTATTTTGGTGAACTCATTTCATTTATGGCATTTGGCAGATGCCCTTATCCAGAGCGACTTACAATTATCTCATTTACACAACTGAGCAGTTGAGGGTTAAGGACCTTGCTCAAAGGCACAGCAGTGGCAGCTTGGTGGTGCTGGGGATTGAACTCATGACCTTCCAATCAGTAGCCCAACATCTTAACCACTGAGCTACCACTGCCCCTTTCTTTTGGTCAAAGAAAGCGATGTACTTGTTAATTTTAGGTGGAATATTTAGAGATACAGTCAATCCCCCTTACGTAACCATGAATTTCCTAATGTTATCCTAGATGTTTAAGTTTGACCTCTCCCAAAAAGCATAATTAAAGTCTTTTAACATTATGTATTGCTGTAGGTTTTGCCTAATTAGCCACTGACATTTAAGCGTTACACCAAATATTAAATAGGTCTATCTTGCAATAACTTTTAATATTAATAGAGTGGGGTCCAAAAGACTGAGACCACTAGTGAAAATGCTTCTATTTGGCATTCTTTTTGAATTTAACACAAGTTTAAGTTTTCATTACAATTTATATTACCGGCAACAACTTGAGTGAAAAGTAGAATCTTAAAAACATTTATGTGAATTTCAGAGTTTGTTAGTATTTGGTATGCCCCCTTTATTTTGCTTTAATGACTCCACAAGTTTGCGCAAAACCTCGTGATTCATTTTAGATCAAATCCAACAGTCAGGCAGCAGAGACGGCAACAGTTCTAGGGAATGCTTATATTAAAAGCTACTGGTAGGTACCAGCAAATCCAAATTGTAAAACAAAGGTCAGAGTCAAGACACAGGCATGAGTTCAGGTAATGTACAAACAGGTTTTCAAAGAAAGGATCACAACACGAGAGAGCAAACATGGGTCAAAACCAGAAGTAGTAAACAGAGCTGAATGAATACTTCACAAGTCCTCGTGCTGTGAATGTGCTTATATATGTGTTGGTAATGTGTAGAGTCCAGGTGTGTGTAATCAGTAATCAGGAGACATGCTGTGGCTGATGGGTATTGTAGGTCAGCGCTGTTATTGGCACTAACATGACACCGTCAGAATGTTGTCTGAGCACGTGCTTCAGTGGAAATGATATGATTTACAGAAAGCCTGACCTTTTTGTATAAAGGACTTGCTTAAATATAAACAATGGCCTAGAAATTGTGCACAATCTTGAATATTGAAAAGTCAAGATGTTGCACATTTACCTTTTTTGTTTTAGAATTTTCAAAATTCTAACACCTTCTGTTTATTTCCAGTTTTTAATTTTAAATTAGAATCTTCTGTAACTGATAGGCTTTGTTTGGAAATACAACAACCACGGCTTTTTAATGTCAACATAGCAGATAAAATATGGAATGTTAACACGTATCCTGCTGAGCTTTAGAAACTTGGAGCTCATTTTGTGCCGTGCTGGTGTTTCATCAGGTTTAGCAGTTTCTGAATAGGGCTCTAAGCACTAGTCTGGCTGGTTCGTGTACTGTGTGGTATTTGCTGTGAGAGACATTTGGATGAGACAAACACACTGTTGTGACAGACAAATATCCAGTCAAGCAGACGCTTGTTCACACAGGACTGTAGCAGTTCTGGATTTGTCCGCCATTTTATGTCTTCTGTGTTGTGGCAACCAAAAACACGGAATGTCGGTTCATGCACTTGAAACAAAATCTACATTTTCAGCACAATATAAGTAAATGTCCACAGCTCTTATAGCAGTTGACTTGAAGTCATACTGATGTAGGAAAGGCAATCTTGCTGCAGTATGAACAGAGAAGACTGACACTAATCTAACTATAAATAAAGGCTTAAGCCAACCATACAAATCTGCTATAATGAAAAAATGAGCTACATTGCAAATGCCTCTCTGTCTTTTCCTCTAGTGTGTATTTGAAACTGGAGCCAAAGCAGATCACCCTGTACCCCTCCAAAGGCACAGGAGAGAGTGGATCGTCCCACCACAAATTTTGGAGGAGAATGTAGACTACACTAAACAGAGCTTTATTGCTAGGGTGAGAATGCTCTTATCAATTCATTTTAATTAATTAATTAATTAATTTTAGTTTTCTACTCTTAGACTTTTGAAAAAGAAAACACATTTTGCCAGTTTATTACAAACCTAATCTTTACTTATTCATTGACAATCATTTTGTTATGACTATGTTTTTTTTTTTGTTTGTTTTTGTTTTTAGATCCGTTCAGACAAGGAAGATCCAAGTAAGGGTCCAATAAGATATTTCTTAAAGGGCATTGGTGCAGACCAGCCACCCTATCACTTGTTCGTGGTGGAGCCTTCCACTGGAAATGTTCGAGTAACTGGGCTCCTGGACCGGGAGAACATTGCCCAGTACAATGTAAGTTACGAATCACTGAGCACTGATATAAACTGTAAACAGAATGATGATGGCAATAATGATACCTTTCTGATGATGATGGGCTTCACAGCTCTCTGGAGTTGCTCTGTACCCTGATGGCTCAGTGGCAGAGAATGATATTCAGCTGAGAATAAAGGTGAAAGATCAGAATGACAATGCGCCCATCTTCTTGCCCATCAGCACAGGATCTGTGAATGAGCTCAGCGCTATAGGCAAGTCTGTAACACTAACAGACTACCCTTTTATAACAGTTTGAAATCAGCACCTTAGTAGGTGTGAAGATGTTGCATAAAAACAAGGGGGTGATGAGATGAGAATGATGGTGATAGCAATGTTAACATTGGTATCTAATGAAATGTTTAGGTACGACTGTAATGAAAATAACAGCGACTGATGCCGATGAACCCGGGAATGACAACTCTAAAATCTTGTATGAGATTGTTGATCAGAAGCCTCCAGGAAACATGTTTAATATCAATCAGAATGGAGAACTGATTGTTAACAGTGCAAACTTGGACCGAGAGGTGAGGCACCACACACTGGTAAAGACTAGGATTTTGTACAGAAACCCAGAACAAATCTGATACAATCAAAACAGTAAAATCAATGGCTATCATTTTTGGTTTTGAACATCTTTGTCTTATTCCTTATGAATTTTAGCACAGTAAACACAGTATAAAACACCATACAGTTTCTCTTTATTATAACATACAACTTATGACAATGATGATGAGCATCTCATTATAATACCTATCTCTCTACAGACAATTGACCAGTATGTACTTACTGTAAGAGCCTCAGACCTCAATGGGGCTCCAGGTTGCAAAACAGGGACAGCAACATTCAGTGTCCAGATTCTAGACGTCAACGATAACGTACCAGTACTGGAGAAGGACTCTGTAAGGCAACACCTGTTTAATCCCTGTGTTCCTACTTGTTCCATTGTTGTGAAATTAGGCAGTGTTTCTATAGAATATGTAATATACAGGACACAGAAATATATCACTATAGATGTGGATCAGTGAGGCCAGGGAGACATTTATACCTATTTGTTTCTCCTCCTCTGTACAGTTTGATGCCAGTATTGAGGAGAACACAGAAAGCCTGGAGGTGATGAGATTTAAAGCCACTGATCTGGACCTGCAAAACACTGAAAACTGGCAGGCCGACTACAAGATTGTGTCAGGCAATGGCGGTGGGCATTTCAAGATTGTCACAGATCCAAAGACCAATGAGGGAGTCCTGATGCTTGTCAAGGTGGTCAATGTTTTACTTCCCCAATTTTCCTGTATTGATCACTGGGCTTATATTATTAGAAATTAGGACAAATATGCCTATAATGTTACTTTGCCTTAGTATGACATTGTGATATTAAGAATGATGGAGTTCATTTTTTCGCTGTGAGTGCTCGTACTGTGCAGAAGAAGTAACCAATGTACTTTGCTTTCAGGCTGTAGATTATGAGGAAGTAAAAGACATGAACCTGGGCATCACCGTGAACAATGTGGCTCCATACTATACAGGAATTGTGTCTAATGGGATGACGGGAGTGGTGGTGGCAGGAGGAGGTGGAGGAGGAGGAGGAGGGGGAGGAGGAGGAGGAGGGGGAGGAGCTACAGGAATGTTTGCTGGCGGGGCAGGGGGAGGTCCTGGTAAAATCTACAATATGCATGTCAATGTAAAGAACCAGCCTGAAGGCCCAGGCTTCATTCCCAAAGTGAAGGCAATTCCAATTTCTGAAAATGGCAAGATGGTTGATATAACAAAAGCCCTCACAGTGTTCACTGCTACTGATTCAGATACAGGATTGCCTGCACAGGGAGTCAAGTGAGTCCCTGTTATTATTTTTTCCCTACATATTTCATTAACAGAATCATTTTTTGAGCTATTCTGACATACAAATAGGTAACAACACAAAACATGACAGGCTTAATTAATGGCAGTAACTATCTGGGAATATCTGCACTCAGTATGTTTCTGCACTAATTTATTCATGTTTTTCCTTTATTTTTCACCCATCTCTGTATGTGAACTTTACTTATGGTTTTCCTCTCTCAGATATGTTAAAGGCTCTGACCGAGACAACTGGCTATCCATTGACGAGAAAACCGGTGAAATCAAACTGAACAAACTCCCAGATCGAGAGTCTCCATATCTGGTCAATGGGACTTACATGGCAGAAATCCTCTGTATCAGTCAAGGTTCCTAACTATCTTCAATCTGTACACCATAAACTGCTGATATTTTAATTGTTTTAGAAAGAATGACTGCATATTAGCCAGTAGTACAAGGTAAAGAACATATACAGGGTCCAAAAGACTGAACCACTAGTGAAAATGCTTCTGTTTGGCATTCTTTTTCAATTTAACACAAAGGTTTTCATTACAAATGATACTATCAGCAACAACTTGAGTGAAAAGTAGAATCTTTGAAATATTTAGATGAATTTCAGAGTTTCTTAGTATTTGGTTCGTCCCCTTTTTTGCTTTAATGTCAGTGTGCACTCGAGCTGGCATGGACTTCACAAGTTTGTGCAAAGTCTTATGATCCATTTTAGATCAGTGAAAAATCTGACCTTACCTGTACAAAACAGTTAACATGGTCAAAATCACTCATTTGCTTACATTTAAATAGTGACATAGAAACAGTGCAGAATCTTGAATATTGAATAGTCAAGATGTTGCACTTTCCCTTTTTTTTTAGACTTTTCGAAATCCGAAAACTTTCTGTTTATTTCCAGTTTTAAATAAAAAAAATAAATAAAGAAAAAATGCATGCTTTACTGGAATACTTCACTAGGGGGAGCTATAGTTCCTACATACACTGCTAAAGTGCATTACAAAAGCTGATGGCAGGAAATGAAAGCTTCATGTAGCAGGAGCAATTTATGTATCTGGCAAAAGAAATCTGGAAAAAAAAAATCACCTATACTATAAAAGGGCATTAAAATGTGCTATTCGAAATGTAATACTTTCTATCTGTCTTTTTAGACATGCCCTTTAAGACGGCCACAGGCACTATCGCCATCCAGGTGGAGGACTTTAATGACCACTGCCCTGTTCTGATCAATAACACACAGCCTATGTGCACCACTCAGGAAGTTTTGTATGTCACTGCCGAGGACAAAGATGCTTTTCCAAATGCAGGTCCCTTCACATTCCTCGTCGTCCCTGAACGGACAGATGGAAAATGGAGTGTGGAGCATATAAACGGTATGTATTTTTAGTGATCTGCTCTGACATTCAGGGTAAAGTGTCATACTTCATGGTAAAAATGACCGTAAAAGCCTAAGATGATCATTATTTCTTACAGAGATTAGAATTTAGGTGAAATGAATGACAGAAGTAGGTTGTTACGTGCTAGCATGTCGGTTCTTGTCTGTTATTGCAACATATATTAATGCAAAATAAATTGATCTATTGAGACAAATGACTGTGGACATTATCTAATATTATTTGCTCCTTACATGATATAATGTGTATAATCATGTGATTTAATCATGTTGATTTAATCATGTTATTGTAGATACAACAGCCATGTTGAAGCCCCAAGACACACTGTGGCCAGGCCCTCTTCAGGTGACTCTGGACGTTCGTGACCAGCAGCAGGTGGCATGTCCAGACCAGCAGGTGCTAAAGGTGGATGTATGCACATGTGATAAATCAGCAACATGTGGCCCCATTGTGGCTCGAAAGAAGAGTTCGGTACTTGGCGGTGCCGGAATTGGTTTGCTTTTACTGGGACTCCTCATGCTATTACGTGAGCATACTTTCATGTCTGTTCCATCTGTGCTGATTGGACTGTTTTTAAATTAGAGAGTTACACCAAGCATATAAAGTTTGAAAAATAATTCTTAATAGTGTCCCACCAAAGACTTTCTGCCTTTTTCTCAAGGAAATCCTCAAAGAAAAGTATGGACATTTATATTTAGATCCAAGACTATAATGATGCATTTTCATGGACCAAAATAGTTTCAAAGCAATGCTGATTTATTATGACTAGGGTAACCAGTAGGTGTTTGGCCTATGTATTTGGTCACTATGTTTTAACATAGAGTGATAAATCCAACTGTCTTCACAGTTATTCCACTCCTACTGCTGTTGTGTCAGTGTGGAGCAGCCGGCATGAGTGGAGCCTTCACCGAGATGCCTTTTGACACTAAAGAGCATCTGATTTCCTACCATACAGAAGGGCAGGGAGAAGACCGGGTAAGAGAGATAACTCAACCTCTCGTTCAATCTTCAGGCTCATTTGGTTGTTCCGGTAACACTTTATTTGTATAGTCCAAAGCAGGCACTCTACAAATCATCTATGGTCTGCCATGAACCAGCTTATAAACTGATTCTCAACAAGGAACCAAATGATGTTTGGTTACCTTTCAACATGTTACACCTCAGTAACACCTCAGTTCACATGAATTTGAATCTGTGATAGGACGCAATGAGTTGATAGTCTATAAATGATCTACTAAACATCACAAGCTATAAATTGGACTATCTAAAAAAAAAGTGAAAGAAAAAAGGATTTATAGATTATCTATTAAACATCAGAATCTCTTGACATTTTTTAGTATTCGATGAGGAGCTGTTTTATAACAGTCACCTGACAGTATGTTGACAGTCTATAGACGGTTTGTTGACAGTTTGAAGAGCATTTACATTGGATTTCAAAATAAATTGTTACCATTAATTCTAGTTTGGTAATGGTGATTTAATGCAGTGGTTAAAATCCAGCTGTGATACAAAGCATTCAGGTAACCTCTGCTATTCACATCAATTTTCATCTAACTTTGACAGGATGTGCCCTTACTCCTGAATGACATTGATGGTCCTGGAATGATGAACATGGGCTCAAAAGGTGGCTTTGGGGCCAACATGGGAAGTGCTGCTTTTGCAGCTGCAGGAGGTCCTGGTTACAGGATGTCCTCCATGAACGGAGGAGGTCAATTTTATAATCAGATGGAAATGGCTTCTATGGATCAGGGGATGAACGGACAGCTTGGGATGATGAGGGATGAGTATTCCACATATGACAGTGGAATGGCCCTTAACGAAGACTTCTTGGGTCATTACTACTCAGCTGTAAGTGGAGACATATTAAAAAGTACATAAATAAAAAAAAGAATGGAATTTTACATCACCTAAAGTATGTGCAGTAACCCTAGAGCTGCAGGGGCACAGCACTACATAAATCTGCCTGCTTTAGCATATAGTAGGGTAGAAAAGTCTGAGACTTAATGTATGGTTTTATTTTGATTAGTTGGGAAAAACAAATGCAATTTTCTGGAATGGATAACACACAGAGATCCAGACTAACTAGCATATTAGAGCATAGGCATTAACAGAGTATAACAATAAACACTGATGTGCATGTGTAGTGAGAAGTCTAATACCAAAAATGTGCACGTCTATATATTGTGTTACCATATATACAACAAGTTTAACTGCTTATTTATTTTTTTTTTATACCCATTACGGTCAGTAATCATAAGTCTCTTTGGTGTTAATAGTGGTTATCTGCATGGTGCGGGATAACTAGGAGAAAGGGAAAGAGTAAAAATAAAATATATTATGCCTATTGCGTTAGTGTGTGCCTGTCTGGAATTTTATATGTAAAAGCAGAAGAACTGTAGAAAGTTTTCCAAGAAGCCTGGAACAACCTACCAGTCAATTTCCTTAGAAAACTGCATAATGTCCTAGGAGAATTTATTTATTTATTTATTTTTAAATTAAAAGACAAATTAAAATGAGTTTTTTTTTTTGTGCTAGTATTAGTTTAAAAAAAAAAAAAAAAGTTATGTTTCATTTCAAATATTCTTCAAGGGTGCCAATAATATTGTCGCACACATTTAGTAGTATGACTGTCACTCACAGTGTGTAATCTTTCCTTCTATACAATCATTTTGGCCTATTCTTTTAAAAGGTGTTGGTATGTTTTGAGTTGACTATATTTATCTCAGATTCAGAAAATAAGTTCCTGGCTCTCCCTAGTGGCACAACAGAAATTTGTTAGTCTTAACGCAAGTCTGAGTCCCAATCTGTGGCCAGGAACCTAGAGAGCAAAACTAAATGCGCTCTCTGGGTAGGAGGGATGGCGTACGCTGCCCTGTGACACAGCATGAGCAGCAGTTTAAAAAAGATGCACTTGGTTGGATTTACAGGCTTCTGAGGAAGCGTGTGTTAGCTTTTAAAATAGCAGTAAAATAGAATTTGCAGTTTTATTAATGCTTTTAAATAACTTATCAGAATTGTATTTTGATAAATAACATAATACAAACAGGTTGGGCAAAGTGTCAGACTTTGGAATTCTATTCTGTTTATGCTTCAACTCGTCGGTCACAGCTCTACTGTGTCAGTGTCTACAGTGTACTGAATTAATTACATGAAGTTCCCTTTAGTGTGTTAGGTATTGGTGCTGCAAAACCATTGTGCTGTCACATTTAGTCTGACAGTTTTATATGCATATGAAGTTTAGTGCTTTGACCTGCCTATTTGTCTCTTGCAGAAAAGTCAGGAGTTATATACCACAACCGAAGACAATTTGCAGCCATTTGGGTTTGAGGGTCAGGGCTCACCTGCTGGTTCTGTAGGCTGCTGCAGCAATATAGGATCTGACAGCGATCTGGAGTTCCTTAATGACTTGGGGCCAAAGTTCACTACTCTAGCTGAGATATGTGGCGGCAAAAAGTTCACAATGGCTGCTCCCACCCCTCCTCCTCCAAAACCCATCATAGATCACTCTGAATCAATTACCATGCACACCAACATTGCCAACACTGTCAACATGGCCGCCAACATGGCAGCCGCCAATGTGGCGGCCACCAACATGGCAGCACCCCCTACCATGCGCACGGAGGAGAATGTGGTAGTTAAAAACACCCATGTAGTGTCTGAAGTGCAGCCAGTCCATGTGCCCACCCAGACCCTGATGGTGCAGCAGCAGCCAATGTATTACATGGTGGAGCCACAGGTCTCTAACACTGTGCTATTGGCTGAGAGGCCCACCATGGGAATGAGCCAAGGGATGTATGTGCTGAATGGAGCTCCAGTGACCGAAAGAGTCCTGGTACAGGGTGCTGTGCCAGCACAAGGCACAATTGGTGGTGGCGAAAGAGTGATGTTGTTGGAAACGCATGGAGGATCCACCACGGCACTGAACACAGGCCAGCTCCAGTCAGCTAATTTGTCTGGATCGCAGCTGTTGCTGGTTGATACAGGTGCACAAGGTGGCCAGGTCCTCCAAGGAACACTGCAGAGAGGGGGCATCTATGGATCTCAAGGCATAGTGTTGGTGGATGGGCAAGGAGGGTCCGCAGTTCACGGATCCCTCCACAGAAGTGTTCCTGTGGCTGGAGGGTCTCAGAGTATGCTGCATATAGTGGAAAGGCAAGGAGGAACTTCAGGAATCACTCATGGGGGAAATCACCTGCAGGGGACGGTAACATCCACTGCCATGTCCCAGAATGGGACTGCTGGATTGAGAAAAAGCACTATACATAGACTTCCCAGCTCACGGAAGGTTGTCGTCCAAGAGAAGAAGGTTGTAAAAACCAACCTGTAATGATGGATACATTTTCCTATCACTGAACACAACACCAGTAGTTTGAGGTAATGTCCTCAATGCTTTAACTCATAAAATACAAGCATTCTGACACTCTGAGGTTCTTATATTCATTAGTGCATACACTGTCCACATGTTTTGTTTTTCTTTCTAAATTTGCCTGTGTACTGGGTCATTGTTGTGTTCTCTTCTTTTCTTAAATTTAAAGTCGTTTTTAGGGTTACTGTGTTTCTTTGGTATTACTAAGCAGCACTATGCAATTAAAAGTCATTTAATATTAAGTAACACTACTTAAAGGTTACATGTTATGTCAACAATGCAAATTCAGTGTTTCAGTCTGTTAAAAAAAGTTGTTTTATCACTCTGTATTTCACAAAGAAAACTCACAATTTATTTAAAAAAAAAAAAAAAAAAAGGAATTTCAAGCTGAAAGAACAGCCGACTGACCCTCCTTTATGTTGGGAGGAGTTGCTTGAAGGTTTCTTTTACAGGCCTTTATCTTAAAAAGAAACTAATTCGATTTGATTAGAAACTAACCAAAATCCAAACAAAAGACTGTTGATCGGTGCAGGGTTGATTTAGAATTAACAATCACTTTATCATAGAGATATGAAAAATGTGTACTAGGTTTGGAGTGTTTTCAAAAAAGGTTTGTAACTGCACAAGGAACGAGTTATAATTTTGGTCACAATTTTGCGGATACCACTGTCATTTAAGCTAGTTAAAGATTCAGTATTGTAATGTTAAAATTACATACTATAAATAAAGACACTAACCAGTTGCATGTTTTACATTAACATGTGAAGCATGCGTTCACAAACTACAAACGCAAGGGCTTAATTACAATATATCTGCTTTTATACAGCTAAATATTCACAATATCCTGTGTCATTGCCTTTAAAATATCAGAATGTAGAGACTTTTAAACTATAAAATGTTGGTAGTTTTGTATCTTCCTTTTTCTGTTATGAATTAATACACTGTTCCAACTCTTTTCTCTAATGGGTGTCCATTTGTACTTTGTAATATTTTTTTACGAGATGAAGAGATATTTGGAACTGGATTAAAATGGGAACATGCAAGTGTGATGTTCTCTTGAGGTCAAATAGTAGTTGCTGTTATGTTTTAAGGGGAACTTTAACTTGAAATGGAACTACTTTATTGTGTTAATCTTTTTTTTTAATGTATAGATTTTCAAAATTGCATCAGCAAAATGAATGTATGTGCTTCATATTAAACTGCCATTGACTATCAGAGAGAAAGCTTTGATCTGTGGGTGTTAAACTGGAACCACTTGGATTTAATTTCTCATTTATTGCAGATATTAATACAATAAAATGACAGAAACAATGCTTTGAGAAATATTTGTTATTTTAATGCCTCAGTTACTATTATGGTAAGCCTTTTGGACAATCAAAAACAAGCTCTAAATATTGTTTTTGACTATAAATTAGTCATCGTTTGTGTAATTTAATTCTTTTGGTAGCTGTGTTGCATAGTGGATGCTGTGAGAGCGAGTGGTTTAAGCCATAATTCAAACTTGACACCTCACACACACACACACACACACACACACACACACACACACACTCTGTCATATCCACTTATACACAATATCACTCACTCTCTCTTACACACCGTCACACTCTCAAACACTCACACACACGGTCATAAATACTCAATATCATCCTCTCTTTCACACGCGCTATCAAACCTTAGGCATAATAAATTTTTTTAGTTGTTGGTTGCTGTGTTGCACAATATTATCAGAGTGAGTCAAAAGCAGGCAATAATTCATCTCTCACACACACACACACACACACACACACACACTACTCATACTCTCTTTCCCACCCTGTTATACTCTCTCACACACACTATTACACAACCTGTTATTCTGTCTCTCTCTCCCTCCCTCTCTCTCTCTCACTCACTCTCTCCCTATCACACACACACTATCAAACACTTTCATACACTCTCTCACACATGATTTCAAATACACTATCAAACCTTTTGCAAAATAAAAAATATATATATATTTTAGTTACTGTGTTGTACAATGTTATGAGAGTGAGTCAAAGATTTCGTATGAGAGGCAGTTTATGCAATAATTCAAACTCACGTACACGCACCATCATATTCTCACACTATCATCCTCTCACACTATATACCCTCTCAAACACACGCACCATCATATTCTCACACTATCATCCTCTCACACTATATACCCTCTCACACACACTATCATACTCTCACACTATCATACTCTCTCACACACACTATCAAACCCTCTCTCACAGACACACACACACACACCATCAAACAATCTCAGACATGCTATGAAACTTTCACACACACATCATTGCTGTTCCACTAAACAGACGTAATCATTATTTACGTTTGTAGATAGGGGATCTTGTCTGCAATAGTCCTCGGAACACTAGGTCTTACAAAATACATTATGCCCTTTAAACAACCTAATACAAATATAATAACAGGAATACCAAATCAAGACCTTCTTCGCTTCCCTAATTACCCAAAACCGTCTCCTGCCAATGTCGCAATTTGCTCAGCTCGTGTGTGGCAGTGTGGAGATCACGTGTATCCTAACTCTCAGCCGCCAAATCATTCCCAGCCTCGACTGGCAGCTTCCCAACCCCCTTCCAGACAACAAGCAGGACAAACATGATCCAACAACAAAATAGTCAGAATGCTAACTTTTCCCCACCTGCTAGAGATGTTTTGTCCAAAATGAAGATGATGCTGAAACAGAGGGAGATTTCAGTAGCCTAAATGACACTGCAGCTGTGCATCACATTAGCCAGAATCTGGCTGAATCATTTGCTAGAAGCTTCCTCAGAAGGTTGATCTACACATTTTAAACTGGCTTCGAGGAAAAGATAAATAGTCTACAGTTATGTGATGCAGATGCATGTTTCTTGTGATAGTGTGGATGCTTTGGCCTTTTGTCAACACCAAGCAATGGAAACGAAACAGAGCAGATAAAAGGGCTAGATGCAAAGCTTTTTATTCTGAAATGGGACTAGATAATGAGATCTGCATGACTGATTTTTCATGGGGAGAGAGACAGGGAAAGAGGGAGTTGACTGAAAGATTTGCTGACAGGCTGTTTATAACAAGCGCAGAATGCATGTCTGATGCTGATCAGGTATATAAAAGCTTTCGGGAACTCCTGTTTCGATGCCTTCCTCAAAATAGAAGAGGTGAAATCACAGATAACATTAGATGATCTCATTACTAAGAAAATGAATCAGCATTTCTCTCTGCAAACTGCAGGCAATGGTTAGAGTAGTAGCAGTTGAAAGGGCTCCTCTCAGCTTTATGGTGGGAAAAACATAAGACTGGTGACTGATGGAGGAACATGATAACATATAAATATATATATAATAGGTTTTAGCTTGTTTGATTGGTCATTTGAAATTAATCCAAACCTCAATAACTCTATTGAAAAAGGTCAACTTGGACCCACTGTGTTCTGTCAGTGGAAATTTCAGGAATAGAATAAACAAAATACCCAATAAATAGCCAAAATATTTTGTACACATTTAAATAATGAGCAATATTTGAATAGTTTGATTACATGTTTATTAAAAAATCTGTGGTGAGGGACGCTGTGGAAACTATTTTGCTGTTAAAAGAGTCCCTGATTGCAAGTTCGAGAACCCCTGGTTTACACTATCATTTTTTATTACTTAACAGATTTACATAAAGTAGTGGATATAATGTAACGCCCACAGCTGTAAGCGTTCATAGGTTATTGAATTTTTGTTGCAAGGACACAAAAATATGTGCATGCTTTGCATTGCTCTACTATATGTCTCTATGTAATCATAGTTATGCTTTAGGGCAGCACTGTCAGCTCTTAAAGGTGCAGACTTGTTTTTAAAGAATTAAAAAGTCATATTATATTATAAAGATATTTATCTTAAAGTACATTATTTGGTAACTGCTATGAGTTCAATAACTAAAGTCAAACTAATAGGAAAGCTGTAGCTGAGTAAGTGAGAAATACAAGTCTGGACTCACTGGTATGACACCCATCTTGTGAAAAGAGAGAAGACTGTAATGAGAAAAGCTGTCATTGAAATAATGGCTTTATGCATTCGGCTAATCCTTTGCTCTGCTAGAAATGTGGTCATGCCCGTATAACCATCTTTACAATTTTGCCTTATGTTGTTTTCATGCTTTGATGCACCTCATTTCACCTACACCACATAAACATCCGATAGCAGATTTTTTTTTGTTTAAAGCTGTCTACACCCATTCACATCTATTACACTAAACATTAAAACATGGTAAATACTAAATTGTTATAGTTGACTCATTTCAGGATAGCGCAGCTACACTGGTATAGAATGTTAGTCACCTGCTCTATAACTGTGTGTAACACAGGAGAAGGTTGGACAGGCAGACAAGATTAACCAAGGTAGATCCCTAATCATAAACAGCAAGGTCATTAGCAGAGAAACAAATGACACACAGGTAAAACTCATGATCTTTGGGAGGGACCAGAGCAGAGTCAGAAAAGGTATGAAAAAATCTTTGTGAGACTTAGTCAAAACATCCAAACATTCATGCTGATGAAAAGTCAAAACCTTGCTCGTCTAGTCGGGGACTGTTTTGCAAGTTTGGCCAGTACACTCTAAAAAGTATTGACGGAAGAACACTGGCTACATCGTGCTTAATGAATCCTGTTAGAATACTTAAAAATAACTTTAAAAAAGTAAGAATACATTTAGGATACACCCTGAAAAGACATATAGGAATCAATGGCGCTGTATCGTCGTTCTGTAATTTGAACATAGACCATGTTCTGATCATTTACACTGGTCAGCACTTTTCTTTTCTTCTAATGGTTCTGGGTGGTGAACACAGTAATTACTCTTTACATGGAGGTAGTGAATGATCATTTGATAATCGAAGTATGATAACTGGAATAAAAGTTGTTTGTAATTCCACGAACCAAATGTGTCAAAATCTGTCATGGCTGTACAGCATCTGACCCATCATCACTTACAGCTGCTGTCTAGTGCGCAAACCAGGTGAGAAAGAATGGGTGTGGTGATTTTTAAAATAGTTCACAAACAGGTGTTGGTGTGAGTTCTTTTAAAGAGTTTGATGAATATAGATACTTCAGTGATATTCAGAATACATAACAGAGTTAATTGTATTCTATTGCAATGCGACCCTGCTCATTAGCTACATCTAAGCATGCTTTTTTGTTTATACTGATTTGATTTTCATTCTGATTTATCTATGCTGGCTTAAAATCTTTCAAAAGAAACTGCAAAAATGGTTTTATATATACCCTTTAAAAGCGCTGGTTAGACTGATAACTCACCTGTAAACATTCTTGAAGACAGGTCTATACTGTAGTACTGTGAGATCTGCCATACATACTGTATATTACCTCAAACCATTGAGAAACATAACAGTTTTAATGGCTTTTTTGTATTAAGTATCTGTGTGTTTCACATTATCTCAGAAAATGAAGCTGATTAATTAGACAAGAACATAGCCCAAAAGTGTCAGTGCTACTCTGCTGTGAAGTGTGAGGACAACAGGCAAGACTTAGCAAATGCTACACCCTGCATTTTAGAAAGATTTAATTTAACAAATTGATCTTTGCCATTTAATATGCTTACATTTCTGACTAGTGAACTAACTATTATGTCTCATTTTCTACTGTTGCTTTGGATCAACCTCACCCTACACTTAGGTGTGGTTGTTGAAAGCAAGTCATTGCACAAGGGGCGGGAAATGTCCGCAGGGCTTCTGCTGGGCCGAGGAGCTGCTGGAGGCGGAGCAGGAGTAGCAGGTGGAGCTGGAGATCAAATCACACAGTTCAGGTTAGGAACATGAAGGCCTAGTGCAAGTGTGACATACTCTCCAAAGGTCAATGTGTATGAAAAGATAAGTGGCCCTAGGTACAGTCCATACGCTAAGCCTGTGCTGTATTCCAATGGGGCTATGATCACCATGTTTAAAAGCTGGTACTATATAATATGCCCACATTTGTGGTCTTCTAACAGTACGTCATTAGTTGTGACACAAAGTCAGAAAAACTTTAGCTTAGTATTCTTCTAGGGTCTAGACTGTTCAGCATGCAGCCATTTCTAAGGAGTGAAAGATGCAACATATGATTTTGACAGGAAGGACGTGAAAGGTGCAGACGACAAATGATCATTTAAAAGCAAACAATAGTTAAAAGTAGCTTAGTCTCTGAATTATTGACCACAGATTTCATGGTTATGCTCCATACTTAAACTATTTGTAAAATTATTGTATACTAAAATGTTTCAGATTCAATCCCTCAATATGACCCCAAATTAACAAAAAGGTCCTTGATATGACCCCAAATAATCCTTAATATGGTTTATTTATGACCTTAATATGACTTAATATGACAAATAAACAGAAAGGTCTATGTGTGTAATTGATCCATTTCACATAGCAAAGGAATCTGGGACAAATTTAGGAACTTAGGGGGAAGTTCTGGCAATACAAAAGTATATTGTGGGCCAAAAGCAGACACATTTAAATTTTTTGATGACATTTTCCATTTATTATCAGCAATACCACTTCAGGTGGAAGAGTAATGCCACAGGAAAACATGTGGCCTGGGTCCTACCAAGTCACCACTGAAGTGATATATTTGAAGGGCTTGGTATGTTTTCATAAAATTGTTCTTGCACCTGCTTGAAATATGGAGCTTGTGGTATTCACAAAGCAAATTGGCTGCCTCTACCTCGTTAGGATCCTTGTTTACTGGTTTTGGAGTCTCTGTGAAGTACCAGTTCATTGCTCACTTGAAGAATAGTTCCTATGTATTCGCACCTGTCTGTAGGGTGAAGATGGTAAATGAAATGATAGAAAGGCCAATCAATGTGCAAAATGTAGTAAATATGTCATATATCAGAGTTTAAGTCAAAAGCAGGACTGAGATTAGAAGGCTTGTCATATTGGAGACTAAGGGGTGGAGATTAGTTTGAAAAGCTCCCAGTTCTCATGATGGCAGTGCAACTACTGCAAGTGTCAACTTGTCCTTCTATCCTGAGGCATCTTCTCCTTGCTTGGCACATGTTGTGAAGATGTTCAACACAATAAAATGAGCTCTGATAACAGTTGGAACTAAGGCAGCAACTATTTGCTATGTTTGAAACCTAATTTTTTTAGTTCATTTTACTATCAAAAATATCAACATGTTACTTTTAACTTTGGAGCATATTCATTTGAATAATTATTGCCAATAGCAAGTCTGTGCATATAGTGTTGTAACTGTGACCTGTTTAATGTATTGCGTATTTTGGATCTCTGTTATGTGTAGATGTGAATGTAATGAATGAGTGTTTATTTCTATGCTGACATGTGGAGTGTGCTTTTGTTGCTAGTAGTAGTGACTTGATGTTGTTGGAAGGGAGGTGGAAGAGATGATATCCCAGATCGACATGCTATCTGTCTGACACCTAAGAATACTTCCTCTCTTAATCTCACACTGAGGAACCAAAATATTCTCACAATTTCTTTTGAACATTAAACTAGCAGAATGATGCTAGAAAGTCCAAAAGCTCAAGAGACTGGATGACTTTGGAGCAATAGTTGTCTGCATGCAAGATTGTGATAAACAGAACATTTTCTTCTTTCTCTGTGTGGTGATTTTAGTGTTTATACAATTTAACTTTTAACTTATTGTACATTCCACTTGAAAACAAATGTTTACCATGTTATTTTCCTACACATGGGTTCTTCTCAGATGAAAAGCACAATAAATTAACTTTTGTGAGGAGGTTCCTCTAATGACTACTCTAGTTTAGTATTTGAAGGAATGAATGTACAGACAGGCCTCAAACATGGCTGTAAAAATGAGCTCCAAAGTTTCAGCCACACCCATTAGGTTTGGTATTACAATCATACATTTCAGAAGACTTACAAAAGTACAGAAGCTAACGCCCAATATTTAAAACATAATGATATGGGACCATTCTATTTTGCAATTTGTCTGTTTGTTATGCTATGAATCGCCACTCATTTTAATGGACGTTCAGATCTCATTTTTATTCAATTAATACCTTTCTTAGTGAATCAGTTGATTAGTTATGTAACATTTTTGATTTACTGCAGAGTAACACGTACGTGCATATACTGTGTGCATTGTCATTCCTACAAAATTTCACAGATAAAATCTATGAAATCTATTAAAATCTATTAAATGGATATAAAAAGTCTACACACTCCTGTAAAAATGGCAGGCTTTTGTGAAGTAAACTAATGACACTAAGATAAATCATGTCGGATCTTTTCTCGCCTTTAATGTGAAATTGCAAAGTATACAAATAAAGTGAAAAACAGTCAGAAACTTTTATAGGGAAAAAAAGAAAAATAAAAAAACTTGCATGGTTGCATAAGTGTACACACCCCTAAACTAATACATTGTAGAAGCACCTTTTGATTTTATCACAACATGCAGTGTTTTGGGCTAAAGAGTCTATCAGCGTGGCACGTCTTGACTTGGCAATATTTTCTCACTCTTTCTTGAAAAAACATTCTAGATCCATCAAATTGTAAGGGCATCTCCAGTGATCTTCTTTTGGTTAAGAAATTCCTTTGTTGATTTGGATGTATGCTTTGGGTCATTGTCATGCTAAAAGGTGAAATTCCTTTTCATCTTCAGCTTAGTAGCAGACACCTGAAGGTTTTGGAACAAAATCGACTGTTATCTGTAGCTATTCATGATTCCCTCCACTTTGATAAAAGCCCCAGTTCTGGCTGATGAAAAGCAGCCCTAAAGCATGATGCTGCCACCACCATGCTTCACTGTGGGTATAGTGTTCTTTTGGTGATGTGCTTTTTTGCACCAAACATACCTTTTGGAATTATGGAATTATTATACCTTTTGGAATTGGTCTCAACAGACCATAACACATTTTGCTACATGGTTTGGGGTGATTTAGTTGAGCTTGGATGTGAGAAAGGGCTTCTGTCTAGCCTCCCTACCCCATAGCCATTATGTGATTACTATAAAACATGTGATTATTAAGTCTATTTCCAGACATTGTAACATCAAGCTTGAAAATGTCTTGTTCTGTTGGCAGATAATTTTGCTCATTGCAAGCTTTCAGATCTACTTCCAACACTCCTTTTCACTTACGTTAGCCATCTCTGGCCTTCTCTGCAGAAATGGCACAATCAGCAGCTATCAGTAGATGATGGCTGCACTCATTTCACTGAACTGTATGAGTTCTTCTACTGTTTATTTCAAACTATGTCGTGTTGCAGAGTGTATTTTGTTGCTTTGTTGAGGACGCCATTCTGGTTACTAAATGCAGATCTGTAAGTCCTATCAACCTGTACATTCCTCTGTGAAGAAAGAAAGAAATTCGTCCACCATCCTAACATCCAGCTTTCACTTGTGCTCCTTCTCAGACACTATATAAAAACTCTGATTGGCCTTGTGCAGTGTTATGTACATCTGATTTTTACAGGTGATTAAACCCATGTGCAGTTGAGACTCATGTTAAGAAATAAGAAATATATAAAATTACTGTATAACCTTTAAGTTATGGTCTGGAAAATAGCATTCTGCTTTTGGATTTTTTGAATGATATGCTAAATGACAAAGTGAAAAAACTACTGGGCAAGCTAATGATAGAGTGAGAATGAATGTATGGGTATAGGAAGACGGTACATGGTATAGTAAATGCATAGAGGGGAGTGGCATAGGGATCCTATAGAAATGAATATTTTTGTACCTGTAGGTGTGTCTAAAGCAAGAGTGTTAATTCAGAGTCCCAGTCATAAGATGCTTAGCATCTCCCCTACTCTAACTGGCAGGGAAACAACCAGTTCTTATCAGCCAGAAGCAAACGAGGGGAGGGAAGAGAGAGGAGCGGAGAGTGGTTGCAACTAACTGCAGGCCCTCAGTAATCATGGCTTTCCTCAAGCTTGGAAGACTTTGTTTGCTCCTGCTAATGTTCATGACCCTGGTGAGTTACATTAGTCCACTTGTTACAGCATTGCTACTTTTATATTGCACTTTAATTAGTCTTAAAATTATCATCTGAATTGAACAGTCACAGAATTCAGAACGTTTCCTAATAGTTTTGGTGTGCATTATTAAAGTTTATATTTTGCAAACAAAAAAATGCCAGAAGGAGCTTTTGCATTTCAAAATGTATTTAATTCAGCAATGCAGAAGCAGTATTAAAACTGTTAAATGTGAATGTTACATAATAAATAAGAACACAACCATTGAACAGTAATGCATTACTTTGCAAACCTGTGCAAGTTTTAAATATTCTTGCATGTTCCTTTAGAATTTATATATCCTGTATAGTAGACTTACTCTGGGCCTGTACCTGTAGGGGACACACAAGTAGCTAAAATTAAAGAAGCTACTTGTTTTAATTCATATGCATATGTAATCAGCCAAATTATTCAATTACTTCCACAAATTTCTTGATGTTCCCTGTTGTTAGGCAAGCTTAGCAACAAGAAATACAACTCGCAAGGCATTCAAATCATCGTCACATGACTGAACTTGGTCAAAGAGATGCAGCTGTTTCATAAGAAAAGATCAGCATTCCTGTGGCATTTGCATGCAGTGAGACATCATTTAAATTGAGTGAGACAAATATGTAAATATTTTGTGTAGGGAAATGTGAGTACAGCATTACTGACTTACATTTAGGAGAAGATTTTATCTGATTTGCAGAATAAATTTTCTAACACACCCTATCCAAGGTGTATTCTCACCTCTCGACCAATGAGTCACCGGGATGGGCTCTGGACCCACCATGATGCAGGAAAAAAACGATTACTAAAGAGGATGAATGAATGAATGTTTTCTAACATTATCCCTTTATTATTTAGGACACATGTTTTTGAGGTAGGACGTCTATAGGGTGTTGGGTGTGTTCATGTGTTTGAGGGTAAACAATAAAGACAGACTGTGTACACTGCCCTCCAAAAGTTTGGAAACGCCTGAACAAAATAGGGTTTTTGGGCAATATCAGCATAAATCCTCTTTAGTTAGTGACCATTTTGCATTGATAATAAGGGACAACACAAACTATGAAAACATATTTTATTAAATAAAAAGTTTATGAACATAAACATGAACATAACATAGAAAAATACTCAAATTTTG
>CM040993.1:5490888-5519325 GCA_022985145.1 Pangasius djambal | reverse complement strand
GATTTATGCTGATATTGCCCAAAAACCCTATTTTGTTCAGGCGTTTCCAAACTTTTGGAGGGCAGTGTATGTAGGTAGCTACATACAGCTGATTTGCATAAAAGAAGATAAAAGTATTTATCCTATTATATATTATATTATATTATCCTTTTATAGTATATAGTGTATGGTATTTTGAATAACATTTAATTAATTGCATCGTGAACATAGTGAACATAGTGAACACAGTGTGGTGACTTCCATGTAACACACCTGCTGGTAATTTGAATTCTTATCAAACCGTAGTGCAGTATTCATTCATTCATTCATTCATTCATTCATTCATCTTCAGTAAGCGCTTTCTCGTGATCAGGGTGATGGTGGATCCCTGTGCCAGGAACACTGTGTGGAAGGCAAGAATACACCCTGAAGAGGAGACTGTTCTAAAAACTGATTTAGTCATTGCTGTATTATTATTATTATTATTTTTTTTTTTTTTTTTTTTTTTTTTTTTTTTTTTTTTTTTTTTTTTTTTTTTTTTTTTTTTGGAATAGCTGGTCTAAGCCAAAAAAAAAAACCTATCAACAAACTTGGCAGCCAACATATGGAAAGTTTCTGTTAACTCCAGTGAAGCTAGCCACACAAATACACACAAACCCAATCACATTTATAAATGTACAAATGACTAAAATCTTCGTGTTTAAGGCAACACAGACTGCAAACGGATTCAAGAGAAAGAAGCGGGAGTGGATTCTCCCACCAACGAAACTCAGAGAGAACGTTGACTACACAAAACAAGAATACATTTCAAAGGTAAGCATACAGTACACTGTTCGATCATGTAAGTGAAATGTAGGCCTGTGAAAGTATGTCGAAGGAAAGCCTGGAAGAAGGCAGAGAGCTCAGTTTTCTCACATAACTTTGACATGTTAAGATCAGTTTTAGAGTTCAGGAGAGACTCAGCCCATGAAAAACACCCTCGAGACATCAGAGAGGAACTTGATTTACAGGTTTTTCAAACTTAAACATGTCACTGGCTAGCATAAATCAGGCAACATTTTCAAGTACATTCCATGTGCATGGAGAAAACAGTTTTCTTCTTACTTTTGGTCAGAAGTATGAGACACTGGATGATCAATTCTCTGGTGACTTATTTAATAACGGTAAATGTTATACAATAACAAGGAAACACAGCATCATTTACGAGATGTGACGAGATGAGATTTTGGCTTATCTTCATACCCTGGGTGAAGTAGACAGGATTATATTGGCAGATCACCTGAATATTTCCACACAACATAACTGAAGCCTGTCCTTGTTCGAGAGTCAGAATTCCTCTGCTTTTACACAGCAATATGGTAATGAAGGTAGAACAACAACATACAGGAAGGTGTTAAATATTTGGCTTTAGAGCCTGGTGAATGGTAGTTCTGGGCCTAATTTGAGAAACTATTCTGGCTCTACACAAACCTGAGTGCAAAGATTTTTTTTTTTTCAATGCAACATAAATAAATTTACAAACCAATGTGAAATTCCAAGTAGCAAAAAAAGAAACAGGGATGACAAAGACAAGATTTATAAAAGATTAAAAAAAAAATAATAATAAAAAAGATGTTAAAAAGGTGATTAAAAAAAGATGACACTCAAAAAGTGACATCATGAACTTGAACTGTTTTTTTTTTTTTTTTTTTTCAAAAGTAGCATTTGATTTCTTTACAAAGAAAATCGAAAAGTCTAACCAAAAGACAGAGACAGGGGACAATCAACAAAAAGATGATGTACTCTACTCTCTACTCTACTCACTAACATTGCTTTTCCAGATTTCCAAATTTGCTCTTACTTCATTTGTGGGTGCAAATAGAATCTTCAAATGAACTTTTCTGGTTTTCTTTGGGAAATGTAAGTGTAAAGAAATGTGCATTTGTCAGGTCAGGCTGGTGTGGTACGTGCTCCACCTTGTGGAGGATCTTCTTCTTGTTACACATGAATGACTGAGTGAGTGAGGCACAAGCCAGATACATAGGGGTTTAATGCATGCATGGATAGATAGACAGATGAAAAATAGATTTGTTTTGTTTTATTTTGTTTTGTTTAGATCCGGTCTGATAAAGATTCTGAAGTCAAACCATTTGAGTACAGCCTGAAAGGGCCCGGTGCTGACAAGGAGCCATTTAACCTGTTTGTTGTCAACCCCAAAAACGGCTTTGTCAGAATCACAGGCATTCTGGACAGAGAGAAAGTAGCACAGTACAACGTGAGTTGGAAGAATTCAGAGACGTTCATACTCTACTGTATAAAACACTGATCACATTTTTCTCAGTCTTAAAGTAATCATACTTTCAATTTCCATTTGCAGTTATGTACAATTCTGAGTATTATTTATAATCTTGACTGAGTGATATCTGTGTGATATGCGCTTGTAGCTGACTGGGATTGCTAAGTACAAAGACGGCAGTTTGGCTGAGGAAGAAATCCAGCTGAAAATACAGGTTGAAGATGAGAATGACAATCCCCCAATGTTCAAGTTATTCAAAGGGTCTGTATCAGAATGCAGCACAGAAGGTACGTACGCACTATGAATCCTCCCTTAACTAAAATATCCTTGTCTGTAAAACAGACTACAGTGGCTTTTTCCTCCTTATATAAAAATTCTGCCACATTGTATTGCGTTCTTTAATGTCTGATAGCATGTTTCCAACAACACTGTAGGAACCTCTGTCATGCAGATAACCGCTGAGGATGCAGATGAACAGGGGACACCCAATGCAAAGATTGCATATAGTATATTGAAGCAAATTCCAGACCAATCTGGCACCATGTTCACCATTGACAGAGATACTGGGAAGATCTATGTTAGAGAACATACCTTGGATAGGGAGGTATGTGGTGTTAAGATACTCTGTTGACTCATTTTTCTAACCACACAGTGACTTCGTGTGCGCTGCCAGTTAAGCGATCTTAACTTTAAAGTAGCACTGGCTAATGAATGGAGGTCTCTTATCTCTGGTATATCTCCTACAGGTGCGTGATTCATACACTTTAATAGTGCAAGGTGTAGATATGGACGGTGCGCCGAATGGTAACACAGGAACCGGTACGGTGGAGATTAAAGTTTTGGACATCAATGACAATGTTCCTACTCTTGAAAAAGATGAGGTGACAAAGTAGCTTTATAATATTTTAATATACAGTATATGCACCTATCTCATAACTATGCTCGTTGGCCATTTTATCAGCTACACCTGCCACTCAAGTCAGCTTTATTTCTATAGCATGTTTCACAGAAAGCAATTAATGAAAATAAATGTTTGAACAGTAATAATAAATAATCTTTATTAATACAAGTCATGATCAATAACAGAATCACTTAACAAGAAGTTAATACTTAAATATTAACATGGCTATTAATGTATGACAGAGTGTATATATACAGTCAGGTCCAGAAGTATTTGGACAGTGACAGAGTTTTTGTGATTTTGCCTTTATACACCACCACAATGGATTTAAAACAAAACAATCAAGATGTGATCGAAGTGTAGACTTTCAGCTTTATTTTAAGAGGTTCCACAAAAATATGGCATCATCAGTTGATGGCAATCTTTTCATCAGTAGTCCTATGTTGGTTATTTTTTACTAATGGTTGAGGCAGAGGGTTATGCATACTTTCACTAATTGTATACCTACAGTGTGGCCTTTATGGCAGTGTGCCTGATAAATAGGCCAATGAATGCAGCTACAAGGCACTAATATGTTCCATTTTGTACAATTACAACTGAATAAAAGTGTAAATAGGTATGATGCATGCTTACATATTCATGCATAAGTAATTGTCTACTGCATAAACTGTAAACATTGGCTAAACAAACAGGGACTAGTGCTGAAGGGGGAAAATGGACACATTTTTTTTAATGCAAAGGTTGCTTAATTTCCTACCAAAGAATTATATTGAGCTACTTGTGACAATTATGTCTTTGTCCCCTACTTTAGTACTCTGGTGCTGTTGATGAAGGTGCAGTTGATGTGGTTGTGATGAGAATCAAAGCTCTGGATAAAGATTTGAAGAATACTGATAACTGGCTGGCTGTCTTTGACATTGTCACGGGTAACGAAGATGAACTCTTCACTATAGAAACAGACCCCAAAACAAATGAGGGCATTTTAAAGCTTGTCAAGGTATACATGTTTAATGTTGTTGTTTGTTGTTGTTGTCATTATTAATGCTGTTTTTTTCACTCTCCTGAAAAAAAATCACTTGTTCTAATCATATTTTCTTTTTTTCTTTTCATTATCTCTGCCATCTTACTTGATGCATGAAGCCCGTGGATTATGAAAAGGTCAAAACGCTGGATCTTGGCTTGGCCATTTCAAATGTAGCTCCTTTTATAAATGGAACCGCACTGTCCTTGGGTCTCAATTTCGATTTGGGCAGGCCTGAAGGACCTGGAATCACTGGTGGGGCAGGAGCTGGGGCAGGAGCTGGGGCAGGAGCTGGGGCAGGGGTAGGAGTAGGAGTAGGTGTAGATGCAGATGTAGAAGCAGGGTTAGGATTAGGGGTGGGAGTGGGTGTGAATACAGGGGTAGATGTTGGAGTAGACGCAGGAGTAGACGCAGGTGTAGATGTTGGAGTAGGAGCAGGTGCTGGTGTAGGAGTTAAACCTGGTGTCAAGCCTGGAACTAAACCTGATGGCAGTCCTAACGCCAAACCTGGAATTAAACCTGGTTCTAAACCAGACAAAAAACCAACAACAGGAGGAAAGAACTATCCAATAAAAATCAGCGTAAACAACTTGCCTGAAGGCCCAGGCTTTTCACCATCTGTGAAGGAGCTGCCTGTGTCAGAGAACCCAGAGGAAATACATGTTCCCATGGTCATTGGTTCCTTTCCTGCCTTGGATCTTGATACTGGAGAAATTGCTGAAAATGTCAGGCAGGTTTGAAGATAAATTTGATAAATCAACTTCAGGATCTATGTGCAGCAGTCCTTAAAACAAGATTGCATTTACTCCCACGATTGTAGCAGTCAGAAGAATACTCTGAGAACCTAAAACTTCTGAATGTACTGTTTGGGATGGTTTTATGCCTTTATTGACATATTAAATTGCAAACGCAGGTATGCAAAAGGATATGATCCAGACAACTGGCTATCCATTGATGAAGAGACATCAGAAATTAAACTGACGAAGATACCAGATCGAGAGTCAAAGTCCCTGGTTAATGGAACCTACATCGCAAAGATCCTCTGCATGACACAAGGCAAGACAGATTGTGCTAAGATTTTCTTTGAGAAAATAAGAGTTTGGTCTTTCACTTAATAGGGAAGATCTACACACTTACTATTCACATCAAACCTGAGAAGGGGGAAAGAATGTGACTTTGACCATGGCGTGTATGTTAGTGCCAGACAAGCTGGTTTGAGTATTTCAGAAACTGCTGATCACCTGGGATTTTCCCACACAAGAGTAAATATAGTCTAGACAGAATTCTGCAAAAAAAAAAAAAAAAATCTCATGGGTGGAATGTCTGTGGGCAGAAATGAATTGTTAATGAATAATAAACATTTCTTTGAATTTCTACAACTCAGATCCATTATATGCTCGAAAAACAACCTAAAAAGAAAACACATCAGACCTCTCCCCATTAATATCAGAACTTCTGAATATCTCCCCGCCAACTAAAGTCTTAAATATATAAAATAATATCCATATCCAGCGCTACCATACCATGTAAAAAGAAAAATAGGAAGGTGACCTAGCAATCACACCCAGAGAAATTTTTGGCCACAGATCTTACAGAACATTTCCTAAATAGCTAATCTTACAAGTCTGCACCTGATACAATACAAAATAATCCATAGAACTCACTACACGGGTTGTAGGATGTATAAAATGGGCTACAGGAAATCCGACATCTGCATACAGTATGCAGAAAATACACCAGACGATTACATACATGAGATATGAGGCTGCACACACATTAAGCATTTCTGGAAACAAATCACTAAGGGATATCTCGTTTTCTAAATCACAACATCCCACTCTCCCCTTCACTCTGCTTACTCTGACATATATCTGCATAACAGTCCTTTTATGCATCTATATCTATATAACAGTCCTTCTTACAGTGCTAACCATCACCAAGAAAACCATACTAACAAACTGGAAATCAAGGAATAACACTAATATCACACACTGGAAAAACCTAATAACCGACTACAGAACAATGGAAAAGCTCCCAGTCTCAATCAAAAGTTAAACTACCAAATTTAACTCTTCCTGGACACCACTCATCACCTACATGCACCAGGGAATCATTTGCAATAGCTAACAGTATAGTCCCTACAGACAATCCACATAACCAATGCTATACCACACAGCCCAAGCATAATAATAAACACAAACACACGCAACTAAATTACACACACATACACACAACGTTCACAGAATCCAGAGTCGGAGTTATACATGTTAATTAACTCAACCGACATTGCAACAACTATTCTTTGCACATCCTCCCCATACCCCCCCCCCCCTTCACCCACCATCTTGATAAGTATCATGTCCATGTCTACTGTCTCGTCTACTGTCCTAAAAAAAGAAAGAAAGAAAGAAAGCAAGAGAATGGCCAGACTGGTTCAAGCTGACAGGAAGGCTGCTGTAACACAAATAACCATTCTTTACAACTGTGGTGAGCAGAAAAACATCTCACAACATTTTGAACTTTTTTTTTTTTTTTCTGCACCATTCTGTGTAAACTCTAGGGACTGATGTGCATGAAAATCCCAAGAAATCAGCAGTTTTTTTTTTTTTTTTTTTAAATATTCAAACCAGTCCATCTGGCACCAACAACCATTCTATGGTCAAAGTCACTGAGATTGCATTTCCCCCCATGCTAATGTTTGATGTGAACATTAACTGAAGCTCTTGACCTGTATCTGCATGATTTTATGCGTTGTGCTGCTGCTACCTGATTAGGTAATTGCATGAATGAGCAGGAGTACAGGTATTCCTATTTAAAATGAGTCTCCTGTGAGTGTACTATATGTCTCATTATACTGTAGATGCCCTAAGTGTACAGTAGAATTTTAAGTACTTTTTTTATTTATTTAGATGTGCCACCCAAGACAGCTACTGGAACAATAGCTCTAAAAGTGCAGGATTCCAATGACAATTGTCCTACACTGACCAGCACCTACCAGAGGATCTGTTCTGATAGTAACGTGGTAAATGTGACTGCACTTGATGAGGATGACTATCCCAATGGAAAGCCTTATAAATTTGTTCTAATAGAGGAGGAGACTCATGGAAAATGGGAGATGGTTCCTGTTAATGGTAAAGCAGACAGCTATTATTCTATATCATTTCTATTCCTGTACATATTGAGGATAATAAACAGTACAAACATTGTCCATTCTAACTATTAAAACAAAGATATGTGTACTATTTTCTAAAACTTTTGATGCTCATTTACTTATTTCTCTTTTTAAGAAACAACAGTGAGCTTCCATGCTAAGGAGTTTCTATGGGTAGGATTTTATGAGCTCAGTTTGGAGATTTTCGACAGGCAGGGTATGGGATGTAAAGACAAACAAAAACTTCATTTAGAGGTGTGCACGTGTGAAAAAGATGGCACGTGTAATCTCAAACTAGCCCATCAGCATGGTTCTTCAGCCAAAGTGGGGTTTCCTGCCATTGGAGCACTTATTGGAGCACTTATTCTGCTCATGTGTGAGTTGAATCAAAGACATTCATACACAGTTTTCATGTTTCCTCCTGGTTTACAGACCACCACCTATCATCTATGTTACAATATGCACAGAATTCAATGTTCTGTTCTATACTGATAGCATGTTTTGCCTTTTTGGGATGTTTTCAGTGATTCCCCTGTTGCTGTTATTCTGCCAGTGCGGGACATTTGAGGAATTCTCAGAGCTGCCTTTCGATACAAAAGAATATCTTATGGAATACCACACTGAAGGCAAGGGGGAAGACAAGGTAAATTACAACCGTTATGACGTCTCGCATTTTTATGATGCAGCTACAAAAAAATAAATGCGGATTTTGGGTACAACAACTGAACTTAGTATGGAAAGTGGCGAACAAAATGCTTTTCACTTTATGGAAGAGGGCCTGGTTAAAGGTGTCTGCCAAATTGCTTGCCAACTTAGCGATTAATCTTCATACCCACTGTGTTTTTCATGAGGCAACTCCTTTCTGGCAACACTGAAACAATATTGTACTTGTACCATACCATACATTTCATTAATAACATTTGTCTTGCTTGTTTGCTCACTATATATTTTGCAGGTGGTGCCTCTGTTGTTTGCGCCTGTTGTGGCAGACCAACAAACTGTGGCAGGAGTTGGTAGCGCTTACATGGTGCAAAGTGCACAGGGCTTTGACACCAGGGTGCTCAATAAAGAGCTAAATAGAGGGGTTATGGAGGTTGACAGCATGTCTGGATATCAACACAACACAGTACAAACTCAGCACTCCCTAGTCTCTACCCATAGAAACACTCTCCACTCTGCATCATTTCGACAGAAGGTACATAATATTTATGAAGAGATGGCACTACCAGACAGCTATCTCCATGGATATTTCTCTCAGGTAGGAAATCCAATACATCTTATTCATATGTAGGAGGGATATTCTGATCTGCGGCTGAAATATCACCGGATCTAATGCTATAGTGGCCGATAAGTGCAAACCATAATAACAAGCCAAAAACATAACAGCAAATCAGAAAATGCAGCAACATGTCCAAAAACACATCAACCTGAGCTGAAAATGGAAACTATAGGTCCTTAATAAACATTGCATGCTTGTTGCTGATTGGACACGGTGTATAGCTATCACAAAGAAAAATAATTACACCTTTTTTTTTTTTTAAGTCTATATAAGTTTATATAGTTAGCCTAATGACAATGATGTTATAGTGAAGAGCAATTCTTTCTTCTGAACCACCCAGCTTCCTCAAGGCTGGTTTTCAGCTTTCACATAGTCATATTCATGCTGTGCAAAACTGACAGCATATTTGAAATAACATCATATGAATATCCTTGATAAGAAGAAGCATCAGTAGACTTAGAATCATATTTCCTCTTATTGTAACCATCCTCCAGCTTTCCATGGTCTCTCAGAATGACGTGTTGTAGGCAATCAGCAAATCATGCTGAGTTAAGACCAATTTTGAGTTAATGCTGTTGTGTTTTTAAATTTTCTGCCATGTTTCTGATTTTGCTGTCTTGTTTTTGGCTAAGCTGTTGTGGTTTGGGTTTTTCTGTCATGTTTCCAAATTTGCTGTAGCGTTTTTCGTTTTATAGTTGCGTTTTCTGATTTGCTAGTGTTGGTTTGCTGTCAAGACCGGGGAACGAACCCGGGTCTCAGGCGCGAGAAACGGACGTTTTACCGTTGAGCCACAAGAAGGCAGTGAACCCCCGATGCAAACGCTGAGGTGGTGCACAAGAATTTATTAAAAAAAAAAAAAAAATTTTAAAAATAAAAAAATAACACAAGGGCATAAAACGGAGAAAACAAGAAGGCAAAGGACCTCAAAAACGGAGACGAGACGGCGAACTGAAAACAGCCAAAAACTAAAGAGAGAAACGGGGAATAAAAGACAAAAAACAAGGCAAGGGCTCTAGAAAAAACACAAGATATTTGACTCAAGAGAAGCAATGAGAAAGATAACAGGGGTGGGGGTTGGGGGGCGGGGGGGGACGAAGGCAAAAGGGACGGCTTAAATACACTAAACGGGAACGAGACACAGGTGAAAGCAATGAAACCAATTACAACAAGGAAGAACTAAGGCTGGGCGACATCTAGTGGGGGGAAAAAACATAACACAACAAAAAACAGAAAAAAGGACCAAAACTCTGACAGTTTGCTAATGCGTTTTGCATTTATGGGCCACCATACAGTACCAGTGTCTGATTCAGTGCTGCATTGCATGTTATTTTGACTGTCACAACATAAATTGTGCACAAGGGGGACAACTTGTCTTAAAGAATATCCACATCATGCTTCTGGTGCTTCACATTCCTTAGCAGCAGCAGCTTGAAGAAAATGTGCCTGGTTACTAAGTGGATATTGGAACTGAATTAGTTATCAGCAGTATTTAGAGATCTAATATTTGTATCATATCAAAAATGGGATTGGGAGATTCCTAATATTTAGGTCTATTTTTACATGAACTATACATGTAATCACACAAATACTGAGCATCACGTTTTACTTTTCATTACAGAAAGCAAGGTTTCTGGCTGACAGTCCTGCTCTCGGTGACAGTCTGTTGGTGTATAACGATGAAGGTCAATACTCTCCTGTTGGCTCCTTAGACCACTGCAGTATCCTCGAGGCTGATAATGACCTGGGTTTCCTCAATGACTTGGACCCAAAATTTCTGAATTTAGCAACAGTTTGCAGTCCTCCACCACCCAAATTAGAACAAGTTGTACAAACTGTCAAGTCAGTGGATACCAGCGTCAAGAGCGAGAGTTCTGTAGCCACTAGTGCAGTTCAGGTTGTGAAATCTGATCAGCCTCCACCACAGCAAAGCACGATCACCAGTGTTACCGAGACGATCAACAAATCAGGCAGCATAAATACTAGCTCGACACTGCTCATGCAACAGCAGCCTTTGTACTGCCTGGTGGAACATCAGGCACCAAGTGCTTTGCCTGTACAGGGAATGTACTTAATAAATGGGCTTGCAGGAACTCAGGGGCTAGTTCTCCAGGGTGGTAATATACTACAGAACGCATCAGAACAAGAAATGTATCTGATTGATGGGATGTCTATGTTACAAGGAAATATAATGTTAGGCAACTGTCCAAATCTTGTCAATGCAGGTAGCTTAGCTGTCTCCTCTGTGCTAGTTCAGGGAGAGAAAGGCAGGCAACAAATGCAGGTTTCTCTACCTCAAGACGCACAACCAGGGGAGTCAAAGGGAAAAACTGGTGTAGAGCCGGGGAATGTAAAGAATACTAAGCCTGCACAGTTGCAGGTCAAATCAAAGAAATGAACATATGTACACTGACTTGCCAGTTTATTACAGTAGATACACCCTCTATCTACACACCAACTGCACATATTACCTTGATTTATATATCAGGCAGGCCAGTTTTTTTAGATCATCATTTAGAATTCAATAAAGCACTGAAATGGTCACCTTAGCTGTCATCCTGGAGTTTTCATGCACAGCCATTTCAAACATTTATCAAAAAACAACCAGTTGCATAACAGTTTATGGTTCAGATTGGTGGCCAGAATTGTGAAAACCAGATAAGCATTTACCAGGCAAAACACACCTGATGTGATTAATAGTACAGTAGGTGAAATGTCTTCTCAGAATGCACCATTTACTAGACTTAAGGCTGAAGACCATGTCGGGTGTTGATGTCAGCCAAGTACAAAAGTTCTGGATGAAAAATGGATGACTGAGTGGAGTGGAAAACATTTGGTTATACATTCCTTTTGTTATTATGTTGATTATGTTGATGGCAGGATCAGTATTTGAATCCATGGAGCCATCCTCTGTGGTAGCGTAGAATGTATGAGTGGTACTGCATATCTGTACGTGAAGCTGGGGAGCATCTCTTTATGACTACAGTTTATCCACACTACAGTGGACATTTCCTTGACACTTACAGCACATGTAGAGTCACAAAAGTATTCCACGAACAAGGTCTCTAGTTTAGTCAGTGGCCTGCACAAACGCTCAACCCTTCTCGACTTCAATTCAAATTCAATGTAATTCAACTTTATTGTTATTACACCAGTACAAGGGTTGTGCAGTATAACAAAACACTATCAGGCTACATCTCTGGTGCAAGACAGTAGACAAAGCAAAGACAGACAATAGACAGTTTATACAAGATATGTTCCATGAACAGTAACTGTAGGTCAAAGGGAGGAGGTAGATTTTAAAGTGCAAACTATATTTTAAGCCATAAATCAGACGTCCTTATGCGATTTATACAGCAAAGGTACACACACACACATATATATATATATATCAAGAGCTTCAGTTAATGTTCACATCAACATCAGAATGGGGAAAAAGTTGGATCTCTTTGACTATAACCATGGCAAGGCTGTTGGTGCCAGATGGGCTGGTTTGCTGGTTTGAGTATTTCATAAACTGCTGATCTCCTAAAATGATACACAATCACTAGAGTTTATGAATGCTGCAAAAAAAAAAAAAAAAACATTCTGTGTGCAGAGAGCCTGCAGGCTGAAACATCTCGTTGATGACAGAGATCAGAGGAGAATGACCAGACTGGTCTGAGCTGACAGGAAGTCTATAGTAGCTCAAATAAGCACTCTTTACAACTGTGATGAGCAGAAAAGCATCTCAGAATGCACACCACATCTGTGTAAACTCTAGGGACTTTTGTGTGTGAAAATCCCACGAGATCAGCAGTTTCTGAAATACTCAAAGCAGCCCATCTGGCACCAACAGCCATGCCACGGTTAAAGTCACAAAGATCACACTTTTTCCTCACTCTGATGTTTGATGTCAACATTAACTGAAGCTCCTGACCTGCATTGTGTGGCTGCCACATGATTGGCTGATTGGATAATGAGCAGGTGTACAGGTGTTCCTATTAAAGTGGATGGTGAGCGGGCATTGAACAGTATGTAAAAGGTAAATCAGGTTTTAGGTATAAGTGTATAGTAAACAGTAGCACAAGAGTTATGTTAAGTGTACAGTGAAGTAAGTGAGCATTAGCAGCCTTGAACTTTCAAGTATTAGAGAGTTCTAAGTCAACATGCAATGTGCATTTCTGCACAACGCATCCAGCATTTGGAGGAATAAACCAAATAATGCTGTTCTAAAAACCACAGGAGGCACAACACACTGTTAGATAGATACACCTCATAAACTGGCAACTTGGTGTACATGGTCATAACAGAGGGCAGATTTATAAGGACCAGAGTGCTTCTGAGAATGATTCTGATGCAAGTCAAACATAATTCTATAGAAAACACAAACCACATTTCTTGCTGAAGGCTATGCTGATTTAAAAAAGCAGTTATAGCGTGATGCAGTGTGTAGCGTTGGTGCCTCACAGCTCCACGGTCCCTGATTCCTTGAGCCCAGGTTACTGTCTATATGGACTTTCTATACATGTTCTAACCATGTCTGCATGGGTTTCTTCTAGTTTCCTCCCACAAACATGCCATTAGGTGCACTGGCTAAGATAAATTGCCCCTAGCTGTGAATGTGTGTGTTTGTGCATAGTGCCATATGATGGACTGGTGTCTCATCCAGGGTGTATTCCCACCTCATGCCAAGTGTTCTTGGGATAAGCTCTGGATCCACTGCGACCCTGATCAGGATAAAGTGGTTTCTAAAAGTGAGTGTGTGAATTATACGGCTAATATGAACATCTTCAGCTATTTAACATGTAATTGTTTAACAAATATCCAGCATGACAGCCTTGGATGATTTGTAGGCAACTATGAGAAGAATGCTATGTGTTAATGGTACAGGTAAGCAATATGACAACTGTAAGAAATTAAGGTCTACAATGCTTTTCTGATCTAAATGTATATTGCCAGTAGTGTGTGTGTGTGTGTGTGTGTATACATACATACATACACAGTGGGGTCCAAAAGTCTGAACCACTAGTGAAAATGCTTCTATTTTACATTCTTTTCTAATTTAATACAATAAATTTCATCACATATTATATTATCGGCAACAGCTTGAGTGAAAATCTGTGAAATATTTACATGAATTTCAGAGTTTCCTTGTATTTGGTATGGCATCTTTTTGCTTTAATGACAGTGTGCACTCGAGCTGGCAGGGAGTTTGTGCAAAACCTTATGATCCATTTTAGATCAAATCCATCAGAGTGTCGTCTGATCACATGCTTCAGTAAAAGAGCTTATGCGTGAGGAAAATCTGACCTTTTGTACAAAACAGTTAAGATGGTTAATATCACAAATTTGTGGGATATAGAAATAGAGCAGAATCTTAAATATTTAAGATGTTGAACATTTGCTGTCTTTGTTTCAAATGTTTCAAAATTCTAAATAAAAAAAGTCACAGATTTTCAATGTGGTCTCAGACTTTTGGACCCCACTGTATAGACCGTGTATATAATATTGCTGCTTTTTCTCTTCTCTGTTCAACCAGAGTCGGTGTATACTACCCTAAGGTGTATTTGTCATTAACTATCTGCTGTGTCATTATTCCAATTATTGCAAATGTGAACATAATTACGTTCTTAATGTCTTAAAAAAGAAGTCCTTTATGTCTCCGCATTCTGTGCTTTCATGAAAGCTTCTCAGAGGTACAATACAGATTGTGTATAAGTACTGTTGTTGGGTGTTTTGGGGTTGAATTGTTGTCTTTGTTATAAAACAATATCGTATACTGATGTTGATATAAAATGCAATACGTACCTGTAAAATTATGTTTATTTTCTTTGCAATAAATTCTGTTTGGTTCCAGTAAATCATCTGGACTGCCTTAGTTCAGTAGTAAAAGCAGTGCAAATAGCCACTAACAAAAACAATTGAACATGACCATTCCCAGTTACTCAGTGAGCCAAAAACACCACACAGCCAGCTGGCTGAATTTTACTGTTAAATCAAGCTAGCTAAAACATGATAAGCAGTAAATCATTAAGAATTGCATTGTAAGCTACAGATCAGACAATTCTAACTAATGAGCCTGTCCTAACTATTCTCTAGCAGAGATAATGATTAGGCTGCCACTTGTGCTCACAGTCAATGTATTTTACCCTTCAAGCAGGCCCGAGGAGATGTTTTTCCCCACAAAATGATACCATTCATTGGAAATCAAAATATGATCAGTTGAGTCATTTACTAATAGTGTTGGTGGTTAATCAGATACACAAAGCTCATTAAGTCCTAAAAAAGATGGATATAAAAACTCACAGATGAGTCAGTAAAAGAGAGGATGACCAGTTATTGGGTATAAGCAGCTCCTGAATCAATGACTTCATCAGGACTTCGCATGTACGTGCACAAGCAAAAGAAGGTATCCAGCTTCCGTCGCGCAACAGAAAACGTTCGTCCTATCATTAGGTGATCAAGTTCAAATCCTGATGATGCTATAGTCATCTACGGCTGTAGAGAACAAAATTAGTCATGCTCACAGGGTTCACTCTTGCCTGTCAATCACAGCAACACCAGCCAATCATGGGAGCCTGTAAGCTCATGTATGTGGAAGAGGGCTGACAGCATTTGTGTTACACTGGCCTCTGACACAGCATGAGGACGTGTGTGTTAGCCTTCACCCTCCTCAGTTCACAGTTGTAATATGGTAGAGGAGGGATGGCAGGTGGGTGGGAACTGGCAGGTGACAAACTGGGGAGAAAATGGGGAAAAAATAGAAATGTTAAACAGGAACGATATTCTTGGGCATTTCTATTTCATGCTTTCTCAATGCCAACTTTCTTTCTCTATCTTTGAACTACCAGGTCTCCTACCAGTCATCTACAGTACTGTGCAAAAGTCTTAGGAATGTGCACAGAAGAGCAAAGATGCCTTCAAAAATAATGAAATTAAATGTTTCTACATTTTAAAAAAATACTATAAAGAGCAGTAAACAATAATAAATGAAACAAGTCAATATTTGGTGACACAGCCTGTTGCTTTAAAAAAACAGCAGTCTCAGGTACAGTGTGTGCAGTTTTATAAGGAAACGAGCTGGAAGTGTTACTGAGCATCTTGCAGAAGCAGAAGCAGTTCTTCTGGAGACTTTGACTCTCACACTCGCTTCTTATTTCTGCAGCGAAACCCAGCAGCCTTCATTATGTTTTCTGTCTGAAAAGTGTCTCTTACGTAATCTGCTACTTTCTTTACTGACACACACACATTTTTCTGTAACATTTAATTTTGTGCCGGAAAACTAATGTTTGGAATCTAAAATGTTTTTGTACTGAATCAATAATGTAGAATAAAAAAAAAAAAAAATCTATAACAAAAAATATTTTTTTAAAAATGGGGTGCCTAAGACTTTTGTATAGTGCTGTATGTCTATCTGTGTATGCTTTCATTGTGGGGAAAAAACTCTCCCACTCTACTAGACTCAATATCTGAGCTGTAACATATGAAAAGGGGCCACTGATTTTACTCTCATAATTTACTACAAATCGTGCTTTTTTTTTTGCATATAAGAGAGACCGCAAAGAACATAAGATGCTACAATTACAAGATCCACAAGATGATCAATTTGCAAAATGATCGTGTTCCCTGTTCACCTCAATAACCACTTTGACATAGCATTGAGTCCTGGTTCTTTGACAAGACAGATATTAACAAAGACAGTTATAATTACGAATTATAGAATGTGTCATGCAGCTTTGAAAATGAAATCTGAAAACTACAAAAGAAAAAAAAAAACGTTACCAGGCATCTTGTTTCATGATGAAACACAAGGCCTTCCCTTGTGCAACAAATATTGTAAAATATAGTAAAATTGCCGCTAAGGTTGTTTTGTTTGAAGTTACACATTACCCACTTATTTACTGTGTCAAGCAACGCCCCGGCTCTCCCCGCGAGTCACCAGAGCACACACAAAAAAGGTCTAATTCAAGTATAAGGCACATATTCAGTGTCTGCAATCGTGTTCCACCATGGCCAAAGCTATCATTTTTGTCCTTCTTGCCTCAACACTTTTCTGCAGTCAGGCTGCTCCGGTGGTAAGTTACTGTGGTCCACAGAGTTCATCTTTCTGAAAAATTCTGTAACTAGATGACAATATTTCCAAGTGCAGTCTTTGTCTCAAGTCGGGTACTTTTTAATCACTGCATTTTATGTAAAACCTCATAATCTGACATACTCATAGCTGATATACTTGGTATAAAATATTGTAAAATGTTGCATATAATTGATTATTCTGGCTTTTTGGTTGAGTCAGAAATGTCATTTTTTTGATGGCAATACTTTATCAGCATAGTGAAAGAATAATCAACATTGATGATGTAAATAGAAGCATTCAAAATGCTACTAAAAGTCGTTCTGTAGGTTTAAGAATAACTAAATGAAATCAACAATTTTGAGCAATGTTTATTTTTGCTTTTTATTACTGTTGTTATTCATATTAATGTCCAGTCATGGCTATGAAATACAGAGATATTCAACAAGATATATAGACAATGTAGATATTCAAAATGACAAAAAGGTGTGTTATGTGTTAGCCTTGTGTTTGTCTATGAAAAATTGACACTGAGCTCACTGAATTCACACGAGATCAGAAAATGCTTTGGGAATACAATTAGGTTCTTTACTGCTCCTTAGGATCGTCATGCTGTTTCAGATGTACATTGTCCTCTAAACGTAAAGATCCTGGACGCATTGAGAGGCGCACCTGCTGGAAACGTGGCACTTACGGTCTTCCGCCAAGGTGCTGATAAAACATGGGAAAAAGTTGCCAGTGGGTAAGATGACATCCAAAAATGAGAACGTATGTTAGGACATCAAGCGGGGTTGTGATACCATACTGCCATAAGGAAATCTTAAATAATTCCACAGCTAGCGTTATGCTATACCGTTGTATATAATTTACTGAAAAGATTATTTCACATCATTTATTTTACACACAGAATACAAAGCAGAGAAAACTATTTCTGAATTGTTCGGTTACTGAAGGTTGAAAGCAACTGTCACGAAAAGTCTGTTGAAATAAATGATGAAGAAATGGTAGTGTAACTGTAATCGTCGAAATGGTTGATTCTTGTGGGGAATCTGATTTATTGTAACAGATTTTAGTCTTCCATCACCTAGGCTCATTCTCTCAGTAACTTCAATATCGCTTCTCTCCAGGAATACAAATATAGCTGGAGAGGTTCATGAACTTCTCTCCGACCAGGACTTCAAACCCGGTGTGTATCGTGTCGAGTTTGACACCAAAACCTACTGGAAAGCCGAAGGTCGCACATCATTCCACGAAGTTGCTGAAGTGAGTAGTCATTCTCTCTAAAAAGAATTTAATAGTAGTGCTCATTTACAAGGTTTTTACAATTGCACTCTTGGATTAGCCAGGAGACTCCGGAGACTAATTACTCGGTCTCCTGGAACGGGGAAAAAAAATTCCCAGAGATACTTTCAAGTTGAAAGTACTGAAATCGATCTCACACACACTTTCAGTAGTTACTTATATTTAAAATATATAAATAAATAAATAGATATCCAGGAATTTTGGTCAACCCTGAGACTGGGCTCTATTAACTTTCCTCATCTGAGAGGCTTTTTTTGTTTTTTTAAACTTTGCCCATCAGCCTTTAAAATCGCACCTGATTCAGAAAATGTTTGCTTAACAGGAAATAAAGCCAGAAACCTATTTTTCAGAATTTTAGTTGTGCCCAATCGAAAAAGACAACAAAACAGGTTTCCCTTAAGTAGTACGAGTATGTAGTAAGGCCGATAGTGATAAGAGTGACTGGATTTACGAGTGTGTAAACTGGACTCTGACATTCAGTAAATACCAAGTTGGACTTCAACCAAGTGCTTCAATTCTGCGAAACATAGCACGCAGACAGATCTGTCCATAAACCCTCAGTAAGAGTATTCAAAGAAGGTCTGTTTCTCATAAAGGAACTCAACGTTTTAGAATATAGTTCAAAGTATCTAAGCACTATATGAAGTTTTGCATGAATATGATTATATAAAGTGTGACTGTATGATTGCAGGTGGTGTTTGAGGCTCACGCAGAAGGACATCGTCATTACACTCTGGCCCTGTTGCTAAGCCCCTTCTCCTACACCACAACAGCTGTAGTGGGGAAAGAACATGAATAAATACACACCGCATGCCGAATACCCACACCACCCACATTACCCACACCCGTAAACAGGTCACCACGAGGAACACATCCAGACAAGAAAGAGATTACTCTCTAAATAGGTTTTCAACTATAAACTCTTTTAATGGTCATTACAGAGTGTATCGCAGTGAGCAAACCGGTAACAGTAAAGAGACCGGAAAAAAACGGGGGGAGAAAAGAAAAACATCAGGATTGTACAAATCAGTCAAAGCAGTCAAAATCTCTCATCCCCTTTCCGAAAAGAGTGCTGCAGAAACCATGGACCCTGAAAAACAGTACGAGACACAGAGGAAAGGGTCCCCTGGCTTTCTGCTCCAATTTATTAGTTTTTCATGTTTTAGAAGAATACACATGTAAATCCAGATTTAAATTAAATACTTGTGAAAAATAAATGTGCACTCTATATTTTCATTTTAGAAAGACCAAAACAGCCACCTCACTGCAACTGTCAATCATGAATGCAAACGTGTAAAGAAAAGAACTCAAGGCACAAATATGAATACTGCAAAAAACGTAACACTCTATGACAATCTGTAAATGTGAATACATGTTTCAAAATCTATATTTTTCAATCAGTCCAAAGACACAGAGGGACAAGGAATGGGGTGCAATTTATTATTATTATTATTTTTTTTTTTTAAATAAAAACTTTTTGAGATCAAACTCTTTAAAACCTAGGCCACCTCATGATGGTAACTAACTAAAAACAGGTCACAGGTTCAAAAATTTTGGACACAACACACTCCGAGCATAAGCCAAATTAGGAATACAGGGCTAAGACAGAAGGCTTAAACACCTCCCGAGTTGGGAAACCTCATCTTTTTTAATACAATAACAATGCCGTAAGTCATCTGTGATGAATTTCATAAAAGTTACTAGTAGCTTAATAACGAGATTTCACACTTTGCACATTGCAAGCACCTTGGTAAAGATACTTTTTTTTAACACAGTTTGTAACTTTCATTTTTGGTTCTATAGATGAAAGTTCACTACATTTATGCATGAAAGGACTGAAGATGAACAGATGATAATCATTCAGACCAAGTCTAAGTGAATGCAAGATCTCCTGTATTTAAATGAAATACTGTTGCCCACTGTCTGACCAGCATCCACCACAGAATACTGCCCGCTAGCCACAGTCACTTACAATGTGCTGTAATAACATATTTTCCTTGATGTTCATTTCTTCCATGACACATTGAATGAAAAACTCAGTTCTCCAACTAAACAGCTTAAGGGGGTGTGAGTTTATTAATTAAAATGAATGTGTGTTCTATTTGATGCATTTATGTCAAATGTAGGTGCAGTGTTTAATGTTTAGTTAGTTATGTAATGTTTTTTCTTGGACCAAACTAATCCTTTTTTTTTTTTTTTTTACAAGCTACGATCTCTACCAATCAGCCTCAATTTTAAGACCTCAACACTGGTGAAAACAGAAAGCTTTACAAGCAATGAGCGTGAAGGATTGGATTAAAAAAGAAAAAGAAAGGGAAGAAAATGTTTTCACACAAGGGCACAGTGGGACTTTGGCACCTCTAATCTTCTTCACTGTCGTATTAACCTTCACTTCTGAAACCCTATTTCATAAATATGCTTCCAGATTCCTTACCCCATTGGTCAAAAGTGTAGTCATATGACCTCTAACCATAGCAACTAGGCATGATCAAACAGACTTTAGTCTGCAAGTTTAAGAAGAGAAGAAATCTGTAAACAAGAAACTTGGGTCTACAGAGTACAAGCATGCTTCAGCACACAAATATCTTCAGAGAGCAATGGCTCAGCCTGGTCTTAGAGAACACCACACAAAGGCCTTTGCTTGAACACACAACAAGGACACACAAGAGCACCCTGAAAAGGCAACAGCTCAGAGCGGAGGAACCACAGAACGAGTCTCAGTGCACTACATGACCCTGTGCAAGCTGTGAAATAGAGGGAATTATCCTGAGCATCAGTGAGCTTCAGGACTAGAGAACACCTCAGGATTAGGGCTATGAGCATATGCCAGTATTACAGGGGAAAGAAAAGCGAGTGCCACAAACAGCACTGCCGATATGCTCGGACTTCAGTGGAAGGGGATACGTGCTTCTCCAAGTATACACACACGCCCACGCCCAGACACACCCAGACACACCCAGACACACAGGGATTATAAGAAAATCAATACCAGATTTCTATTTAGGACAGATATAAATTAACAAAATGGATCACTAACTAAAAAAAAATTACCACATAAAAAAATAAACCAAATAATGATACATCTTCAACATGAGGCTGTATATACAAAGGCAATCAACATGTACAAAGAAAAGCACAACCAACCAACAGCTCAAAACTTTAACAGCATAAAGTCTTCATTGCCCAAACTCTATTCTGATGCCATTCAAGAGTAACACTGACATCACTCTCTCATCCAGGCCCAACTTATTTTATGACTAGAGTGCAACATCACAAGGTACTTCATATGCACAGCTGGAGGATCTCTCACACGCACTCGCGCTCTCTCTCTCTCTCTCTTTCTCTCTCTCACACACACACACGCGCACACACACGCGCACACACACGCGCACATTATAGTATTTTAGTGTTTAGCAGCTGTGTACCCGACTGCTCAGCAATTCTTCGAGTGAATGACCAGCAATAAAATTTTTTCCTCCCCTCTTTTATATAAGAAAAGAAGATATCTTTTCTTCACTTTCATTGTTACAGTGCACAAAAGAAAAAAAGAAGAAAAAAAAAGAAAAAAACAAAACAAACAAACAAAAAAAAAACATTAAATGATATACAAAAAAAGAAAGCCTGGCAAAAACATAAGGCAGGCAGCTGATATTGGTGTTTTGTTTAATAGACCACACAAATCCCATTTCATTTGTCTTTAGTCCATTTGTATAAGGAAAGATAGAGTAGAGGGTTAATGAAAAGACAGTTAGCTGCCAAAGTAAGAGTATGTGCACTGGAATGATGTATGACATTACAGGATCAAGTGAGCAGTCGTGATCCTTCGTGCACTCACAGCCCGCAAAAGAAAACGTGACGCTCACATTACACGCCACTGGAGTGCTCGAAAGTACATCTCAAGAAACTAAAAAAAAAAAAAATAATAATAATAATAATAAATAAGGAAGGCCAAAAAAAAGACCATTTACAGTACATACATAAATCATCATATGCATTAAAATACTACAATATGATACAAAACGTGCCATAAAATATCTATTGGCATTGACGTTGCTGTTGAGTTGTAAAACTGAGCAGTCTACATTGTTGGCATGGGTGAGAACTGACACTCAGAGTGATAACAGCCTATGAAAATCAGTTAAGGCTTCGCAGTAAACATTTGAATTGTTGACACTGACACACCCCAATTTCTCCTTCCTCCTTTTTTTTTTTCGTAGCATGATGTGATTTGAGTAGCTAAAGCCGCATAAACAGAGACATGCATTGGGACGCACACGCTCACAGAAACATAGGTATGACTTCACACACGCACAATCATTTTAGTATTCAGGCCTTTAACCTTTTGTCTCTTGGTTTTAAGGTTACTTGGTGGCCGTATGCGATGTTCAGGCCACACTCTTCTCCACGATGCTGGGTCGGTCGTCTTCAGGTACTGATGGCCAGGTGGAGAGGATGGAGAGACAGGTGTCAGTACTCCGCTATGGGGGCAAGCTCAAGGCTCAGGTTAACAGTGATGTTCTTATACAGACTACTTAAAGAGATTTCCGGAGAATACTGGAGATTATTTAGGCCATCCAAATATTGCCTTTCTTTAGAATACCTCAGCAACTTGTACCTGAGAGAGGAAGAGTGAAAGTATGAGAGAGAGAGAGAGAGAGAGACAGAGAGATGCAAATCAACAACACATTCTCCACATTCTCAACAAATCACAGGATAACAAGTCGAATGTAAAGAGTATTGCACTACTGCAAATGAGGTGCGTCAGCAGTGGGTCACTGCACTGGAGGTTACAAGCGCTTAAACATGGGAAGATACACATTGTTAGTTTAACCTCTACTCAATGCAAGCAAGTGCAAAGCAAATACATATTTGTTGAACTCATCACCCATTTCTTTTCCTGTTTCCAATTGGCCACAACCATAAATAGTTCCAAATCTCACCAGTTTATACACTGGAAATACAATTTACGTTTGATTTTGTTCAGGCAACATATTAAATATCTTAAGAGCGACCACTAATGAGAAAGACAGACGGGCAAAGAGCAAACTGACCTTCCCAGGAACTGCACTTCTCCTCGGTGGTGATGGGGAATTGATTTGTATTTGCCAATATCTCCTTCAGGTCTGGTCACATTCAAGCCAGCAAAGTGCACCCTGGGACATCACAGAGGGATGGACATTGAAAACATGCAAACTGTGAGTACCGTATCACTGTTTAATTACACGTGCACACATCTACCCACCTGTTCCAGAGGTCATCATCCTCCCCTCCCCAGCCCCAGAATGCATTGGGAAAACCATTGATCTTGCGGAACTGCTCTACTGTAAGCCCACTCACTCCTCCAAAGAACTCACTGTAGGGCAAACTGAACACACACATGCATGACAATCATTTGTATATTCACAAATACTCAAATATTCAAAAATCTGGGCATAACAATTCAGAAAATACATTTTACTTTCCTGAACAATATTCTGACTGCAATTTTGGCAATTCTTTTCTTGATGCCCCAACCTTGTATCTACACACACTCACACTAATACTCGATAAGGCCTCCCTTTGCTCTCAAAACAGCCTCAATTCTTCATGACATGGATTCCACAAGATGTTGGAAACATTCCTTTGAGATTCTGGTCCATGTTGACATGACTGCATAACATAATTCCTGCAGATTTTTCAGGTGCCCTTTCATGCTGCGAATCTCATGTTCTACCACATCCCAAAGGTGTTCTACTGGATCCAGATCCGGTGACTGGGAAGGCCACTGAAGAACACTGAACTCATTGTCATGTTCCTGAAACCAGTTTGAGACGACTTTTGCTTTGTGACATGGTGCATTATCATGCTGGAAGGCGCCATTAGAAGATGGTAAATTGTGGCCATGAAGAGATGCACATGCTCAGCAACAATACTCAAATAGGCTGTGGTGATGACTGATCGATTGGTATTAACAGGCCAGAGTGTGCCAATAAAACCTTCCCCACACCATTACACTACCTCCACCAGCCTGGACTGCTGACACAAGGCAGACTGGGTCCATGGATTCATGCTGTTGCCACCAAATTCTGACCCTACCATCTGTGTGCCTCAGCAGAAATCGAGACTCATCAGATCAGGCTACGTTTTTCCAGACTTCAACTGTCCAGTTTTGTAGAGCTAAATATCAATCAGTTACAAGCAGGCAAAATGTTCAACGCCTACACTTTTTTTTTTAACGCTAGACAGAAGACCAAGGTATTGGAGAAGGTCTGTATTAGCCTATTAAGAGTGTGTGTATAAATCTGGGCACACATCAGTACACAAACAAAACCGTAAGCAATCAGACAGAGAAGAAAGAGACGAAACGTATAAACCATAACAGTTCATTCAATTCATGAAACACAAGTGAAACCTGATGTGTGTACACATCTCTGAAACTCACATGTACATGTACTTGTCGAGCTTTGTGGCGAAGTGGCGAGGCATCTGCCCGCAGCCGTAATAATTCCGGTCATTTTCAGGGATATGATCGACATCGTGAAACACCACACAGTCCCAGTCCAGGTCTTTCATTGCCTCCTTGAAGCCCACGTTAAACAGCATGGCTCGGTTAAAAGGCTGCGTACCTGCCTGGAAAAAAAAAAAACAACAAACCACTGAAGGAGAAACGGGATGGTGCACACTTGAAGAACACCAATTTACTGCAAAGTTAAAATAATATCTAGATATGAGGTGGATATGAGCATGAATGCAACAAACTTAAGAGATAAACTAGAACAGCATCCATGTTTTATTATGGAACAAAACAAATAAAACTACTGTAAAGGGGCATTTCTAGCTCCAGGCAGTAGGGTATCTTGCACAAAGTGTCAACAGAATGCATAAATAATTCAAAAATAATAAAATCACGCTAATATCCACAGACATATCAGACATATTCCAACTTTGTAGATCATTATATTTCAACTGAAATTGATGTAAGGACATCTTCTGGGAGCAACTCCTGTAGTCCAGTGCTAATTTTCTTTTTCATATCGCTCTTGGTAACAAGCAGGTTAGCCATTTTCCTTGTTCGTTTTCTGATCCAATAAAGTGTCTAATGCTCTTTAACGCTAGTTCCTTTCAGAAGCTGGCTAGCCGGCAGCACTCTTTCTAGCCTGACATACAGGAGGGGGTTAAATGTGAAAGAAAGCTACATTTGAAATCCATAGTAGACTGATATAACCAGAACAAATCCTAGAACAATCCCAAACCTCACGAATCTCTGACTCGAACAGTGACCGTGTGACTTAAATCCATGATATTATACTAGACTGGGTTTAGGTAAATGACTTTTTAATTTACTACAGTACATGTCAGTATAAAAACTGAGATTTTATTCGATTAGAAAACAAGGAAAATAAATAACCTGAGGCTTACCAAGACATTATAGTACTTACCTCTTTCAGCTGAAATGTGATGTCTACAAAATTTAGAATACACAGTGTTTCTGTAGAGAATGTAGTTTACTTTTCCAGAATGAATGCGTTTATACAGAGACAGCCTATGTTGTATTCCCTCAGTGAACATGATGCACTGTTCAATCACAACGCATCCAGCAGGCAGACCTGCTGTCCGGTCAGAACAACTCATCATAACGAACCCATAAATCGCCTGCTGAAGCACAAAATCTTTCAATAACGGTTTCTGTAAATCTTTAAATGTATGTCAAGAAATTCTTCAATAAATCATTACATAAATATTAAATAGATTGTGTATTTATTAGCTGATTTATTGATCATTCATGTATTTATTAAAGGATTTTACTACATGTCTCTGTGAACAAACTTCAAAATGTTGGATTTGTTTCAAATGATGTCTTCGATGATCATCTATATGTGTTTAAAATCTGCTTTTTTTTTTTTTTTTTACACCCTGAACTACCCACCTTATTTTCAGCGTTCCGATGGACTCGGTCTGTTTGAAGGATTTTGTGCAAGATTTCCGGCTAGCCATTTCCGGGTTACTTCAGCCAACTAGTTTGTATTCATCACAGCATCTATCGACACTGTCATTTAATGTCTCATAGTTAATAGTTATAGTTTCATGGAAAACTGGTACTGTTTACGCAGATAGGGGCTGCCTTATTAACTGGCACAAATGAAAGGTTTTCTTAGAGCAGCTAAGGTTTGACCATAAACTGCGCACCAGAGCTGAATATGGATGCGAGACACCATAAGATCTCCAGCTGCCTCCCCAAAGAAGCGGCCCTTTGGTTTTGGCTATAAGCTTTGAATCTACAGAAAACACAGAAGTGACTGTCCGTTTGCTCACTTGGACAGAAGGCCTACAGAGGAGTACCATATCCAGAGAAGTGTTTGGGCTCCGATGCTCCAGTGAAAACTCATGTGCATGTCAACAAGGTTAAATGTTACTGAGATGAGCTAGTTGATTGTTAGCCAAGTAGTGTCCGGTGTCCCTAAACAGCAGCTGATGCAGACAAGGAAAAAGTTACTTCACAAGTCGTTTGTTCTCTGATATGACCATGAGACTGGTTTGCTAGCAAGCTAACATTAGCTATGTCTGTCCATAACAGTAGCATGTCAAATAGTTAAGAATAGTTATAGTTAAGAATCAGCGGCTAACATAACGCAAAAAAAAATTGTGTATCTGAATCTATTTATATTTATACATGCGTTAAAGTCCAAAAATACCTGGAAATGTGTTTAGGTATCCAAACAAAAGTACTGTGAGTTATTGCAGTTAATGGACAGTTTCGATTAAGGAAACCTGAGAGACTGCAGACATGAGTTAGCTGTTCATATCTTCCTCCACACAGGTCTCCTTAAAAGAAAAAATAAATAATAATAATAATAACAATAACAACAACAACAACTAACTCACAATACTTTTGTTACTTTACTACATTTACAAACAAGTACTTACAAAGCGAACGAGAAATCTTGCACAAAAAGAGGAAATATGTGCTATTACTTACTTCCGTTTTGCATAATAAGGTAGAGTGCCTAAAACGACTGAGAGGAAATGCCCAAATACACCAGCTGAGGGCAGCACAACCAAATGAGCATTATTTATTAACACATCTACCTCAGAAACTTATATACTTCTAGCGTGTTTACACACAACAACCTTTTAGTTAATGGGCTGCAGGCCCAAGAAGCTATTAAGTTCCTCCCCCAGAGTATTTTTCAGCAGACCAGGAAGTATTGCGCCGGAGGTTTTTGTGCTCAATGTTGATTACTCAGCTGCAAGTTTGACTAACGCTCCCCACCCACATTTAGCTTTGGCAAATTGCATTTCTGTGATGCTTTTGTTTTTACAAAAAACTTTGTGGGAGCGTTTTTGTAGTGTGGTAGTTCTAGTGTTACGCCCTTGCAGCAACATGATAGACGCTGAGCTTTGTGTGTGCGCGCAGAACTGGTTTTAAAAATAAATAAATAAATAAATAAATAAATAAAGGCACATTAATTACGACATTATATTTCTGCAAAATATAAATAAACAAATAAATTATAAAGAACAATTTCAATCTCGGCCTTCTCCGTGTCTACATACCTGCTCAATTACATAAAATGCAAACTGTAAGCGCTGCCGCTGGAGCATAGGAGCAAGGTGCTGAAACAGAATGGGAAGATGCTCGTGACGATTCCTAAAGGGGATCAGAATAGCCACCTGAGATACAGACAGAGAGACAGACAGTTAGTACTGTACTATTATTAGCATGTAATCTGTAATTACATGATAATCTGTATAACCAGCTCAGTGTAGAGAATAAATGTAAATATAAAGAAGGGGGAACACCAGTAAGGTATCAAGGTAATCCACACTGTATATGTTTTTCCTTTTCTTTAGTCACTATGAGGTAACTACGTGCATAAGAACTGTATGTATATGTATCTATCACACCTGCACATGCTGTATGCAATGAACGTTGATATAACGTCGATATATTCCACACATTTTTAAATGCTCTGCTTGTGCAAGGCCATGCACATTTGCATAAAGAAATCAACACACGTGGTAAACACCTTTCCCTTAAAAAGCCCAGTGGCGTGCTTATCGCACACAACACAGAACAAAGTGTGAAACGATGAACTTCACTATCAAGAGATTCTGTTGCAGGAAATGAAGCTCTGGCACTTTTACCACTAGTTTGTCTAAGAAACAAATAATAAATAATATAAGCCAGCCGTCTCCAATATCTGCAGTTCTGCACATTGAAACAATCATGTGTTCCGCGTGGCTACTTGGTGACGACGCTCGATAAGCTCCATAACTGCCTGCCACTAATTACCTGTACATTAACCGAGTGTTAGCCTTTTTCTGTTCGCATATATGAATTCGTCTGAAAAACATACAATGTGAAAATCCCTAATGTGCCAGTAGAAGAGACTTAAGTGTGCACAGGGATGCTGACAGCTCCAGAAGTGGGGTGGGTTGCTGGGAGAGATCAACGATAAGTACACTGGACAAAAAAAAAAAAAAAAAAAAAAAAAAAAA
>CM040993.1:5470729-5490788 GCA_022985145.1 Pangasius djambal | reverse complement strand
GGTGAGATGATGGAGAATAAGCGGGATAGGAGCTAATCAATTTACCTGTAATCACACTTTTCTATCAGGAGGGATTTCTGCATGCGGAAGTACATGAGCAGTTCTAAATAAACACACATCCTCTTACGCAACTATCACTTGATACAGCGCATACTACGCTTAGAAATGGGCATATGCATGGCTTTGTGAAATGTAACTCTATTTTAAACAAGTTTTCACACAGTAAACTGTTATAACATCAGACATAAGATATTTTCCAAGAAACAACTTGTTCATTACAAAAACAAGGATTTGGTTAAAGTGATGGCTTATTGTGAAGCAATGTTCATCACAGCACTTCTCTTCGCTCTTTAGTTCTCTACCATCAGTTGCTAACTTCCACTTTCAAGATTTGCCAGTCAGGTTACATTATATATGATGATGGTTACAGCGCATGTAAGCAGCCGGGCTGTGCAAGAAGTTTGTTTTTCTAAAGCCAGCCCGGACATTTAAACTGTTTATAAGCCAGCATCTTCAAATCACACGGCAGCACACTGCAAAGAACCACCTATTAACTTCGAGACATGTCTAATAACTTGTACACTTGTCATCATACCATGAGTTAGTAATTTAAACTCAACAAACACTGTTTGTGGGCATCTTCTTACCACCTTGACTTTGTCTTTTAACCACACATTATTAAACTCCTGTTCAGTTAGAAAACCACATCATGAAACACAACAGCTGTCAGAACTTAGACTCTTGTGTAATTGCAGTGTCACTGATAATCATCAGTGAATAATCCAGTTTGGAAAAGACACAATCATCAAAACATACAGAAGGTTTTTTCTGTAAAAATAAATAAATAAAAATAAATAAATAAATAAAATAAAACAAATTAATTTTCAGTTTTAGTAAACTGTTAAAGAATGAATGTGGTGAATTGGTGAGTTAAAGGATTACGCACTTTAACTGACAGACACACCAAGAAATAAGGAAAATAGAAAGAGTACCACTCCAATTAATTGAATATTTATTTTTTTATTTGTTATTTTAAAACTTTGAAATCAGCCATATAAAATGACATAAAACACTACTAATGCTTATGCTCATTTTAGCTCCTGCAAAAGCAGTATCAGTTGTGCCCTAATTCACCGTAAAATGTAATGTCATTTCCTTTTTTCTTCCCAGTGCAGTTATATGAACATATTTCTGATCTAGGACCACACATCACTGTGATAAGGTCCTATTCTTAATAAGATCCTAAACCGAGGTGTCCAAAGTCCAGCCCCAGGGCCAAACGAGGCCTGCACACAGATGTTAACTGGTCCGTGGCTTCTCTGTATGATAGATGGCCCGCCGGCCAACACGTTGCAATTCTTGCTCTCACCTGACGGTGGCAGCAGACTGCGTTAACATAGTTAGCTAAATTGCAGACTCCTTTTTTCCTCTGACTACACCTGCGAATTAATTTACTGAAATGATATTTAGTCATGGCTACAGACAAAAAGCAAAGTTAACGGTGAGAAGTGGCGATTAAAAATGACAATTTAATACACGATTGTTAGTTTGTTCAATTACTTTTGATTCCTTAAATAAGGGGCCATGTACATAACGTGTTATATTTTCTACACCAGTCACTTGATTCTGATGTAAATACTCTTAAATTAAAGCTGAAAGTATTTTGAATAATTCATAAATAATATTTGGTGACTGGCCCTTGAGTATTTACACATGGTCTAATCTGGCTCCCTTTAAAAAAAAAAAACATTTGGACACCCCTGTCCTAAACATTGCACTTGAGCCGAAGATCAGATTTCTGTTTATTTCACTGAACAAGTTATGTTAATTTCTGATTAGCATAACAATACTAAATGCAAGTAAGTAGAATAGTAAAGTTGCTTCTTTTTCTTTTGTCTTATTTCTTCTTCACTGATATCACTGCTTGACCTGAAGGGCAGTGAGTGTCACAGACACGATGAGTTATTACCAGTTACTGAAGAGAACTTGGGAGAACTGTAAATGTGTCCCCCCCCCCCATTTGAATGTAAGGTTTTTCCCACTCAGTCATAAAATTGTGCTGCCATATAGACAAAGTGATGGTACCTTCCAGCGTGGTTTGCAGTCCTTGGGCTTCCAGTGTCCCCCAAACTGAATGCCCAGCTGTCTAAGCTGCAGTTCGACCTCCTCTGCAGGAACCTCAGTCATATTTACTTCCATAGGACCCTCTGCAGAGGCACAACACATCACACATCAGTTTCACCCCTATCACAACAACCATCAGCAGTTTCTGTGCAGTTTCCAAGATGAATTATGAGACTTACTGAATATTGACATTCTACAAAGTATAAACTTAAAGTAATTAGCTTGTGGGAATTAAAAAGTGATTAGCGAAACTCAAACATCACAAACACACATGACTTTTAGACTGAGTATACAACTCCAGTATGGAGTATTTTCCAAAGGATTTGCCACTGCAAACATGTTCAACAACTGAAAGCTATACTTCCTGTTCAATCCAAATGAGTGAGGAACTAAATGGCCTCTACAAATACGCAGCCTAATCTCTCTCACACATAAAAACTCACTCATAGAAGGTAAGCGTTCAGGGCAGGGCAAGTTCTGGGCATAGGTGAAATTCTCAGGGAGGTATGTAGTTGGTTGAGCAAAATATTCGCTGGAGTTGTTCCCATCAGGATAATCTGCAAACACAGTCAGGCACAAGAAGATAACTTTACTTGACAGACCACATTGTAAAGGAGGTAACTTAATGCCAGAATTGAATTAAGAACAGAATTAATCTTAACGCCAGAATGGTTCATGTATGAGTGTGGATGATCTGGGTGTGTGCATTTTCTCTCACCTGTGCCATTCAGAGTGCTGTTCTTATTGGTGTATGATCTGATTATCTGGCCAATCGTCCGCACGTTATCACGTAACATTATACCCTGGGCCTGCACCATGAAGAAGTACGTGTTGGCTGAGGGGTTGGGGGAGGGGAAAGAAGGACAAAATCAGCATAATCAGATTTTCCTTAAGACTGATGACGTTAGACAAAGTACTGTTAAATAACTTGATGCTGGCAAGGAAAAAAATCTGTGCAGAACTAATTGCCTCCACACAATGGGTTCCTTAGCAATGGATTGTTTCTGGAAACCAGCAATAACCCGATCAAGCCATCTGTGCTACTTCATTTTCTCTTAACAAAATCAAAAGGGCACTGTCCAGAGTTCACATTAATAAATCTCTCAATAGTGTAGAAAGGGCAAGGGTACAGCTTTTCGGTCTAATACAAAAGGCCTAGAAAATGTTCTAAGAAGACTGTCTTTACTCCGAGTGCTCATTCTTAGCTTGGTGACCAGGTGAACAAGTGTATTCCCCTAGTTCAAGTATCAGTATTCATACTGAGAATCGGCTGTGGGCACTGAGTTAGTCTACACGTGTAAAATTCAAGCGATCGTGTAATGGAAAAACAAGGCTAGCTTTAGGATCACTGTGTTCTCCACTGAGCTAAGCTGAATGTGCTCATCTATGCAGAGCACTAGCACATACAGTATAAACCACTAATAATCAGCAAATACTCATACTCATACAAATAATGAGCAAGTTATTGCCTAACTAACGAATAGGTTACAACAGTACAAGTTATAGCTACTCTTCTTTTTGATTCTACAGTACGCAAAATGGCTTCCAAGTTGGTCACATATTCCCATTATGTGTTAGAATTCATTCTAATAAGAATAAAACACTGGTATTTGGGATACACCCTATTTGTGACCTGCTTAAGTCTTCAGTTTTCTTCCCACAAAAAAAGAAAGGAAAAAAAAAAAAACCCTATGTTTCTGCAGTGCCTCACTTTCCAGACTTTCATTCAGAGGTGAGCTACCACATAAGATTAATCTGTAACTGACACCATTTAGAGAAGCAAAGCCAGACAGCTGAGAGAGCGAGCCATGCCTGCTGTAGCCCATCCGCCTCAAGGTGCTTTTCTGCTCACCACTATTGTACAGAGTGGTTATCTGAGTTACTGTAGACTGAAGTCAGCTCAAACCAGTCTGGCCATTCTCCGTTGACTTCTCTTATCAACAACGCATTTCTGTCTGCAGAACTGCACCATTCTGAGTAAACTCTAGAGACTGCTGTGTGTGAAAAACCCAGGAGATCAACCGTTAGAGAAACAGCTGTCGCTGGTGCCAGCCCGTTCGGCACCAACGATCATGCCACGGTTAAAATCACTGAGATCACATGTTTCCCCCCATGCTGATGGTTGATGTGAACATTACTCGAAGCTGCTGGCCCGAATCGGCATGATTTTATGCACTGCACTGCTGCCATGTGATTGACTGACTAGGTAATTGCATGAATGAGTAGGTGTACAGGAGCTCCTAGTAAGCGCTTCATAAGTGTCATTTCCACAGCTTTCAAGACAGATAGACTTCAAACTTTGTTTTTTGGTAACTCATGTTGCAGAGAAGTACACTATATGGCCAAACGTACTGTATGTGGACACCTGACCACCACACCCACATTGCTGCTATAATAAGCTCCACTCTTCTGGGAAGCCTTTCCACTAGATTCTGGAGCGTTGCTGTGGGAATTTGCCATTCAGCCACAAGAGCATTAGTGAGGTCAGGCACTGATGTTGAGTGAGGAGGTCTGGTGCGCTGTCAGTGTTCCAGCTCATCCCAAAGGTTTTCAGTGGGGTTGAGTTCTGGACTTGGGCCACTCAAGGCATCGTCATGAAGGACAGATCTGGGCCGCTTTCCAGTGAAGAGAAATCTTAATGCGACAGGATACAAAGACATTCTAGACAATTGTGTGCTTCCAACTTTGTGGCAACAGTTTGGGTAAGGAAAACGTGTGTGTCTGCATACATTTGGCCATATAGTGTATGACTGATTTTCACTGTTTTGTTAAGGAACCAAAAGCTCTTTAATAAGGTTTAAAGATGACTTGAGAGCTCTACTAGTGTACAGCTATAATGGTGCATCTTGTAGCTGATAGCCGTACTTGAACCAAAGCCCCTCATACAAAGAAATTGGGGGGGGGGGGACGTGCTTTATCCTTCCCACCTTTCTACTTCCCTTGACTAAACATTAACCCAACATGGAAACTAACCAGATCACTGAGCTTCCATGTGCTTAGCAAGATCATAATCACCATCAATCAGTTCAAACCTCACAGCCCACTTCCACAGAAAATTCCCTGTAATCCCACTACTGCCTGGGAGTCAAGACATCCATTTATGCAGGCTACTGTGCAATCACGTATACTTCATCTTAGTTATGCAAAAGAAAAGCCATGGGAAACACTAGTGTAAGGTTTTGAATCATCAAGACAAAGCTACTTGATTAAAAACATTCTTCTTCTACAGTAAGGCAACACATTCTAATTTTTTAATTTTGCATGAACATGACGTGAAACCTAAGAGCAGTGGACTGCAAGCTAATGCCATACCTCTCAAAGCACTGCGATGCTTAACTGCATCATCAAATATGTTCTAATATGCATCTATATGCACTGACAGCTGTAAGGGCAGACAAGTGGCGTAGTGTGGTATTTTATGACTTGCAATATGACTTGCTGTTTCCTGCCACCACCAACACCAGCAACAACAGCAGTATCAGGTAGCTGGTTAAAAAAAAAAAAAATGAAGTTACTGTATTTCATTATTTTTCCTTCTACTAGAAAGCAACACTGTCTGTTTAAGAAAAACATGCTCAGAATTCACTGAAGGTTAATTTAAAAGCCGTGTCATCTGCTCCTAACATTAGCATTACAAAAGTATTGTACGGTCCTCTTCTGAGACCAAGCTGTTTTCTAAAGCAAAAAGCTCATTTTCAAGTGCTCTTAGATTTCATAATTAGAAAATATTGTCAAACACACCACTTCACCAAGTTAGAGTTGCTGCTTAGTGATTTTTCTCCATTTGCTGCAGCCACCCCTGTATCCACTGACGCCTAAGGTTTCTACTAAAATTACAGGACACTCATTTTACTATTTTACTCATTTATATAAACCCAAAATTAAAATGGACACAGCATAACCTGGATTCTAAGATATTCACATTATTATTGCCTTTAAATGTCATTTTAAAAGTTAAGATACAACACAAAGTGAACTAATAAATGTGCCTGGTGATAAGCACTTCAATATTACTCCCATGCAGTGCACAAAGCCATGGGACTTTGGTGTCGTGCGCTGTAATATACGCATGTACCTATTCACTCACTGGTCACTTTATTAGGAACACCTGCACCCCTGCTCATTCATGCAATTATCCAATCAGCTAAATCTTGTGGCAGCAGTGCCATCCATAAACTCCTGCAGATACAAGTCAAGAGCTTCAGTTAATTCAGTAAGAGCATCACACATGCGAATGGGGTGTGTGTGTGTGTGTGTGTGTGTGTGTGTGTGTGTGTGTGTGTGTGTGAGTGTGTGTGTGTGAGATCTCAGTGACTTTGACCGTGGCATGGCTGTCTGTGCCAACCATGCTGGTTTGAGTATTTCAGAAACTGCTGATCGTCTGGGATTTTCACAGACAGCAGTCTCTAGAGTTTATACAGAATGGTGCGAAAAACAAAAAAAACACGCAGCGAGCAGCACCTTGTTGATGATTGTGGCCAGAGGAGAATGGCCAGACTGGTTCAAACTGACAGGAGGGCAGTAACTCAAATGAGCACTCTCTACATCCACAGTGAGCAGAAAAAGCATCTCGGGATGCACAACATTAGGAATCTTGACGCAGACGGGCTACAGGAGGCTACACTAGGTTCCACTCCTGGCAGCCAAGAACAGGAATCTGAGGCTACAGACTCACTGAAACTGGACAGTTAAAGATTGGAAAATTATCACCTGGTCTTTTTCTGTCCAGTTTGTGTTCAGTTTCAGTGAGCCTGCGCCCACTGTAGCCATCTGAAGCTCCTGACCTGTATCTGCATGGTTTTATGCATTGAACTACTGCCACATGACTGGTTGATTGGAAAGTTGCATGAAGGAGCAGGTGTACACATGTTCTTATTAAAGTGACTGGTGAGTACATGCAGGACTGAACTTATCAGAAAAATAGCATTTAATCCACTCCAGCAGCCGTTTTGTTTTTTTTCACCAAACATGATCATTATGATTGGATAGGGTGGTGAAGTCACCCACAGAAAGGCTCTTTATTGTTCTCTATCCGTATAGTAGAATCTATACCGATTTTTGGGTTGTTTGTCATTTTCACAGCTCAAACAGTCGAGACTCAGTAGGGTTGGTTCCACTATTTCCTGGAAAGGCAAAGTGACAAACTCGCTGAAAAGAAGTTCAAAGCTCACTGAAATGTTATCGCTGACACCACTTTTCAACCCAGTGCGCGGAGAGTGGTTTTGTGCATACTATTTAGTCAAGTTAATCCATTTTATTTGATCATATACATCAGTAATGTGTGTTTATAAAAACATAACCGGACAGTACAGACAACCTGTACAATATAGTGAGAAAATGTCTAAATGAAGCTACAGGCTGCACTAATTTAAAAAAGTCCCATTTCTCTCATTTTGTTTGTTTGGTGCTGAACTTGTGTCGATGTTAAATGCGTTTGAAGGAGTTTGACTTGATACACAATGCTGAAGCATACTTCCAGGATCTATGCTCCACACTCAGGAAAATAAAATAAACCTACAGAAATCTATGCAAGAAAAAGAAAGAAAGAATTAAAAAAAAAAAAAAAACAGACTTGACAAACAGGATTTTATAAGCCCTGCTGTTTCTTATTTATAGCCATAAAGCTCACACCACCACCCAGCTTCAACATCTACATTTACGAGGCCTGATGTTTCTTCACTCGTGCTGGGTAGACGAGTGTGTTTGTGTCAAAAAGATCAGCACAATGACGCGTTTTTAAATACATATCATGCCATTTGTACTGTACCACTCACATTTGCTTTACTGCCATCTTAACTCATTTGTCTCTTCCACTAGAACACTCAATGGCATATTGCTATTTGCACTTCTGGTTACATCCTAACTACGTTTCATTAGCTTGGACTTGTACTCTGCACAATGACAATAAAAAGCTGAATCTAATCTAAAATAAGTCCTGCTTCGTGGACGAGCCGATGTCACGGTCCTTGGCTGGCATCTTGCGCAAACCCTTAACTTTTTTTTTTTGGTGAAGGAAATGCTGGTATTGCAACATTACTTTCATTTAAGGCCAGAAATTCTCAAAGTGAGATACAAGATCCTGTTTTCGCTACATGCGTCATGATATCTGCTGGAGTTGGGTCAAGGACATGACATGCATTCTTTGTGCTATTATCCTGTTCAAAAATGATTTATATCATTATAAAAGCTATGAAACAACCATCAGTACATTACGTATTTTCTTACAGATATTAAAATGCACATAATACGTATTTTAATAAGAACTGTCTGAAATTAGCTTTTGGAAAAACTTTTGTCATTGAATGACACATATCCAAAAACTAATTTTCATAAAACAACTGTTTAACCTAACTATCAGACTCTTCTGGAGGTGTCGCACATTTACTCTTCATGAGAGAACTTGCAGGTGTGAAACTTTCTGCGCTGCAGCTCAGAATCAGAAATGCCATGGTCTACAAATGTGGTTGACAAAGTGGTGCAAATGACATCATGTCATGACAGCGCAAATCATCATCAACCACTTAGCAAACGGGTTTCGGATTAAGAGGGGCCGTAAAAAAATTACAGTGCCTGCTAGAAACGTTGAGAAATCCAGGTCTAAAAAGCAAACTAGTGACTCTAGAGTTTCAGACACACTCGTGAAATTTGAACACAAGTGTATTATCAAGGGAAAGAAAATCCCCTCACATACTCCAAATTTTACTCAGGCAACAGGCATTAAATCTGATCTACAGTATAGATCTCTGTTGTCAGGTATTACGACTTGACGGAAACAGGCCTGTGTGTACCACGATCCATGGAAACAATAAAACCAAAAGTTGTGTACCCGAGCAACCGTAGTTTAAGTTCAACCCCGAAACAGGGACACTGCTGCTAATCACATGCACTAATGCCTGAGTATAATAACACTGCTACAGAAACACTGACAACAAACATTATTTCTTGCCTAGCATAGAGGAACTGAATCAATGGTAATGAATTCATTACCATATGAATACGATATGGCCAAAAGTATGTGGACACCTGACCATCACACCCATATGAGGTTTTCCCCCAAACTGTTGCCACAAAGTCAGACGTACGAAAGACAAAAGTGTACAGGATGTCTGTGTGTGCTGTAGCGCTACAATTCCCCTTAACTGGAACCAAGAGCCCCAAACCTGTTCCAGCATGACAATGCCCCATGAAGACATGGTGTGTTAAGGTTGGAGTGGAAGAACTCGAGTGTCCTGCACAGAGCCACTGAGGTCTGACTGCAACCCAGACATCCTCCACACCCACCATCAGTGCCCGATCTCTCTAAAGCTCATGTAGCTGAATGATCACAAATCCCCACAGCCACGCTCCAAAATCTAGTGGAAAGCCTTCCCAGAAGAGTGGAGCTTATTATAAGGGGCTAAATCTGTAATGGGATGTTCAGCAAGCACATATGGGTGTGATGGTCAGGTGTCCACAAACTTTTGGCCATATTGTATATGTGGTCCTTTTTAGACAAATTATTCTATGACTTTCTGAGCATATAACGTTCCATGTCAACACAGATAATATTTTTACACTTGGTATTGTGATTTGCTGGGTAGCTTAATATTATTATATTCTCTAAAACCTCAACGCTCCCATAGTGGAGTGGGTGTGGCATTCTCAGCCACACTGTGAACGCTTTACTCTGAATCATTCAAAACATGGGTTTATGATTCAGGTGGAGTCGTCAGTAAACCTGCTGCTGGTCAGCCCTGTTTCCCCTGCAGAGGCCGAGTGGCCTTAGTGACATGAGGAAGTAAAAAAACAATGGCTTAGTTCATCAGGCATCAATAATGTGGCTGTCTGCCACCTCTACCAGGAAGCACTGGAACAACTGGAACTTGGAGAGCTGTCATTAAGGTTCACATAGGCGCAGAACGGCTTTTGGATCGTTGCATGTGCTGAACTGCTTCTTTGTTTTAAATGGCACTCATCTGGTGAGTGGTTTGATCGGTTGCATAGATCATACCAACGAGTGTGCACGGCTGTGTCCTTGGGAATCATGAACTCCGACTATTATTATCTGAATGTAGTTATAAGCCATGTTCAGGTGAATTAAACTGAAATTGTGTCCTGGGGTAATTTCCTATGTTACAGGCGCTCCTTTATGATTTTTATTTCTGTCCAGATCGGTCATGTCGGCGTTCTTCTCCGTCCTCCTCTGAGAAAATTACCTGTTTTTCACCAAACTCTGCGTTCGGCTGATCATTTTAGTCCAGATACACATCAGTGAAATTCTGGGCAGATGTGTGATCGTTTTATTGTATTTTCAAATTGTTGCTGGAACCTTGGTTCGCCTCAAACTGAAATAGGATCCAGCATCACTTCTCTACGCCACTGCCCTTTTTGACCACTTGGATGCCATGTTGCAAATGAATGCAGATCAGCTGACCACATTACGCAAGCATTCGGGTTCATAGAAAATACAACCCACTAGAAACTCACTCTTCTTGTGGTCATTCTATTGCTCTCCAGAGACGATATTGAGGAGACGTGTGGAAAATTGTTAAATTATTACTGATAAACTAATCGGCTCTGAATAGGGCTACAGTTGGCAAAGGTGCATGTGATGAGCTGCATCTGCATTCCTGCAAGTGTTCAAAACTTGGAACGGTGACCCACGAAACAACTGCACAGACTTAACCTTTCTTAACTTAATCTCGCCGGGTTCGCTGGTTTCCTCCCAACTTTCAAAGAAAAGCATGTAGGCGAACTGGGTATGCTAAAATGCCCCTAGGTGTGAGTGTGTGTGAGTGTGAGTGTGTGTGTGTGTGTGTGTGCATAGTGCCCTGAGACAGACTGGCATCCCATCCAGAGGGTATTCCCAGGATAGGCCCCGGATACACCACAACCCTGACCAGGATGAAGCGATTACTGAAGATGAATGAATGAATGAATGAATGAAACCGAACATGTGAGGTCTTCTGGAGAAGTGTAGTTCATATCTGTGCACTTCAATTCAACTCACGGTTTAAAAATAAAAAATAAAAAAAATCTGAGGCTGAAAACACTGAACTGAGCTGAACTGAACTGTGTGCATTTCAGATTCCCATCCATGTTCACTCTCTATCTCTATCTCTCTCCTCACAATACTGTGCACCTGGACCAAGGAAAGAGCACTAGACTTTGAGCAAGACATGTGAACTGAAATTACACTTGTTTCAAGTCAGTGTGTTTCAGTTCCAACGTTCCCAGCGTCGACCGGTTGCTAAGCATCCACCCACCTAGCTAAACAACTTAGCATAACTAGCCAAGTAGCTAATTAGCATTAGTAATGGTTTAACAGTGTAGAAAGGCAGCATTTAACTCGCGCTAGCCAGCTTCCAAAGCTGATTAATCATGCAAAACATTCACAGAACAAATGATTTAACGTAGCAGTCTCAGCCATAAAGAAAACTGGAAATGTATAATCACTATAAAACATTTTAACTATACATATGGCCTATAAAAATATGGACGATACAGAACACAGTACCTAGCTAACGGAATTAATAAAATTCGATTAGCTAGCTACTGAGCTATGTAGCTAGCTAGCTAACCAAAGTGTAACTAAGGCTAGCCTGCTAACTGGTAAAGAACTTAGCCTAAATTACACCCGGGGTAGCTAGTTATGTCGTTGTTGGTGTTTAGTTTTAAAAGAATACACGACCTGTTAAAAGAAAACACTCACCTATTCCAGGGGCCACATAAATGAAGTAGAGACAGGTCGTAGACATGGAGAAGAAAAAAATGAAGGCCAAGAAGGAGCGGTTGGAAAGCCGCAACAGCCGCCTCGAATTCAGCATTTTTCCCCTTGCTCTGAGAAGCGGCTACTAGCTATCCGTCACGTCCATAAAATATGTAAAGCTCCTTTCCTTCACTAAAGCGAAAATGATTTTTTTTTCTTCCCCAGAGAAATTAAGACTGTAGTAAAGTCCGCATCGCTGTGGCCTGTGTGTGTGGCTTTGGGCCAGTAGAAAAGGGATGCAGCGATAAAGCTAAGCTAAAGCGCCTACTGAAACCAAGGGCTGCTGAGATCAAGAAAATTCCAGACTGACCCAAAAAAAAAGAAAAAAAAAATTACAGCTAACAAAAGCAGATGTTAAATCAGTTCACAGACTATCCGCAAACACTGTACGTGGCTCATGGTGGGGTTATGAAGCAGAAAACGAGCGCATAATGTGAAATCAAATCCGCACCTGCCTATGCACCATGTTTTCATATGAAGTGGGTGAGGAGGAGGAAATGAGCTGAGAACTTCTCCTCCTCCTCCTCCTTCTCCTCCTCTCTGTCAAACACAACACCGAAAATACTGTCTACAAATATGTTCCCGACACTAAAACTGACTAAAATAACAGGTTTAAAAAGAGTTAAAGTAAAGAATGAAACGAGAAGGCGGTATATCCGGAAGGTGTGACCGCTAGCACCAGTGCACACAGGGCGAATTCCCACACTGCACTACAACACTAACATGTAGCGTGTTTTTCTGTTAAAAACTGTCTAATGCGATTCATTATTCACCACAACTGTTAAAGGTGTAATAGTCAATATGTTTCATTTCTTACTAGTACAAATAATGTGGAAAATTATGTAGAAATTATTAAAAATTATAGTTTAAGCCGTTGTCTCAGAACAAGTGTATAACACAGTTATTAAAAAAAAAAAAAAAAACAGTTTGGAAAGCTGCCTTCCGGACCGGAATGTTTGTTTATGTTTGGATTGGCCTCTTGTCAGTCATTTTATAGACACGCCCCCAACATCCCTTCACATCCTCATAAATACAATTCGATTCAATTTGATTTGTATAGCACTTTTAACAGTGAACATTGTTACAAAGCAGCTTTACAGAAATACATACATTCAAATTAAATCAAAATAAATTGTAAATATGTGAATTTATCCCTAATGAGCAAGCCAAAAGCGACGATGGCAAGGAAAAACTCCCTGAGAGGATATGAGGATGAAACCTTGAGAGGAACCAGACTCAAAAGGGAACCCGTACTCATCTGGCTGAGGATAAATCATAAACCATTTTGAGGTTGAACTTGCATGTTTACAGAGTTGTAACTTGGCTTTCATCACTTAACATATGGCCAGTGTGACACAAAAGAGTCCGCTTTGCTATTAGATGACATTAATATTTTTTAAGTGTAATAATAAACTTTCGCCAGATTTTCCAACGCAAAGATCAAATTGTTCCTAGAGGTAAATTCCATTGGGCAGCCTATACTGACAGTATACACTGGAGAAAAGCATGACTGTAAGTATTGTATTCCCAACAAGACCAAAGAAGACCATTTTAAATTCTTGCACAAGATATATCCTGTGAATTTTACTGTGTCTAAATATACGGATGTTCATAGCACCTGCTCATTTTGTGGACATGAGGATGAAATGTTAATACAGTTTTTTTTTTTTTTTTTATTGTGAAATCATTCAGACGTTTTGGTCTAATTTATACTCTCATTTAGCTAAACCCCTTGTTATTGCCCAGTCCTTTAATTCCAAAGATATTATATGCTATTTTACTGACACTTCCAACAAGCCACTGGAATATATCCTCAACTTTTTTATTTTGTTTGGTAAATTTTTTATCTATAAACAGAAGTTTTCAAACTCACAGATTACTCACTCACATTTGTTAATTGAAACTGACTCACTCTCAAATCTTTTTAATTTAATCAATAATAATAAAAATATGACAGCTTCCTGAAACACTATGAGATATGTTTTGGTGATAGTGTAATCTACTTTCCTCTGCTTGTCAGTGTTTTCACTTTTTTTTGTCTTGTTTTGTCTCACTCACCCCTTTTTTGTTTTGTTTTGTTACATGTTTTACATGTTACAAGTTTTGTTTGTTACAAGTTTTGTGTAAGAGCTCATTACTGTTCTCCTGAAGGTGTCTGTACAGTACCATCTCTGTTTCTTCAAAAAAACCAAAACAAAAAAACTTGGCTTTAAAGCAGTTGAATAGCCGAGTGTGCTTCAAAGTCATGTCATGACAGTCCTTGCTAATAGTAACTCTAGTTGCACTATAATAATTTCTGGGAGTGGAACATTGTGTACATGAATGGAACTGGGTGCGGGCTCAATGAGTAAAAAAAGTATTGAAATCTTATTCACCGACACCTATTTAACAATTAGCCTTTTTTAAAAAAAAACAAAAACAAAAATTACCTAATACACCTTAGGCACCTTATTGTTGTACTTTTTTTTTTTTTTTTTACCAACTGGCCAAGATGGGATGGTCTACCAGCTCAGTGTGTGGTCTGACAGCTGCTATGCTATATGGCCAAAAGTATGTGGACACCTGACCATCACAGCCAAAAGTGCCACAAAGTTGGAAGCACACAGTTGTATAGAATGTCTTTGTATGCTGTAGATTTACAGTTTCCCTTCACTGGAACTAAGAGGCCCAAAACTGTTCCAGCATGATGATGCTCCTGTGCACAAAGCGAGCTCCATGAAGACATGGCTTGCCATGATCTCAAGCCAACTGAACACCTTTGGGATGAACTAGAACTGCAAATGCATGCCATGCCTTCTCGCCCGACACCAGAGCCATCCTTAAGTAATGCTCTTGGGGCTGAATCCCACAAATCTCCACAGCTATTATACAGTAGCAGTAAAGAGGTCACCAACTCCATATTAATGCCCATGGCATTAATCAACATAATCAACACGTTAATTTTATGAGAATAACCCAACTGTTAAAATATTAAGCACAGTACCATCATATTCAGTTATTGGAGCCATTAGAGCCTCTTATTCCTGAATTTTCTTCCCTTAGAACCCGATCTAGTGGCAAACATTGTCAGAATAGTCTAAACATTTTGTATATTACATATTACAGTTATGTTATTACATAACTCCCCCCCTCCCCCCAACACATTATTCTGAGAATTTAGTTGTTGCCAATTTCCACCTAACAAGCATGCTTCCTCTGAGTAAAGTGAAGCCACCACATCAATTTTTAGAAACCTGCTGCACATTCATATGTACATATACAGTGTTCTACTGTAAATAGGCATTTTCTGTGTGTATTCTTCCTTCAGTATGTCACACCACATTTATCATTACTGGTAGATAATACGGTATATTGCAGTATAATGCAGTTTTCTACTGCACTACATACGCACTGTGCTGTAGACTCAGGTTTCTTGAGTTTGTTGTAATATGTTTCCACGAATCTGGAACCTGCAACCAGGAAATGTCTTTGTAAACGACAAATAAAGACTTACTACAGACGTTTAACAGCCTCATCCTTCCTCACAGTGCGACAGTCTAGGTTCCTCAGTCTAGTCGCACAATTGAAAAATACCATTAGAAAGGCTACTTTTACTTCAGTAGCAGCTCATGGCATGGAAAAGGACTGTTGTCTGAAAATCAAAGCTATATTTACTGTACATTAAATCTACCAAGATACTAACACATTTTTCTGAGCTGACTATTTTAGAGCTCTGTACTGTATACTCTGCTGTACACAGTGCTCACTCATGATGGCAAACATCACAACCACTACATTATCAAGTTTGCTGAAGACACCACTGTTGGAGCTCAACACCAAAAGTGATGAGATAGCATTACAGAGAGGAAGTGAGACAAGTTGAGGACTGGAACAAGGACCAAAAGGTGTTTAGTGGGGTTGAGTTCAGGGCTCTGTGCAGGACACTCGAGTTCTTCCATTTCAACCTTTGGCAAGCCATGTCTTCATGGAGCTCGCTTTGTGCACAGGGGCATTAACATGCTGGAACAGGTTTGAGCCTCTTAGTTCCGGTGAAGGGAAATTGCAATTCTACAGCATACAATGACATTCTGGACAATTGGGTGCTTTTGCGTTTGTGGCAACAGCTTGGGGCAGGAACACATGGGTATGATGGTCAAGTGTCCACATAACTTTGGCCATATTGTATAGATTCATGAACAGCTACTTCCCACAAGTCATTAGACTTCTCATCCGACTGGTAAGATGGCCACTTCACCTTGTTTCATTTCATTACTATCACTGCACTTAGTCACTTTACAAGAGACATAATATTTAACAATCCATGCGCAAGTCACTTTTCATGTCCAATGGCACTCGGGATTATCAGCAGAGTTTACATTATCATGACCACTGCACAACTGACTTTTTTTTTTTTTTTTTTTTGCAGTGTTTAATGTTTACTGTATAGTTAGTTATCAATATTGTCCTTTGTATAGTTTAGAGTCTATTGCATAGTCTTTTGTGCGTATTTATTGAATTTTGGACTGTCAGTCACTATGTTACTTATTCTCTTCTCTGACATCTCATGTTTTCCCATGTTAACTGTAGCATCTGGGGGAACTATTTTTCATTCTTAATATTATATCAGTTTGTGATAAGAGGACAGACAATAAAGCCTACTTGATTTGATTTGACATTATGTCTCTAGCTATATATAGTATTATTTCCATAATAGACTGGTCAGTAAAAGTGCCCCAGAATGTTCCAGTTGATTCTTTGTTGCTCAGAATCAGTTGGTACTATATACCTGTCTCGCACCGGGTATCAGTCTTGAATCTAGTACAAGTATGGTTCTGACTCAACCTCAATTATCATAAAATTGGGACAACTGGCTACAAGAATGTCAGTTTAACATCAGTAAAGAAGTTTACATTTACCTTCCACTGAAGTCAATAATTGGTTACAATTACAGCAAATGATTAGAGCTCATTTAGGATAAAATTCAGTCTCACAGCTCCTGTGTCAGCTTGACTGGAGCAGAACTAGCAGTCACAGAAACATGGCCAAGCCAACAGACCTGTTACCTGATATTTCTTCCAGTCACTCTTCTTCACACAACAGCTGTGACTGACAATCATTTGTTACAAATATTAAATAGCTAATAGCTATTTAATATTGCTAACACTAATAGCTACCTCTGTCTTTTTTTTAAGCATTTCGGTTTAGCTGGTTTTATTCGTTAAGCTTATTATAATTCATTGGCACACTTGCAATGTTAAGACTCTTGTTCAAATGACGAATCTCCCAAGTACAAAACAGGAAGAATTTTAGTTATTCGTTCATCGTTAGTAACTGCTTTGTCCTAGTCAGGGTCCTGTTCTATTCACAATAATGGCATTGGTTTTTTTATCAACAGTAGCAGTTAATCATGGTAATTGGGATTACTTTAACAGTGATAAATGGTCTGTGTCTTTGGTTCTAAAGCAGCAATTTCATTAATAATTATTAGATAGTAAATCTAATGCACATTATGTACACATAAGTCTCTGCTTTTTCAAATGTAATCATGTTCATAGGTTATCATATCATCATGGTTAATAGTTTATTTTAGGATAAGTATTTCCTTTTGGCATAGACACACACAAAGAGGTTTTATTGCTTACAACAGTCAGATGCTGTTGCCTTATTTAATTTCCAGCACTCATGGTCCAAAAAGATAGAATTACAGATAAACAAGTTTGACACAGGCCTGCCAAGAGACCATACATGGAAAGAGACGATGAAAAAGACTCAATATACCGCTTGTCTAAACAGACTGTTTTTGGAGCAAGAAGGACCACTGCCAGATTTTATGGCATGGTGATGTTCTCCAGTTGGTCTTCAGAACACCAATAGCGCTGGCACAAGCTGACACAAGTCTGGGACAATAGGCAAAAGACCAGGGTGACGTACAAGCTAACACACTATCAAAATACTCAAACAGAAGAAATTTTACTCTAGGATTTTTTTTTTAATTGGCTTGTGTGCTTTCTTTCTTGTGTCCTGACCTCAACCCCACTGAACACCTTTGGGATGAAGAGGAATCCGGACTGCAACCCAGGCCTCCTCACCAACATCAGTGCCTGATCTCACTAATGCTTTTGTGGCTGAATGATCACAAATCCCCACAGCCACGCTCCAAAATCTAGTGGAAAGCCTTTCCAGTGGAGGATAACAGCAATCTGGAATGGAATGTTCAACCACAAACTGTCCACAAACTTTTGTCCATATATTATCTCCCCACTTTCAAAGTGTCTTACAAACAACTAGAGAGAAAAAGTCTTTTTTTTATTATTATTATTGTGGTGTGTTTCACTCAGACTTAAAATATATGCATCTAAGGTGTTATTGTCAAATTTGTGAGATGCTTTGTGTGAATGTGGAGATAATGGCAAAAGAGATTAGCAAATTTTTTCCCCCTTTATTTAGAATGTTTTCAGCCTAATTGATATTAATGAGCTTCAAGGCATCATTTACACGCTCCAGAACATAACCACAGGAGCTTTTAACTTAAACAGAAAATCTGAATAAGAAACTGGCAAATAAGAAGCAAACCTCAGACTCTGTAAAGAGATGCAATGATTAACTACTTACTAACGACAAAGTTACTTTCTAGAAAAGCTAAACATATGCACAGTTCTTTGAAATAAAGTTGAACTAGGATGGTCAAAACTGATCATGGATGTACTTTGACAGAAACTTGGATTAGACCAAATGAGACCAGGATACATCTATATACACCACCACCATCATCCATTCGGCTGAGGAGAAGGCCTCGCAATTATTTACAACCAGACTCTAGGTGTTGCATAGAAAGCTGGATATGAATTTAACTAATTTTAAGTCAGTGGCTGCTCATTCATAGGGGCAGTCATCATATACACTCACCAACCACTTTATTAGGAACACCCGTGCACCTGCACATTCATGCAATCATCTGATCAGTCATTCATGCGGCAGCAACGCAGTGCACCAAATCATTCACACACAGGTCAAGAGCTTGAGTATTTGGTGCCAGTAGGGCTGGTCTGAGTATTTTAGAAACTGCTGATCTCCTGGGATTTTCATACACAACACTCTTTAGAGTTTACCCAGAATGGTGCAAAAAACTTCCTGCGAGCAACAGTTCTGAGGGCAGTTACACCTTGGTGATGAGAGAATTCAGAGAATGCCCAGACTTGTTTGAGCTGACAGGAAGGCTACAGAACTCAACTCGCCACTCTTTACAACCGTCATGAGAAGAAAACGCATCTCAGAGCACACAACACGTCAAATCAAAGGCCGACGGGCTACAACAGCACAAGACTGCATCGGGTTCCAGTCCTGTCAGTCAAGAACAAGAACCTGACGCTATAAGCAGGCACAGGTTTACTGAAACTGGACAAATTTTGAAAAACATTGCCTGGCCTTTTTCCAATGTGAATAAGCAATCAACTCCAGCCTGTATAGTAATCCCCAGTCCTGAAGGGATCTGAAATAATGATGAAACAATGATACAATCCAGGTAAACATGGCTCAGTAACATATACAGCACCAATAATATGCATTAAAAGACCAAAAATACACTTTGTGGTTATCTGGTTACATTTTATTCTATTTACAGTCATTTGTTATAAATATAATACATCATTTTTGTCTGAAAAGCAATCACATAGATACATTAAATAACAGTTTAATCAGGGGTGACAGGTGGAAAGAGGAGCAAATGATTGGTTTGTAAAGAAAAGAAAATGACAGGAAAATTTTTTCCTGTGAAATCAGCCCAGTCCAGCAGAACAATACACACCAGAGTATTACACAGCGTGTCTCAGTACTGCAGTGGGCTACACATGCCACCGCTTCCTCACCGTGTCACACAGATGCCATTCGCACCTCACTGGCTTTGACAGCTTGTACAGCCTGCTCATTCAATAAGAAATTATGCCATGATCTGTTAGGCAGAGAAAACAAGTCCTGCAGCAGGTTATATCTTTAATTACGCAGCTTCAAGATTCCACATGGAGCAAAGTCTTTGTTACTGCAGAAGTGAAGCGTAGTGCCTGAAACACTGGCAATATGAGGAGACACCCATTTATTTAGCAACACACACGCACGCACGCGCGCACGCACACATACAGGTTTAGTCTGAAGTGTTGATTTGGGTAAATAAAATGGACTTCATAAAATTTAAAAAAAAAAAAAAAAAAAAAA
>CM040993.1:5450794-5470629 GCA_022985145.1 Pangasius djambal | reverse complement strand
TTTCCCCCCCCAAATTTAGTTTTTTTTTTTTTTAAACAAGAAGTAGAAAACTGCTGCAGTCTGAAAGAGATGATGTTGCTGTAGGGTGGTGAGTTGAGGCTGGAGCAGCAGCAGTCCTGCGCCGATGACTGGATCACACACTGTTAATGATGATTAGAGCTGGCATTGCGCTCTGCTGGCTGGTCTCACACATGGTGCCTGACTGGGCGAGCTTGGCAAAGACCCGCGGTGTGCCCAGGTTATACACACCAGCCTGGAAGAAGCAGGCCTTCAGCGAGAGCTGGTGGACTTCCTGTGGCCTCAGCTGCAGCTTGTACTGGGTCTGCCCCAACCATGTAAATGCACCATGCACCTCGAGCGACTCGGGGCTAACAAGAAGAGAGGCAGCAGTTAGACAAAACACACACAACCGAAAAATAACTTCACTTTGTGCTTGTAGTTTGTCAAACACTCGATTACCTCGTCGTTTTCTGGCGCAGGTCAATGATGACATCCACCTGAGCCAAGGAACAGTTGGACAGAGTCAAGGTAACCGGTACCATGCATAAGCTGAGGAGAGACAGATGTAGTAGTAGAGTGACAAAGTGACACAAATTAGAAGAAATAATTCAAAATGAAACACAGACAGTTCGTTCACACAGTAGATTAATTTGTATTCAGTTTGAGGTCTGTAGATTTACCAATATCACCTCCAATATCTGTTCTTTCAGAATTTATACAGACAAAGTTTTTGACTGAATCTGTTTGAAGTAGGCCATTCAAGCCATTAGATGATGATCCATACTGTACGTGACCACAGGAAATAATGTACATTGTAGCTTTGTCAAATTACAGACCAAAGTCGCTTTCACGTTCCCGTTCGTTTTATGAAATCGTTTTCCAGTACACCTTTCATAATTTACAGACAAGACAGTAAATGCTTATAGAAGGTTATCTTGGAAGAATGTATCTTTTCAATTTTGCAAGATTGTCTGTCTATTAAAGGGTCACTAATTACATTAACTTTCATTAAGTCTCGGTGTTATGACTGATTTGTTCATGGAGGATTTGGGTGTTTAATTGTTTCTGCTAGCTTTTAACATAAATCACTGAGGATTTGATTAAAGCCAGGTTGCCCTCTATAGTTGTGAAGCATGTTCATGTTCTTGAGGTACTTGGTATTGCTATTTACAATTCTCTCTTTTTTTTTTGGTCCTCCTATTAGACGAGAAATACAGTAAAAGGAGAGGAAGACAAAGAACCAGAATGGTAAAATAAGAGTGCCTGTGACCTATCACTATTGTATCGCATAGTCTCAGGCTTATTCGTCTCCATAACAACCGGTCACTTGCCCAGAGCTCTGACCTTTAACCTATTTTCAGTCTCCAGGTATAGTGATGTATACTTAATTTTTCAGTTAGAGGCCATGAATATACAACAACTTTCACAGCACCTCCTGGAAAACTCACAGTCACGTCAGTGAACATGCTATTTCCAGGTACATGGATATTTTGATAAGTTAATTAGTTTGTCTAAAATTATGAAAGACCTCTAAGGCTGGATGGTTCCTCAAAAGTGTGTGTGAGAGAGAGAGAGAGAGACCTTTTCTGTGGGAAGGGGTGGTCATAGGACTCGGGGTAGTGCAGACAAGTCTTGATGAGATGAGAAAGCTGTTCCAGTGAGGGTCTGCTGACAGGAGGTGGAGGATCAGGCTTGAACTTTAGCAGCACCATCTCCTGAGCTTCCTGCCACACAGACAATAACACAGTGCCGGTTCGAAGCTGTGTCACAGAATCCTCTCACTCGACGTACTCAGGACATGCAGGGGGATGCAGTTTAGGGGTTGTGTGTGTGGTAATCAAGTGAGCAACACCTGAACGTGTATGTATGACTTCCTCAGTGAGTGTCTATGACAACGGTTGCTATGCAACAGTATTAAAAAAAAAAGAAAAGAAAAAAAAAAGAGGTAACAGACCAGATGTAATCTGTTCCAGAGGCGTGAGAGCTGAATTAATTAAGGAACTAATGTTTAATGGAAAAGCAAAAATGGTTGGAAGATTAAAAGATATTGATTAGTGAGGTACCAAAATTCAAATTCTTGGTCCAAATCAAAAAATAAAAAATTAACAAGTGCAAATAAAAAGGAACGTGAGATGTTCGATGCTGGAAATTGTGCAGTAGTGTACGCGTGCACGAAAATGGTGCACATCCATGGTGCAAACCAGGTAATATAATTTCTTGCACTTTTTAAATGGTCATATTTTGAGTCCCAAAATTAGTAACAAAATTTGGAACAGAATGAAGCCTGCCACATTTTCACTCAGGCAATTTATTCAGATTTCCTTTCAGTTCAGAAGCAATTTCGTGTGGAACAAAAACACTCATGTCACACAACCGCTTCTGTTAGTGTTGTTAACAGTTTTGCGCAATTGAATTCTCGTCGGAACTGAATGTAACATAATAGGTGACGTGAAAGCGAATAAAAATTGCACACGTTGTGACATTAATACATTGCGATACCGATCGCCCACCACTAAATCAGCCTCTGAACTGCGATTAGAAATTGCTTTTAAATAAGTCAATAATGTGAGATTGCGAGCAACGTGTTATGTCTTTTGAGAGATACCTCTTTCTGTGCAAGCGAGCATGCCTCCTTGCCAATAGTTTGCAAAGCAACGTGGAGTTGTCCCTCCAGAATGAGCTGCTTGTTGTCCTCCACAACATAAGCCTGCAAGAACAGAAGTACAAGGCATTAGAAACAGTAATTCAGAAATTTAACACACAATGTAAGGCCCATAAAGCCCCAAATCAGCCAGGAAGCTGAACCGCTTAATAATTTTGCTTAGAACAAACGTAATGTAGTGAGACAGTGGCTGAATACAGCAAAAAATTCATTTCTTATGCCACCTAGTCATAGCATGACCTCATATTTTAAGCCTCTCTGGCAGTCTATTAGCACTTCTCCACCATATGGTGCATCACAGTAAAGTTTCGTTATCTTTTTTCCCCAAGCACCATGCAAGTTCAGCTTTGACATATGGGTAGAGCTAGAAATAGTGCAGTGGAAATTGTCCACTGACTGGTTAATGACAGTACTCACAGAATTATCCTGATAATGTCTCTAGCTGGAGTCACTTCTCCACTGACAACCGTAAACTACTGTGTAATGTTTTAGATTGATTCTTACTACTTTTAATAAATATAACCATTAATAAAGTAAAATCCACCATCTTCTAGTCTGGCAAATCCCAAATGACATCCTATTGATTTTGCTCCCTACACAAAGTATAGCATAATAATGCTGGAGGCCCTACCTATAGCATATAACATCATATGAGTATGTGTTTGAGTGTGCACGCTGCCATTAAATGAGAAACACTGTTTTTTAAGCAGTACTTCACTATTTATGCTTAGCATTAGTCAGGACAATAACCTCTAGTGAACTTCTTCCATGGGTATACGAGTTATGCGATGGGAAACTGACACACAATCAACCAGGATATATAGACAGTCCTGGGTTAGTCCTACTGTTAGGCGGAGAAGCGATATATTTGCAACAATCGTAATCCCAGAGGTACACACTGCAATGCATAAAATCATGTAGATACGGGCCAGCAGCTTCGGGTAATGTCCACATCAACCATCAAAATGGGGGGAAAATGTGTTCACAGTGATTCTGACCATGGCATGATTGTTGGTGCCAGACAGGCTGGCCAGAATTTGGTGCCAACAACATGAATCCATGGACCCAACCTGCTTTGTGTCAACAGTCCAGGCTGGTGGAGGTAGTGTAATGGTGTGGGGAATGTTTTCTTGGCACACTTTGGCCCCGTTAATACCAATCAATCATCGCTTGAATGCCACAGCCTATTTGAGTATTGTTGCTGAGCATGTGCATCCCTTCACGGCCACAATTTACCATCTTCTAATGGCGCCTTCCAGCATGATAATGCACCATGTCACAAAGCAAAAGTCGTCTCAAACTGGTTTCAGGAACAGGACAATGAGTTCAGTGTTCTTCAGTGGCCTTCCCAGTCACCGGATCTGGATCCAGTAGAACACCTTTGGGATGTGGTAGAACAGGAGTTGCAGCAATTGCGTGATGTAATCATGTCAACATGGACCAGAATCTCAAAGGAATGTTTCCAACATCTTGTGGAATCCATGTCATGAAGAATTGAGACTGTTTTGAGAGCAAAGGCAGGCCTTATCGAGTATTAGTGTAGTGTTCCTAATAAAGTGCTCAGTGAGTGTATATTGTAACGATTTCTGCCAAATGATTTAAGTAAATGTTCATAAAGTCTCACTGATTTGAAGGAACAATTAAAGTACCTTCCAAAGGACGATGATGTCGAGTTCCACTTCACTGCATTTCCGAACGACACTCGTTATGCTGTCATCCGTCCTGCCAGCAGGTGTGAGGCTCTGCCTCCTCATGTGCGCGGCTCCACCTGGAGACACGCCTCCTTTCCTGGGCTCATAGGGCGGTCCTCTCCGGAAAAAGAAGTCCGCACATGGAGTCATAGAACTGACAATCTATGCAGGGACACAAAATTAAACAAAGAGAGAAGCAGGAGAACAAAATGATCAAGTAAAGAATTAGATTAAAACCAGCAGGTCAAGTCTTGGAGAAAAGCAATTATATAAACAATTATGTCTATTTGAAATATATGATTATAGTGAAACAGGGTTATGATTTACCTGTTCATTGCCAAGGTTTAGGTCAGCAAAAGTGTACTTCTCTGCTGTGACTGAGGTAGCTGAAAAAATAGAGAGTATAGAATACTGAATGAATAAAAGGCTCATACTGCTTCGAAGCAAAGTTTGACAAAACACACACAGACAAAAACATACAAACACAAATGAGTAACATTAAATGGTTCCATTAGGCTGTGGGTGGCATTCTGAGACAAGTAGTTCAAAAAAAAGCAGTTTTCTAGTCATCTTTTCCTTTTCATAAGGCTTCAGAAGAATGCTATTTCTAGGCTGTTTAGTTGGTGCAGACAGATTTGCACTGCTGACCTGACTCTAGCGCTGGTCACAATGCTACAGTGCAAACATTTTATTACAATTTTATTTAGCTTTGAAGGACAACAACAACAACAAAAAAAAAAACTCCAGGAGGAATGCCTATGGGAGTGGGATTTAAAAAAAACAACAAAAACAAAAAACAACGACTTAGGCACACCTCTTCACTTCATGCAAAGGGATATCAAAGTGTTTAACAGTCCATTAAAGAAAATTCTGTGTAAACTTTACAGACTGTTGTGTGTGAAATTCCCAGGAGATCAGCAGTTTCTGAAATATTCAAACCAGCCCATCTGGCACCAACAACCATGCCACGAGTTCACACTTTTTCCTCATTCTGATGTTTGATGTGAAACTCTTGACCCGTATCTGCATGATTTTTGAATTGCCTATTCCTAATAAAGTGGATGCTGAGTGTATATGAAGTATTCTGCAGTTGGCAGTGTTTGTGTTTTCACTGCCAGAAGCTTTGAGATCTCACCACTGATTAACAGAGGATTACGTATAGCTGAAATGAAGACAGCTGAAACAGGGATGAGTACTGACTAACAGAAAGTGAAATGTGTAGGCTTGCACATGTTAACACTGATGAACAGAAATTATCCGATAGCTAAAGTTGAAGAACTGAAATGCTGTGCATATGGGTGTCTCACCTCCCTGTGTTCTGCATCTAGTTGCCCTGAAGCACAGCTTCCCCCTCTCCCTGCTGCCCAACTTAGAGTCTGGAAAGGGGGGAGAAAAGCAATCAAATTAAAACAAGGAGATTTAGATTTAGATCAACAAGAAAATGTGTATCTTGGAAATGTTCACACAGTGCTTCCATGCCTTTTTTTTGCAGCTTTGTTGCTTGACTTAGGGTGGGAAAAAAAAAGGACCCGCTAAAGTGAATGAAATCTCTCTTAAATCAAACAAAATCACAAACACTAAAGCACACAGATTTTGCAACTTTAAGATGTCAAGGTCAGAGGTTAGATCAATAAAAGCTCAGTTCACTCTGCACACAGTGTGTTCTGTTTTTAATTCCCACACTGCACATTTCTTTTTCTCTACTGAATTTCTAAACCCAACATTCATTCATAAATAGGCTAGGAGCAAGTAAAGAGCAAAGCTCTGAGAAGCAGTGTGCCTTGGGTATCACAGAAACTATAAGATCTGTACTGATGTGGAAGTTGAAAAGTGTTTATAACAGTTGATCAAAGCATCTTTGGGGCATGGTGTATTGCTCTGCATGTTCAGTTTTGCCATTGATGGTGATGAAGTGACGGGCACAACAAGTGCTCTTTAACACAGTCACCTAAACCTTCATGAATCTAAATGCCTTGCTGCAATACTGATTCAATTCCACTAATTCCTGATTTTTATTTGCCATTTAGAAATCACGTGCTTCAAATTCCTTGGACTACAGATCTCAGAAAAGCTTAAATGGTCTAGCAACACAAGTATGACCATTAAAACCTTTTTTTTTTTTTCCCCCCATAGACTGAGAAAATGGGCCATAAGCACCAACACATTCATCAACTTTCACTGAAGTACAATGGAGAATGTCCTTATAAGCGGTTTCACTGTTTGGTATGGTGAAAGAACAGCTCAGGAGGGCATTTCAGAGCATTGCGAGGAATGCAGAGAAGATCATTGGCACTTCCAATCCACCTGAGAAATAGCTGTTCTACCCCCTAGTGTCTGAGAGGAGTCATCACAGCATTAAGGTACAGTGCACTCTAGCAGACTGAAGGACAGATTTTACCCTCAGGCACTCCAGTTTGCACATACATAATACTGCACTTTATTGGACTCATTGTGTCACTACACTTAATAATGCACATACGTATGGACTTAATTATGCTGCTTCACGGAGCAATACTGTGCATTATTTAACATTTGACTATACAGCTATGTCAGTGTTTTTCTTTCTTCTTTGCTGAGCTTGCTTTCTGATCTCCACTACATGTGTTTGTTACTCTCTGTAGCAACTGGGTAAGCTGTAACAAGTAAGAATCCCATTGCACTCACTGCACACGGCCAGTGAAGTTATCCTGACTCAGCTAGGTATAAAGTTAAGCAGGGAAGAGCTAATCGGTGAACCACCAGAACATGATTAAGACACCTAGGCACTGAGCAAAGCACATGGCTGGATAATTTATGCAGCGTGCAGTGGGTCCTTCAAGTTCTATTTCTTAGGTATCCTTTTAGTAAATCGTCACCCACAAGGTCAAAAGATCTGTGACAAAAATCTATGAGGATTAAGAAGACAGGTAAAGGTTATAATACAAAAGGCCTCATGCCACATTCATTCTACCAACAAAATGCTGTTCCGCCAAACCTCAGGAAACCAACAGAATGCCACAGTCAGAGAGATCATATTTTTCCCTCCATTCTGATGCTTGATGCGAACATTAACTGAAGCTCTTGACCTCTGCATGATTTTTTTGCATGACGCTGCTGCCACATGATTGGCTGATTAGAGAACTGCATGATTGTACAGGTGTTTCTAATAAAGTGGATGGTGAGTGTACACACACGCAAGCATGTGTAAAGAGATCTTTGCACAAAGATTTCATAATCATTATCTCTTTTAATTTTCACCACCAGCTTGTTTTTTTTTTTTTTTTTAAACAGTTAATACTGTAATCTCAAGAAAGTGATTTATTTCCCTACTAGAATCTCAAAATCTGAAAATCTCAAACTAACACCCCTAGACTCGACTATTAAAAAAATAAATAAATAAAAAAAATCACTAGCCAAAGTGTCAGGAAAAGTCTCGAGACAGTTATCAACAGTTATTAGGTAGGACCTGTAAGCTCAGTGCTGAGGTGTTAGGTTCATATCAGCAGTCCAGCATCAAGCCGATCTGCTTACACTCCAAATCTTGCACAAAATACAACAAAAAATGTAATTCTGCACATTTGTATTTACTGTATGAGAACTATGACTGTCAATATGGCAGTCTGAAAGTCAAAGAAAGATCTGGTGATCAAGACAAGGGATTTGGAGATGAAAAAGTAGAGGACTCGGACCTTTGTCTCCAGCGGGGTTGATGCACTTGTGTAGCCTCCACTGTCTGCTGCTGCTGGACACCTGCACTATGTGGAACTCGCGCACCCCTGCTTCACTCTGTATGCGAGAGAGAGAGAGAGAGAGAGAGAGAGAGAGAGAGAGAGAGAGAGAGCGCGAGGCGTTACAATACTTACTCTGAATAATGACAAATTCTAAACTCATTAATGTTACTACTGATTTCAGCACTGACTCATACACATGCAGGAAATAATGTGTTGTTTAGTATGTTGCATGTATTAATACGGGAGTGTTTTTGGTGATTGGGTGTGCAGTCAAAACTTGGGTATCAGTTAGAAAGTAAACAGAGAGGCTGTTAGTGCATGGGAAAGTAAGGAGTGTCTGTGGGAAGGCGCATACAGTGTTGATGTTTTCCACATCCACGAACACCAGCATGCTGCCGCAGCGCTCCTCCTCCCTTTCCTCTCTCCTGACTTTTCCTGGCAGCGTGTTACTGCGACACGCTGTCACTCTCGCGCTCAGCGAACGACTCGCGCAGATGAAAACTGTGTGGCGCAGCACCCGGTGACTGAGAATGAGGAAGGGAAAAAGTGAAAGAGTGAAGAGCAGTCATTCAAAGCTGTGAACTCACAGTGTCATTTTCAGCAAGCACGTTTTTGAATAAAATATGGGGGGGGGGGGGAGCTCCCTCTGCTGGTGGCTACCTGAGCTTTGCATTCTTCTCCACACTCTCATAGTAAAACAGGAAGTGGATCTCGTGCACGCCCTCTCGGTCAGGTCCTCTGAGCCACAGTGGTATCTGTAGCGCCTCACCGGGTCCCAGAACTCCTCCTGTTAAAGAAATCTCAGCTACCGTGGGCCGGTCATCCCCAGTCACGCCAAACGATGCAGGAGATACCAGCGTCACTGCAGCCACAGACGGGGGCGTGACCATTGTCTTGTAGGCGGAGCAGTGTTCAGCAGCAGTGGGGGTCACTGGGGTGAGGTCAGAGGTCGCACTTCCAAAGGTGAAGAACTCCGGGTGGGTGGACACCACGCGCAAGCCAGCGAGGGGAACGGCGCTCACGTTGACAAACTCCACCCACGCTTTTCTGATCTCGCCGCATAGCAAGCCCGTGGGGAAGTTGATGAAAAACACCTGGGATAAGACGATAAGGAAAATATCTGTAAGAGCTCCTATAACAGGCGCCTGGAAGCTGCAGGGTGAACCTGCAAACAAGACTAAAGCTGTAAGGGATTAAAGGGTGCTGCTGAGCTACACAGACACACAGACCTCCAGCAGAGGCATTGGAGGAGTGATGATAGGTTCAAGGCGACGGTCTGATCCGTGTCGGACAGAGGTCTTCTCCTCTTTGGTCGCGTTCAGTCTCGGCCCCTGGATTTCCAGATCCTGTCTCCCGCGGACAGACATCAAACGACTGGCTGCTGAGCGCAGAAGAGAAACAACAATGCTCTGGAAGCACTGAAATGGATACTCACGTAGGATCAAACATAGAATAATTCACCAGAGCAGGGTAAAATAATAATAATAATAAAAAAAAAAAATTCAATGAGCAAATGATATGTTAAGTTTATTGGTTTGTAGCAGACAAGAACACATTTGATGCATTTAAATACAAACTTAGAACTGCATGTGTGCCATAATGCAAATAAAAAAAGGTATATAAAAAGGCAGTGCATCATGTAGCTAGGCTGCTACAAATGAAACTCATCTCGTCATCCAGTATTAGAAGAAATGGACGGTAGCTTTAATTTTTATTTAAGTTATAACGGTTGAATGTGAGGATTAGTGTACTTGGGAGTGTGACTGAGTGTTAGATACCTTCACCAGGGTTGTTGTCCTCCTCTCCAGTGCCCAGGTTGTAGACCACACCGAGGACATGCAGCTCTCCTGTTTTATGAGGAACCAACTTCAGCCGAGTCTGGAATAAATACATAAATCAATCAATAGTTAACACAATGACAATAAAAAAAGGAACATTTCTGACACATGAACAAATACACCAATTAAACAGGAGGATGAAATAAAGAAATAAGAAATAAAAGAAGAAAAGAATAATAAAGCCCCTCACCACTTTCGTTTCTTCAGGACTCATAGGGAACTCTGGAATGACTTCAGTGCTGATAAGGTCATTGAGTGCTGTGGCCTGAAACACAGAAAGCACATTAAACACAGGAGGCCTGAACACTAATATCAAAGCCTGGACAACTTTAGACTTTCTTACTTTGCCTGTGGCTGCCTCCTTTTCATTAGAGATGGTTTCTCCACTCGTGCCTCCTAGAGGCCCAGAAAAGTCCTTGGGTGTGAATTTCCACAGCAGAGACACTTCGGACAAAGCCAGTGGAACCTTCAGAGGATTTCTGAACACCACCTCCACGACAATGGGCTCTGCAGAGGTGCAACATAATGGAGCACGCAGGCAGTGTTATTTATGCTACGGAGTCACACAGGTGTAACATTCGTGCAAACTTCCAGTTTAAATGATAAATAGCCTTTAGCAATGCTAAGCTGCTACCACAGTCACTGTACCTAAACACGTTGTGAAATTTTCTACACCCAGTTTCTCACCCAGCTGTGTTAATATCTAACAGAGCTGGAAAATATAGTTTGTTAGGTATGTTGTGAAACAAATACTGAAAGTCTCACTGGTGGAGACATTAGAGGAGTCCTACCTTCCACCACAGCGAGGGGGTAGCGCAGGTTATCGGTGTGACTGCTGAGGCAGTACTGTGTTGGCTGGAAGCTGATGGGCACGTTGCCCCTGTTGACCACAGCCACCACCTGCTCTTCCAACTCCGCCCACAGCTGTGACTGCTCCCGGTCGTATTCCTGATCTAGCCACACATGGGTGGCTGCTTGCTTTTCCCCTGTGAACATCACACGCACACATGCCTGCAATTAGTGTCATCTAAAACTACCAACCCACTCTTAAGCTTCAAGAATCACTTGATTTGAAAAGCATGAGAACATAAAGACAAAAAAACACTATTAAATAATGTTTGACTCTGGCAAAAGACACTCTGATGGGTAGCAACAATAATTATATTTGGCTGGGTAATGCACCCTACAACACTGCAAAAACTGTTCAGGAATGATTTGAGAAACATGACAAAAGAGTTCAAGGTGTTGAATTGGCCTCCAAATTCCCCAGATCTTCAATCCGATCAAGCCTCTGTGAGACGTTCTGGACAATCAAGTCTGATCCATGGAGGCCCAGCCTCGCAACTTACAGGACTTCAAGGATCTGCTGCTAAAGTCTTGGTGCCAGATACCACAGCACACCTTCAGAGGTCTTGTGGAGTCCATGCCTCAATAGGTCAGAGCTGTTCTGGCAGCACAAGGGGGACCTACACAATAGGTAGGTGATTTGAATGTTATGGCTCATCGGTGTATATATACACATAAATTTGTCCAGTCTTCAAAATCTTGAATTTTGAAACAGAATGTCCTCCACTCTCAGGTACTGTGACCAAGCTGGGCTGCTGCTTGTGTATGTCCTGTGAGAACAGAAGGTTTGGAAACCGCACTGGGGCAAAATGTTGGCTTTGCTTACATGACTGCAGGTGAGAGTTTTACAAGCACTTTGCTTGAATTCAACCCATCAAGTGTTCATATTCATGTGTATGTGTGTGCAAATAAGAGCTAGTATACATCACTTGTGCATGTCTTACCCTCAGCAAGTCTGCGCTCATGGCCAAAGAACATGCGCGTTTGGGCGCAGAGTAAGCAGGGCAGGGGCAGCTGAGGCAGAGAGCTCTCGTTGGACGGCTGACTCACACTCTGAAAGCACAGGCCAAAATGGACAGAAATGTAAAATGAAGGTCACATAGAGAGCATTTTCAAATCAATTCCATTCAAAGAATGTGTTGCTCCGAAGAAAGGGCACTTAGAAACCTACAAGCTGAATCTCCTTACACTTTTCTTTCTTGCTTCAGCATGTTCCTGTCCCTAAGCTTCAAATCCTGGATCCTTTTCACTTATGGCTCCTATACATCCAGAGCTATTATCCCACACCCTATAAAGTGCCTGACGTGTCAAAATGGGAAACATTCCACAATCATCCACAAAGAGGGGTCCCTGCCTGATCAGGAAGAATAAAAAAGGTATTTAACATTAAAGTGCCAACTTTCAGGAAGCTGATAGCTGTTTTTGTACCATATTCTCTAAAGTATAAGACATTTTCTTTTGGCCTCTAATTTCAACCTGTCTGCATTCAAAATCAGTTCTGTCCTAATACAGCTGCCCTGCATAAAGTCACATATCAGTAGACAAAATATCTAAAGCCATTTCAGCTACACAGATTAGTAAGAACGCTGGTGTTCCAGACAAAATGCAGTGTTTCCTCTGCCATTATATTAGGGGAGAGCCCAGCCCCCCCAACGGCACCCCCCGCCCCCCAGAAGGTCAAGTTAATTTTTATTTAATTTTCTATACAGTGCCAGATCACAACAGAAGTCATTTAAGGTTACCTTTCCTATAGAACAGGTCTATACCTTGTTCGTTTATTAAACAAACTAAATAGCCTTAAGTTATTTATCTTATTTACACGGCGGCACGTCATTTCTGTCTCTACACGTTCGCGCGTTTACAATTCTCCTCTGCTCTGAATCGTGCGTGGCAGAGTTCCGCCCCGATGTGCGCGCAAACAGGTGAGCAGTACACTCCCACCAGCGGACAGAGAGCGCACGTCAGAGAATATGTCGCATCAACCACCTGAAAAACAGACAAAAATCTGTTTGTTTTTTTTTTATGCTCCCAGGGTGGTGAAGATGGCAACACTCGAGTAGCAGTCGGAGTAGCTCTCCTTCTCCGAGTCAAAGTACAGAAAAGAGCCCAAATCCTGCACGCCCCGCCCCTGACAAGCAGCAAAAGTCCAGTCAGCACCGGGTGACAGGTTTTGACCCAGCTTGGCTGTTCAGTTATTATGTGTCATTAAAAGAAACACACGAACACCATGATTCCTTTGTGTTTGTGTCCTTCTGTCCAATGTCCTTCTGTCCTGGCTCTCCTTTTCCTATAAAGCCCAGATTTTCTCCAGTATGTCCTCAAGCAGCCATAATACTCTGCATGATGCATCTAAACAGGTAAAACACTGGTATCACCTATATACTTCCTTTCATCTGGTATGTAACAGGCATTATCTTCTTACCCTATACACATAAAGGTATTCCCTGAGGAAGGCGCTCTGCTGCGTGGCGGACTGCTTGCTGTCGCCGATGAGAATGTGTCGGAAAGCGGCTATGGCGTTCTCGAGCTGGCGCAGAGTGAAGGACTGTCGGCCGATGGTGAAGTTGATGTGATCCTCGGCAAGAGTCCAGCCCTTCCCCTTATACACCTGCATGGCCTGGCAGTAACACCGCAATGCATGCCTCTTCTGCAAACAGAGAAAGCAATGAGAATAGCAAACGTGAGGTGGAAAATAGACTTCCTGAAATCTGTGTGTGTACACCTTTTCCTACAATGGAATAAAAATGATATATAGAAAGAAAGCCACGTCAGTACAGACAGATATAAAAATCAGTGCTCGCACCCTTTTGCACTGACTCGGAGGTCGAGAGAACAGAATCATTATGTAATTACGTGTTAATTTAATGTGTTAATACACCTTCTTAAAATAGCACACATTAGAAACTATGACAGATTTTACAAGGCTTATATTCTACCCTCAGTGTCTAGACACAGCACAAAGATATTATTATTATTATTATTAATCAGACAGTGATTACAAGCAAGACAACACACCTGTTCCAGTACATCACCTGGATATTACAGACTTAAAACTAAAACTCTAACAAAATCAACAATGACACTATTACCTTACCAGCGCGCACACACACACACACACACACACACACACACACACACACACACAGCACTGCTCGACACTATAGTATACAGTTGTACAAGAGTAATGATTTATATTCTCACTATCCAGCGTCACCCAGAAGAGCATGGGTTCCCTTTTGAGTTGGGTTCCTCTCAAGGTTTCTTCCTTATGTAGTCAGAGAGTTTTTCCTTTGCTGCCTCTGGCTTGCTCATTCGGGATGAGACTAAATCTATATCCAGATATCTGTAAGGCTGCTATGTGACAATGTCCTTTGTTAGAAGTGCTATATAAATAAAATTGAACATCTTCGTACTGCTTTTAGCTACTGATACTGAGCAGGTACCAGTACTCTCTTATTTAGTTTATCTCCAGAACATGTTCCTCAGACTACATAAGGCTACACTATTTCATTTCACAAAAATTAAATAAATGACAAAATGACACTACTCTCAAGCTCCTGAAACTGCTGGCTCTTGGTTCCAGTCAGACAGCATTTTCAAGTACTGGAGATTTTTTTTTTTTTATCTATAGTTGAAAAAGAACCTGCTCCAGAAACTTATCTGGAGATTTTATCACCAGTCTAAAACCACCTGAAAATGTACAGCAGGTATTGGTTAGGCCCAGACGGACATTCAGCTATCGGCTGAAGCACTGCAAAAAATGTCAACCTAGCAAGTGAAAATATCTTGAATATAGTCATAATTATCTAGTATTTCTTATTATAAGATTACAATAAACCAAATCTAAGATCATTAAACCTATTTCTGGACATTACGCATTCCAAGCTTGTAGTTTTCTTATTCAAGATAATTTTTCTTCTTTTTAGAAATAAATGCTTAAAATGAGTCAAATGATCTGCCAATAGAACAAGACTATTTCAAGCTTGAAATGTACAAGTGGGCTTGAAACAGGTTTAATAATCTTATATTTGGTTTACTGTAATCTTATGATATGGAATACTAGATAAATATGACTATATTCAAGGTATTTCCACTTGATAAGATGTCATTTTCTGCAGTGAGTGGTGTTCAGAATAGAAGGCTCAGTCTCACCTGTCCGGCTTTGCTGAAACGGTGGCCTGACAGGATCATGTGGAAGGCAAACTTCCTCACCATGGGGTTGCGCATATTAATGAAGCAGTGAGCTGCCTGCTCCAATAAGAGCGCACTCCGCAGGTCAGAGTCCTATCATAGACAAGACAGATTACAAATGCAGAGTACTGAATCACAGCTGAAATCCACATCGTTCTGATTAAAACAGATAGGGATTATATAAAAAAAAAAAAAAAACACCAGAGAAAGAGCAGGAATGAGTTGAGTATGAATTCAGCTCACCTCGCTGGTCATCTTGATGAGGAGAGCTGCAGCTTCAGAGTATTTGGCCTGACTCTTCAGTACCTCAGCACTCAACAGAGCACAGCGCTCAGCCAGGACCATGTTTCTAGAAGACACACACACACACACACACACACACACACACACACACACACACACAGTGTAAAACTACAAACAGATTATAAAGTCAAAGTTGCTCCTATAAAAATCTATTAAATTATTATATTCAAAACTGCTGTTTACCTTTGCAGTGTTTAATAGACTCCTATTCAGATAGCATCTTATTTTTGTTTACAAAAATAAAGTTTGCCTCCATTCTCAAGGAATCAAATTGAAGCCTAATTTACTTATGATTTTTTCCCCCTCACTATTCTCAAACTCCACCCTCATCTGCTAAAACCAAGATTGTTTTTTTTCCCCATGTCAAAATGCAATGTCAAATATCTCAGGTGACGATGACACCATCACTTCCTTCCTGTCATGAAACAGCATGTAACGCCAAATCTGACTTATATCATTACAACTAAATAGTTCATCATAGGTTTATATTAAAATAGTTAATCATTCACCTTTTGCCTATGCAACATGATGTTTTGTGGTTAAAATGACACTTCATATAGCAGGCTACATATGACACAAGCCTGTTATTACTTCCTGCTACTAAACAGACTGTTCATGTGCACAGTTTCGGAGTAAATACATAAAAACACAAAAATAGCAATGGTGGGAGGAGAAGAAAAGAAGAAAGAAAGAAAAAAAAGTACACATCATACTTGCAGACATCTCGATATGTCTGGATGGCTGTCTCCATGTAGTGGGCAGGGTACGGCCTAGGGGCTCCACTCTGTAGAAACGCAGATACAGCAGCCATCTCCTACAAAACCACAAATACAAACACAAAAGTTTCATAACATGCTAGAGCATCAGAGCTAGCCAAATATCTAATGTGCATGTGTGTGTGTGTTTGTGTGCGCGCGCGTGTCTAACCAGTGCTCCAGCAGCATACAGCATGGCCTGGTCAGAGAGGAAGTCCTTCTTGGCAGTGTGGTAGCAGTTGTAGGCCAACTCATAGTGCTGAACCAGAAAGCACAGGTCAGCCATCTTTCTAATTTGCAGCTCAGGGGCTTCTGGGGGGTATCTGAGGTCACAAAGGTCTAAAGGTCAGATGAGCATTTCTTAAAAACAAGCCAATGTGTAATGTCTGCACACTCACAGCAGTCCTGCAGTATTTTTTAGTTCAGCAATGCTCTTCTCTGGGACCTTGCCACCCCCAAACCACTTCTTTGTAGCGGAGAACAGAGACCTACTTAACCCTTTCCTTGACACCAACTACAGAGAGAGAGACAGACAGGGTTAATGAGTGAGATGGAAAGATAAGAACTGTTACAAGGAAATTAATTTGCTTTAAAATGAAGTCCAATTTTGACAAAAGTGTACGATCAAAGGATACACTGAGCTAAATGTGATGCTAAAAAACCGAGCATCGAAGAAACACCATGTATTAAATCAGTGCTAATATTTTTCATGCGTTCAAGAGAAAACTGCTTTTGCTGGCAAGAGTAAGTATATGGTGTGTGCGTAAAAAGAGAGAACACCTGGTCATTGAGCTGGCGGATGTTTTTCTCGATGTGTGGCAACAGTCCTCTGAAGGTGAACTCCTGGATGAACTGGCGAATGCGGTCATGGTCATTGAGGGTTAGGCAGGCACCATGAGCCTGTGATGTTGTTGGGGTCTGTTTCTGTGACCTCGATAGATCCATGTCCACACTGTTCATAGCCTCGCGGGGGTTGCAGGGATAACCTGGGTCAGCTGTCTGGTCCAGTTTCAGTGGATGGGTATTGGTGATTACGTCTGTAAATGTGAGGAGAACATCAGAAGAACATTAAAGAACCATTCCCTCAATTAAAAATGGGTTAAAACACTGGTGTTCCATGCAAAATCACCTGAGGTGTCAAGTCCATCCACTTCAGAGTTATTCTGAATGTTATTCTCCCCAACATTATTCACCAAAGCTTCTTCGCACTGCTCCTGTAGCGTGTACACACAGGATGGCTTAAACTTACACAAAGCTGTAGCAAGCAAGTCTGAAGCTGGGTTAGAGGAAAATTCCAGCAAACCTAATTTTCTAATTCTCTGGTTACCACTGGCAAGAATTTAGACACGTTTACCTGTATTGAGACAAAAGAACGCCAGATTACGCAAAACACTTTTGAGGGACGACTAAGAGCAGTTGTTGAGGCAGTCATCATTTATGGGAAATGCTAGTTACTCTAGTTAGCTGTTCTAGGACCCTGAATAACCATCAACAATGCCAGAAAGTGAGGCATGATGCACTGAACCACAGTTACATACATAACTTTCCATTTCACTGCTCCTAACCACCAGGGGCAGTGAGAATTGTCTGGATAGCATAGTGTCAAGAGCAACCCAATCCACCTTAGGGGTCATGGGAATGGTGTTCAGAGATGATGCCGCACTCACCCCACAAAGGAGGGTGAAATTAGCTTTGCAGAAACTGGAGAATAGTCTGCAGTAATGCCGAGGTAGCGGCAGCACAGAATTCCGGGGGGGGGGAATTCAAAGAATTGTGAATTAGGAAGAGACAGTTCTCAAAGTGGCAAAGGGACGGGGCAGTAAGCCTGCCTATAGGCCTTGGTGATGATGTCCACCACCCAGTAGGCCAGTCTCTGGTTAGGCAAGGGAGCCCCTCACATCTGTCCTCCGGGACAGATGAGCAGTTGGTCTGAGGAGCAGATATCCGCCATTCGGTCTAAATAGTACCATAGAATGATGGTACACCCTGCAGGTTTGCCTTCATGGAAGACTGCAAGGCCCATATAAAAGGAGCTCGTGTTCAGGAGTGGTTCCTGGATTGCTAGATGTTGCATAGTACTCAGTCTGCGCAACATCCCGATGGGCCTAACCCACAGACGCGGGACATCTGGCTGGGGGTGCCATATCTTTCCATCGAATCGGTGTAGCAGATCTGCTTGGGCAGGAAGCCACCAGGCTTTTACAACCACAAGTGAACGTAGCAGGGGGAACAAAGTGTGCTGGTGTACATGCAGAAAAGAAGAAAGGGGAAAATGGCTGTATAACAGCAGCAGTTTTTGTAAGTACTGCATCATATGGCATCATCACTACTTTGCTGGAAGATTGATTCTGACTACTCTGTAGAAAGCGTTCATAAATGATTCAGCCAAAAGTAAGTTAAAGTAAGCTCTAAATCTGTACAATTCAGACTCTGTGGTGGCAACATAGGTGGATCAGATAGCACGCGGATACCACAAAGCCTTAGGGAAAGGATGAGTAACTAGAATTCCTTTTTACCGTATTGCTACAGTGTTGGAACATTTGAGAATATGACCGAGCATCTTTGGTAGAACTTTCCTTAAGTCTATCGAAGACGTTTTATTGTTGTGAGGTCCTAAAAGTGTCCCGGTTTGTTGTAAAGGTGTACTTATGGAGTTCAGCAACAACCCTTAGACTTCCACTAAATGTGAGTTTCATGTAAACATGTTTTCAGTTATTTTCTCAGTATAGGGTTAAATGTTGAACTCTATGTAGTAGATATAATTTAGGAATTATACGAGGAATGAGTGTCAACAATGTAAATAGGTTGCTGTCGGACTCACAGAGCTGTAGATGTGGTTCTTCTGTAGATATTGACTCCAGGGGTCAGGCATTTGCTCATCTGGCTGAGCAGCACCTGTTCCAGAGTTGATCTTCAACAGGTAACAGCACTGAGTACCGTACCTCTGCTTCATGTCCTCATATATGGAGTCTGCCCTGTAGAGAGAAGTAGGAGATGAGGAGGAGGGAGTAAGAGCAAAGGACAGCAAATGTCGTATTCCAATATATAAGTTCATTAAGTAAGGAACAACACACAACGGACCGTGCTGCCACGCAAAAATACCACACAGGGTGGTGTAATAGGGCCTGATGTGAAATTATTTGTGTGTAACAGCACGGTCTGGAGTGTGTTATTATGCTTATACCACAGCAATTTAACAATGATAAAAAAAATTTATTTGTTAATGAATATCATCACGTTTTTTTAATGGTTTATAGTTACATTTATTTGTGAAACTCCCACGATACAAGTTAGTTCCTGTTATCACTTACATAATAGCAGTCATTCCCTAAAAAACTACAAAGCACCACGACTTTTACAGCACTGATTACCGAAACTCTTTCCATAAATGTCTCTAACGAAAAAAAACAAACCAAACCAACACACATCACCACATCAACGATTATACGTTTTCCATTGTTTAGCCAACACGTTTTTTTTTTAAAACTGCTTATTATCATAGGGATCAGATTACGTGGAACATCTGCCATACAAGTCCCTGTGTATAAGCTGTTACAATAAAAGCAATAATGTATTAGAATGAGTGCATTTAGATATATTTATATATTTATATTTATTTTATATTTGTTATCTAAAATTTATCCATACCTTCTGATCATCAGATTCAAAAATTCAACTGTGCTGTGGTATAAAAGAAATTAAAACTATGGATAAAGAAAAAGTTTCTCTCCTTTTAAGTCTTGTAAAAAAAAAAAAAAAAAAAAAAAAAAAAAAAAAAAAAAAAAAAAAAAAAAAAAAAAAAAAAAAAAAAAAAAAAAAAAAAAAAAAAAAAAAAAAAA